>QLTV01012198.1:1079716-1125396 GCA_003457575.1 Thermophis baileyi
ATGATAAAGATCAATGCACACCAGAATAACTAGACACAAGAACAGTTTTTTCCTGAACGACATCACTCTGCTAAACAAATAATTCCCTCAACACTGTCAAACTATTCACTAAGGCTTCATAACTATTAGTATTAGTCTTCTCATCGTTCCTATCACCCATCTCCTCCCACTTATGACTGTATGACTGTAACTTGTTGCTTGTATCCTTACGATTTATATTAATATTGATTGTTTCCTGATTGCTTATTTGTACCCTATGACAATCATTAAGTGTTGTACCTTATGATTCTTGACGAATATATCTTGTCTTTTTATGTACACTGAGAGCATATGCACCAAAGACAAATTCCTTGTGTATCCAATCACACTTGGCCAATAAAGAATTCTATCTATTCTATTCTAATGGAGAGTTTCCAGCTTGCAGTATTTTAAAAGCAAATGATAGGAATGATAAGAAATAACTATCCCCTTTTTTACATAAAAAATGCAAATGTAGGTGATTGCTAATTAATTTAATAATTTCTTTTCAAACTATTTGATAAAAAATGCACACATGCACAAAATTAAGACATGCTATGCAAATAAATATTCAAAGTTTATGAAAGCATATGTTAAATGCTGAAATACAAATTAAAAGATCAGTGTTATAAGTTAAATAGTAAAATCTTTTTATCGAACACTCAAGAAATATTCTAATTTTATTACTACAGATGATCTCACATGAAAATGCAGTAATGGAGAAAATACCTGGTATTCTCTATCACCTTCCCATTTTGGCTGACATTCATAATTATCTATTATGTAGATGTAAGCCCTATTGAATCAAACAGAGCTAACCTTTCAATAGGTAGATACAGAAGTTAATTATTAGGAATGTAACACTAGACACATAACACTGCTAGTGTTTATTTTAAGTAAGTTATTAAAGGACTCCAACTTTGAAAACTTTACTTGAAAGTGTCAATATTCTCATGCAAATGTCAGCATTCATCATATTTTGGACAGTCATTATAATCAGTACGTTAGTATTCATTTTCATAATTCATGATGTTACCCTCATTCTAAGTGAATTTGCTGAAGCTTCAATAATAAAAAGAAATGCCAGTTCATGTTACAATTTTTAAAGATCATGAATAGGCTTGAACATCAATTGGGATGAATAAAAATTGCTATTTCCAGAAGTTTGAATAGTATAGGTTAAAGATCTGCCAATAAATGACCATGTTTGATATAGCAAATAGGCTACTTGTTCTTGTAGACTAGGCATCTGAATGCAGTTACTATTAGAGCTCCAAATATCTAGATAAATACTGACTGCTAAGAGGCTATTGTAAGACATACTTTTGAAATTTCCTTGGTTTAAACACCTATGTCTAAAACTATGCAAAAGGTACAACCAATCTATTCCAAAGAATAACTTACTAGCTACAATTAAAATAACAAAAATGCAAATTTCTTCACTTATATCCCATACTATATGAGTGCATTTCTGCTTGCTCTGTAGATAAGATATAGAATGCAAGCCTTCCTACTTTTCCTCTTTCATGTACCTCAGCCTCTCAGAACGGTATTTCTTGAGTGCTAGAGTGTCTCCGTAGGAGGCTTGGGATCTAGTTTTTGGATTGCAGTGAAAGAAGAGCAAATCTGATATAGGTAAAAGTGCTTTTCTGTCCAAGGATGAGCTATATCTGCCTCTAACTGTACCTAGCCTTTTAGCTCTTGTAGGAGACAAGGTAGACAGATGGAAATAGGAAGGCTTGCTTTTGCAATCGACTGGATGTTGCCTATTACCATAAGGTGCTAAGATAGGTTACAACTTATTTAAATGTACTGATACCAAATAAATGTTACTATCACTAGTTAGTCATGAAATAGAGAAGGATTCCCTTATTTTAACAATATTATTTTAAGTCAAAAAAATGTGCGCGCGCTCACATTTGCGAACCGGTAGGGAAGGTAAGTGAATACCACCTCTGCATAAGCGAGCAAAGAACTTATATTATCACACTGCTCCTAGAATATTCACAGTAGGACCCAAAGCTATGCAGACTATTCTAGAATATGAAATGGAAAATATGGCTTTGGCACTACTCTTTAGGATAGCTTTTTACAATCTGATGCTCTTCACGCAGACATGGGAAAAGGTTGGGAGGAGAAGGAAAGAAATGGTATTAATGGTCTTTAAAGCCAAGTAATATTCAAGAATACATACATCCAAATGTATATCATGCATACATCTCTTAAAATGTAAATACTCTTAAGTCCTCAGGAAATAAAACTGATAAACCAGATGTTGCAATCTGGTTTCATAATATTATGATTTACTTATCAGCTTGTCTTAATGAGCATTAAACTTACCCTGATTTAAGCCACTGTCTTGAAAGGGTTTGTGGAGGTTTTTTTTTTTTAAATATTAAACAAAAGTTAAAATACTATTAATTCCACAAGGTTTCAGTTTAACTCAAAATTGTACTACATTTGCACTGAAGTCAAAGGATAAAGGGATCATCTACAGTACTCAGTTAAGGATAATTAATTGTTACATCCATTATTATGTTAGATTGAATCTTTATAAACTGAAATTAACTAGAATTTGAGGGGGGGGGTGTAATATAGTAACTAAGCACATGTTGTTTGCCAGATGCCGTAAGTTCTAGTTGGTTATTTCTCTGGCTCCTACTTACTTGAGGCATGTCAGAAACATAGTGGGTGTTGACAAGGAGATGCTTTGAGGATTATGCTGCATACAAAAAACTGTTAAAAGTCTCCCCTCCCACCCTTTCTGGCAGAGTTAAAATGACATATCTATGACAGTGTGTATGGAAAAAGTTGCAACAACTGATCCCTGAAGGACACATGTTATGTAATTCTAAACATGCCTGCTTAGAAGGCAAGATGACATCTGGCATTAAGTGAGTATTTGCATCTAATATTAATTGATAATGAATAGGATCATAATAAGTATAGGAAAGGGAATTTAACCCTAAATTCCCTGCTGTAATCCTGATGGAAATATTTCTACTTCTATTTCTATTTCTAAAATCATTAAGAGGACATTGATATCAGTCTAAAATTCCCACTTCACTCAAATATCTTTACTTCTGTGTAAACATGCCAAGGATTATGGTCCTGCACAAGGGACTAATCCATAAAAGCCAATTGTTCCACTTTTACTCTTCAGGTTTTATCCTTCTCTCTCTGCAATCAGCATAAAGTATAAAGTTATTTATTCTTATCAAGCATTTTTTGATGTTTAAATAAAGATTTTATTCACAGTTATATCTCAACTGATTTAATCATCTTAATTTTGGAAAAATTAATTTTGCTTCCAAACTGACAGTGATTCAGCTATTAGAAGACAAAAAAGCTTGCTAAGTGGATGCAAATAATAATGACATCAGTAAGTAAATCAGGAGGGCTTATGTTGTACTGGAGAGACCAAACTGGCCTACAAGAAAAACCAAGCGAAAAAGAGAATGGAGGCGTGGGAAGACAAAGCATTACATGGCCAATACATTAAACAAGTAGCAGGGAAAGCAGATAACAACAGGACCTGGCAATGAGCAGAAAATAAGAGCAGAAAATTTGAAGAAAAAGACCAAGGGGCTAATTCTGGCTGCACAAGGCCAAGCCTTAAGAACAAATGCATACAAAGCCAGAACTGGGAAGACAACAACAGACAGTAAGAGTTGCCTATGCAAAGAAACCGAAGAAACAGTGGACCACCTGGTTAGCTGCTGCAAGATCACCCAGACCGGGGGTCTGCAACCTGCGGCTCCGGAGCCGCATGCGGTTCTTTGGGCCCTCTGCTGTGGCTCCGTCGGGTGATCCCATCACTGACTGGCCCCGCCCCTCGCCTTCCCCTCCCAGTCACTCCTTGCCTAGCCTGAGAAGGTAAGGGCAACGGCGGGGGATGGAGAAGCGACTGGGGCTGATTCTCCGGCGCCTCATTCTTGCTGGAGCTTCTTCCCAGCCCTTGTTGGTGCTGGGCATGCCTCGGTCGCTTGGGGAGACACACAACCTGCTCTCCGCCCCGAGACACTGGCCCGACCCAGCCACAACTGACGCCGCCTCGCTATCACGAGGGCTGGTGGGGTGGGAAAGGGATCCGGGAGGAGGGGACGACAGAAAGGGGGACGGGCCCGCAGCACCCAGCTGCGGCTTTAAAACATGCACGGGGAACTTTCGCCGCCTGGCGGACACTTTTCAATTAAAGCCGTGTGTGTGTGTGTGTATCTCTGTATCTCTCTCTGTCTCTGTGTCTCTTCTCTCTCGGAAATCCAGCGAGCTCTCCTTGGGGCTCTTCGCTACTCCTTTTCTTTCTTCTTGGCAACTTTTTGGAAATTCGGGCTGGCTGAGGAACAAGTGCAAGCCACGGTAGAGGCTTCCCTTCGGGTGACCCTCCCCCTCCTCTTGCAATCCCCTAGCTGGCTGTGGTGGGTCCGGGAGGGTGCGCACAAGCAGGGAGACCCTCCTCAAGCGAGTGCCCGCCCACCCTGTGTGCGCTTTTTCTGCGCTTTCGCCAAGCCAGGCCGCTCGCTTGAGGAGGGTCTTCCCGCTCGTACGCACCCTCCCAGCCTCGCCACAGCCGGCAAGGGGTTGCGAGAGGAGGGGGGAGGAGGAGGAAGAGGAGGAGGAGGATCGCCGGAGCCTTAGTGCAGGAGTGAAGTGGCCCTGTAAATGCCTTCGTGCAACATTTGTGCTCAAGGCAGCCTTTGCCTCCTGCCGCTTGGGGCTGGAGCTCGCATCCGCCGCGCTCGGCTGAAGAGCTGCTGGGGGGGGGAAAGGGGATACGGCAAGGCGATGGCCGGAGCCTTAGTGCAGGAGCTAAGTGGCCCTATATTTGCCTTCGGGCCACATTTGGCTCAAGGCAGCCCTCGCCTCCCGCAGCTTTGGGCTCGGAGCTGTAAGCCGCATCCTGCTGCTAGGGGTGAGAGGAACAGGGTCGCATTGTGGCTCCATTTCATAATGGGCTCCAGGAGGAGGAGGAGACCGAGCCTTAGTGCAGGAGCGAAGTGGCCCTATATTTGCCTTCGGGCCACATTTGGCTCAAGGCAGCCCTCGCCTCCCGCCGCTTTGGGCTCGGAGCTGTAAGCCGCATCCTGCTGCTAGGGGTGAGAGGAACAGGGTCGCATTGTGGCTCCATGTCATAATGGGCTCCAGGAGGAGGAGGAGACCCCATCTCCCCCATTGTGAAGCACACTAAAGTTCACTGTGCTGCGCAAGGCACTGCGAGAGTGCCTCATGACCTGCTCAACGCCTCATATCAGAATCAGAGGGAGGGGGAGAGACATATAGAGAGTGAGACACAGAGAGAAATACAGAGAGGGGGGAGAGACATAGAGAGACACAGAGAGAGAGAGAGATACAGAGAGAGAGGGGAGAGAGATAGACAGAGAGAGATACAGAAAGGGGGAGATAGAGACACACACAGAGAGAGGGGGAGAGAGAGACAGAGAGAGAGATACACAAGATACAGAAAGAGGGGAGAGAGAGGTGGGGAGAGAGGGAGAGAGAGAGAAATACAGAGGGGGGGAGAGAGATACACAGAGAGAGGGGAGAGAGGGAGGGGGAGGGGGGAAAGAGAGATGTCAAAAGGGTTTTGTGGCTCCCGGTGTTTTTTAACAACCAGTTGTCTGCCCTAATGACCGGCTGGGTAGGCATGGCTAGGGGGTCATGTGACTGGGTGGGAGTGAGTGACATCGAGTTGGCCACGCCCACTCAGGTTTTGTGGCTCCCGATGTTTTCTTTTCTGTGGGAAACGGGTCCAAATGGCTCTTTGAGTGTTTAAGGTTGCAGACCCCTGACCCAGACTGACTACAAGCAATGGCATGACAAAGTAGCAACAATGGTGCATTGGAAAATCTGCAAGAAATATCATTTGCTGCAAGCAAGAACTGGTGGGACCATAAAATAGAGAAAATAATAAAAAATGAAGAAGCTAAAGTGCTCTGGAACTTTAAAATTCAAACAGACAAGCACCTGCCACATTACACCACAGGCTTAACAAATGTTGATAAGAAAGACAAAGAAGTGTGGATAGTGTGCATGGCAGCAGAATAGAAGAGAAAGAACTGGAGAAGATAACAAAATACAAAGACCTGCAAACAGAAATAGAATGACTATGGCTAAAGAGAGCAAAGTAATACCACTAGTAATAGGAACTTGGGTGCAATCCTAAAACAACTGGAGCATCACTTGAACACCATTGACAAAATCACCATTGCAAAACGAGCTTACTTGGAATAGCTTATATATATATATTCCTGACACAGGCACAGGTCATTTTTAAACAAATGCTACTAACAATTCTGGGTTAAATTTCCTTCTCTTCCATTTAAATCAGGCATGTCTAACCCGTGGCCCACAGGTCACATGTGACCCCAGACAGCTAGTAATGCAGCCTACACATATAATTATAATTACAAGTATATAATTGCACATATCTACATACACACACACGTCTCACATAGAATTGAGAACAAGCCTGCGGTATCTAGAACTCATTTAACCATCGTTATAAGATCAGCATTAGTATACTCAGAGCCCTGCTTCCAAGAGTTTTTTGTAATCTGGAAGAAATATTACTTCCCAGACTAAAAACTAAAAGAGCTAACTGCATATTCATTTTTTCACTGCTTACCTCATTGCAATATTATATGATTCAGGGTGGATACATGTTTGATCCAAAGGATTTGGCTGCTGAATGACATTTGCTGCAGCTTTGGTTTTCTTTTTACACCGTTTCTCATTTGTGACTGCTTTATGACTCCCAGCTGCAAGCTCACTTTGTTGACTGAGATCCAAAATCATAAGAGAAAAGGATGTAGTTATCATTAAAGCAGTGAACATCATATGTATCTTTTCTGTTTCTGCCCAACGGACAAAGCTACAAAACCTCAAATTCTATATACAGATTCTGCAAACATTGCTAACAAATGAGCATTATAATTATCAAATCCTCAAAAATTCTGCATACAGTGGACTTGAAGTGCTCTAATTTAATTATCTGTATTTCTGTCAAGCTCCATTGAAATTGAGCAATTTAAAGTAACACAGATTCAATATTTCAATCACAGAGAATAGTGTAAACAGCTTCACTCATGAAGCACAATGCAATTGTAGAACACATGGCTTGTAGTTTGAGGGCACCAGATTCAATTTCTGACAAATTTCTGAGAAAAATCTTGAAATGACATTGCTGGTCTGTATAGCTAATGCTAAATTAATAGGCTATGGTTAGAATTGTTTTAAGATTGATTCATGTGCTTCCTATAAAGAGTTCAGACATCAAACTGGGAATCCCTCTGCTTTTTTCTTGATAACTGAGATCACTTTTCTTTTTCCCTGCTTTTGTGTGGGTGAGTTTGTTGGCTTAAAACCTTGATATGTTGAATCAGTGGTTGTTTTTTTTATTGTGCATTGTCATTGCATCTTATATCCCACCCTATATGCCAAAGAAAACCTCACTCATAAACGTACTATTACACACTGGTCCATGCATAGAACTATTATCAACTTATATTTTTATTTAATTTTTATGGGTTTTCATTGAATTCCAAGACCAATCGTAGATCGGAAGATATGACTCCATATATTAAAAACATGTGTATCAATATGAGAGCCAGAATTCCTTGCACTATCTTACAATGTGTTTTTTCCCCCTTTTGTGTAGACTATACCAACTGAGCCTCAAATGTAGCTACAGCTTCCTAAGATATCTAAGGTTGGCTGGTGCAGCAAGTTCAAAGTTATTAATACTGGGGGGGGGGGGGGGGGGGGGGGGATTTTAAGCAAAACAACAGCGTTCCCCTTCAACATGTTTCCCAAGTCAGAGTATTTAAGATATCCAAAGTTGGGTCAATCTTCGGCTTCTGAAATGAGTCTTTGTGCTTAGTTCCACAGTGTTTAATCAAATTGCTATTATATTTCTGTTCTGCTTAAAATTTAATTGAACTGTCATTTGCAGTTTCATTCCTTGGAAATGATGAGAAACTTTATTATGACATACAGTCTTTACTTGCCAGAGAATATTCATCACTGGGCCAAAGTCAAATTGGCATTGGAAGACATAATATAATGCAAATATGTTCAGGGTAGTTATTACTATTGAGGGCCGCAACATGTGGGTGGGATAATGTGGAAAAGGAAGAGAGGAAAGAAGAGACTCTGCTTATTCTCCCTCTATACTCCCAATAAAATTTCTATGTTAGACCACCATCTCAAATTTAATTTGATTTATTACATTTGATAGTTTCTTTGTCGGAGGAAACAATATTTATTAAAGTTAGATGGATCAATATCTTAACTTGTATGACACAAATCTTTCCAAGGTGATTCATAAGCAACATTTACTATTTTATAAGTCCAAAACAAATGGTATCAACATATAACAACTCAGCACGTCTTCCCAAGTGTGGCAGTTGATGAGGATGGATGGGAGGTCAGAGTAGTGGAAGATTAGTGGGATCAGTGTCTCCATCTGAATGTTTATTTCATTATGTTAAGAGATGGTAATTAATATCTAAAAGCTGAGTTATGAACTTCATAGCTGAACTGAGATGTGAATCTATGACTCTACTCCCTAAATCACATTGCCCTTCTATGACCCCTCTTATGCTATAATTGACTAATCAGCAGACTACAAATTACTCTTCATCCTAAATGCAGACTCTCAAGTCAAGGATTCTAACCTATTACCTACTGGGGGTTTTCTTTTATCAAATCTCTACTTACATGTGGCAAATAAGTAATCAACCTCACACCCTTTTTATATTACCTGCAGAATGATCTGATGTATTCCTGATTGATCCTGATAAAGCCAGCACATTGTTGAAAGGATTTTGGTCCCAATCCTTTGACATCTTTAAGCTGTTCCCGATTGATAAATGGTCCATTTTTCTGTCGCCATTCAATGATATTTTTAGCCCTGTTGGCATTCAGTCCTGCAATATGTCTAACAAGCATAATAAAAGGAGATTTGGAATCATATTTCATAAAAGGAAGCAATAAGTACTATCAAAGCAACATCATACAGATACTGCTTGCTCTAGGACAGGGGTGTCAAACTCACGTCATCCCGTTGTCGTCACGTGACGTATCGTGACTTTTTTCCTTCGCTAAAACGGGGATGGGGGTGGCCAGCACGTGACGCATCCGGCCCGTGGGCCACGAGTTTGACATCCCTGCTCTAGGAGGATTGGAAAAAAGCTTCATTGAAGTTGCTCTACTATAGAAGTGATAAATCCAGAGATCTCCACTCAAGCAATGGCTTCTTCAGTTAATAATACAGAACGGTGCAGTTTTACTAAAAGCATAAGTGTTGGTTGGTTTCCTTATAAAGTTTCAGACTTATGAAACTTTACCGCCCAGAGTCCCTTGGGAGTTGGGCGGCATACAAATTTAATAAATAAATAAATAAATAAATACCACACTTATGTTTAAGAAAAACACAGTGGAGAAGGAGGAAAAATACTTGAGAGATAGCAGCCAGTAGGGGAATCGAAAACAGAGGAGTTTAGTAGACGAGGAGCACAATGACTTCCCAACTATAGAAACTAAGCTTCAGAGTATGTTTAGTGACTATGTGAGGAAGCCTCATTCTGTAAAACTGTAGCATACAACTATCTTATAGGTCCAAACTCAGAAAGAACAAAACCAAGCTAGTAAAAATAACAATATGAAGAAAGAAAACCAGCAGGAGGTAAAGTATTTCCCAATTAATGCATAGTATTAAACCCAGGACTATCTACCTATTGGGCCTAGGTCATGGGCTTGTGCCTGCTGCAGTTAAGCCCTGCATCTCAGGAAACAAGTCAGTTCCCTTGAAACCAAGGTGGTTGAGCTGCAAATGGTTAGAGAGTCAGATTGGTATGTAGAAGAGATCTTTTGGAATGTGATAACTTTTTCCTACTCCCAAGACAAAAGCTTACCTACCATTAGGGTGAAGAGAAGTATTGGGAAAAGAGAACACCCATGAGATGAGATATTGCTATAGAAGAGGACCAATTCTTAGGTGACAGGCCTCATAGCAAAAATTTTAATCTGGGGCTGGAGGGCTTTTGATATTTGATCATATAATACTCTGATGTAGGGTGAGATATAAATATTATAGAACTTATAGGAACAGTGCCTATGATGCTGTTAGATTTAACATTCATAAAAATGGCAAATAGCAAACAAGTCATGTGAAGTCACATTTGAAAAATAGGGAACTACTGAAAAATGCAGAGCACTGGTACAAAACAGAGTGCAAGTAAATGAGAGCCTAATCTCTTTATAATGCCTGGAAGTAATTTAAAGCCACAATGACTGATGGACAACTGGAATGTACGGTATTCTACAATGTAAGAAAGGTTTAACCATAAAAAGACCAGCAAGGCTTTCCAGCAATTTCCAGGAAGCTATAGAAGTTAAAGCTTCCTTCAAGAAATGGAAATCTTATTCAAGAACTAAAAGGAACACCAACTTTCACAGAAAAAAACAGTAATATGATAATAGTGTGAAATAGTAATTGAGAACTATAAGGCAAAAACACATTAAGAGAAACAAAAAAAACCTTGTATCAATATATTCAAAGGAAAAAGCAATGAAACAAAAGTTTAAGGGACTGCAGAGAAACTCTGAATTATCTGCATGTAATATAAATTTGCACAGGAATGTTATCTGAGCCTGTGTTAAATTTATCAGGAGGAATTCTACTAAATAAAGCGAATTGCGGAAACTGGAGATATTATTCTAGGATACTTTGAGAGACTGCACAGCAATAACTCACCAGATCCTGTTGACATCCACTCAAGAGTTATCAAAAAATCTCAGAGGTGAAAGTGTTTAATCCCTCAGGAAAAAAAAAAAAAAAGAACTAGAGGACTGGAAGGTAACTAACATGGCACCAATTTTAAATTGGGAGATTATAGACCGCTTGGCTTAATATCTATTCCAGGAAAATTGATAGAAATAGGAATCAAAGAAAAAACTACAACAACTAAGCAGTCAAAGAAACAAGATCCGCTGAAGTACGAATTCCACAAACTAACTCCTGCCTCAATAAATTGTCCTGTTGACCACTTTGGAAATAGCTTCTTTCTGGCTTACTTGCATCATCTGAGCAAAGCACACATAACAGAGACCTTTTTAATGGCACTTCCTACATTACTAGCTTGTGAGGTGACAAAGATGGTCTTTTCCTGTCATGGGGCATGTCTCATCAGGTTATTGTTTTTGAGTAGCTTTTATTTTATATGTATTTTGAACTTATATTTAAATTATATTTGGTTGGATTTCTTGGTCTGATAGTATCCAGACTGTTGTGAACGAGGGGAGGATATAAACCCTGAAACAAAGAAATGCATTTTGTAAACTGCTAGGCCATAGACAAGCCGCAGATGGCTATTTCTGTTTTGCCTGTGCTGTTGGTGAAAGGGAGTGGGAGAACATTCAGATGTGCACATTCACTGCTAAGTAATAAAGAAAGGTTTGACGTTATCTGTGGATACAGACTTAACTTTAGTGGAAGGTGATTCCATTTACAGAACAAATGCTACAGTCATAGGAATAAAAATAAAAGTAGGGTCCAAGGCACTAGTCTGAAGATATAGAACCACTGTATGAATTATTTGAGTTTTGAAACTATCTAAGTGAACGTTTTCAAGCTCACCTTAATAAAGTTTCTGAGCAGATGTTAATATCGACTCCTACGAAGCTGACACATTCCTCCACCACACTGTCCAGGGTTGCTTTGAGTAGTGTCTGAGATACATCATGCTGTAAATTGGGAGGGGGAGGGAAAGAGAAATCCAATAACACTTGAGTAGTATTTGATTACTATATGATGGAAACTATTCAGAAATGAGAATTCCAGAGAATGGCAGTATTAATAAAACATTTGTGGGTAGAATATTGACACATAAAAGAACCCAAGAGTTGAACATCTGATATACTGCTACTGTTTGTATTGTGGAACTGGTTGAACTCATTTGAATTTATTTTTAAATTGCATATTCCCCCTCTAACCAGTTTGCAAGAACTTCAGATAGGCACCATATATGTGACAGCCAGCCTATCATGTTTCCATTAGAAACAGAGACTCATAACAGGGCCAGACACATGCCTATTTTATGCAATTTTCTCTAAGAATGAAAAAGAGGAAATGAAGTGTTGGTTTTGCACATGCCAGTTTCCTCTAATGTTCATATTATGACATCAATTTACAGCTAAGTATTTAAGAGAGTATTCATATTACAAAGTTTTAAATTCTGTAGATGATAGTAAATAGATTTACTATTAAAGCTTTATGGTAAGAATACCCAATAGCTTGATAGATTTGTTATAAAAACATTAAAAAGAAAACGTGAAACAGAAATATGAGAAAACAAATTCTCACCGTTAACAACATATAAAAACTGAAATCTTGTAACAGTAATACCTGATATATACAAGGTAACAGGGGTTGGGGTTTAAAAATAATGCGTAGATCTTAATCTGTTTCCCACTTCTGCACAATATATTATTAATATTAGCCTGTGCCTATTAATTTATTTTAAAAGCTTTAAAAGAGTAATCTGAATCAAATCTAACTGAAAGCTAAGTAATTGGATGCTTAGCAATTGATCCGGTGCAATTCCAACAACATTCAGGGAAAAACACAGAGAAACATATGTACTGAATGTGTATTTACAGTACATACATATTCAGTTTGAGGACAGAATATAGTTACAACATGTCAAAATTATTAATTTTGAATTATTACTATTTAAGTTATTTTTTGAAATGTTGCTAGAAGTGTAAAAGAACAATTTAGAATTTAATGCACCAAAGTTGCCAGTAAATCTTAGCAAAAAGTTCTCCTCCAATAATTATTTCCTTAGTGACAGAAATTCTGGTCCCAATTACCATCATTAAGCAAGATGGAGGTGACCACCTTGTCACCAAGCATCAAGTTTGTCCTGATGGAGTTTTAATACATTAATCATTCTATCTGCCTTCAAAATCTGCCAGAATTTCAATACTTGGAACTACTATTCAGCTAGCTCCCCCTTCCCCAGTTTACTGTGGTAAGGATGAAGTCAAATAATAGAAATTTCAGTCTAATGCCTTAAATTAACCCTGATTAACCTCAATGGAACTTTTGAATGGAAATGTATTGCCTTGCATTGTAAGTAACATGATTGTGCTTAGGGATGAAAATGAGAAATGGAAAGGGGGAAATAGGGAAAAAAGGGAAAAGAAAAAATGAAAACATACATGATATGTTTCAATACTATGAAAATAATTACTGGCATTGGAAAGATTGACAAGATAGATTTCTAAGTCAAGATATATATAGCTCTTTTAATGTTATTTTATCAATATAAGATATGCTACCACATCAGATTGCATAGAATCATATTTGCACTTCATCAAAGTGTGATTAATAGTGGATTGATCTTTAATCATCTTCCAATAATCTCCCATTCCTTTATCATATTTCATCAGATCTAAGTACACTACTATTGAAATGTACAGCAAAAATACTGAGATATACTGTATATGATAAGCCATAGTGAAAAATGTATGTTCCTCAGGGTTGAAATGGTGGGATTTTGGTTTTTACTAGCTCCGTTTCTTTCTTGCAATTTTTAATTACAAAACCAGATTAACATAGTCAGTGAAACAATGATGAAACTTTTACAGGAAGAAATCCAATCCTCGACAAACACCAGAATCCCAAAATACTTGATAAGAAAGGAAAACTTCCAGTGCTCACAAGGAAGCCAAATTTCATAGATAGTCTGAAAGATCATGTAGAAACCTAGCTTATGTGTACTTTCGGTTAGATCCCCTGACTGAAAATACAAAATAGGTTTTTACCTGGAGAATTTAAAAATATCAAAAGAAACACTGGAAGTTAAGACTCTGTTGCCCTATATAGCCTTCCCAAAGCAGTGTCCTCCACATTTTTCCTAGTTTGGTTATTGGGGCTGTAGCTCTAACAAATATAGAGGACATCAGGTTGAGGAAGATTACATTACAATTGCTTAACTTTGCTATTTAGCATCCAGACTAGATGGGAGCAGACTAGATCAAAACAGCAAATTTTCATTCTTGCCTGCTCCAGAGAAATAAAGGCCATACATGTAGCATCAGCTGGTCTACTGTTGTTTGCATACACATCATGCTGCTGATTCAATATTCATTCTGCAATCAATCACATCAATATTCCAGAATCTTTTTCACAAGTACTAGAGAGCCAGTTTGGTATGATGGTTAAAGCATCAGGCTAGAAACTGGGAGATCATACGTCTAGTCCAGCCTTAGGCACAAAGCCAGTAACCTTCAGCTAGTAACTTTTTCTTAGCACTAGGAAGGAGGCAATGGCAAATCACTTCAAAAAAACCTTGCCAAGAAAACTGAAGGGACTTGTTCTGACAGTCTCTGAAAATCGGACATGACTGAATGGAAGAAAAAACATTATCATACAAAAAACTATGCATTTGCCTTTGTTAAATTATCAACTGTTATTTATAGTCCAAGACATCAACTGTACTTCTGTCTTCTACGGCATTAGTTATCATACTTGCTTTAACATCATTTCAAGAGCCGAGGTGGCGCAGTGGTTAGAGTGCAGCACTGCAGGCTACTTCAGCTGACTGCTAGCTGCAGTTCGGCAGTTCAAGTCTCACCGGCTCAAGGTTGACTCAGCCTTCCATCCTTCCGAGGTGGGTAAAATGAGGACCCAGATTGTTGGGGGCAATATGCTGACTCTGTGAACCGCTTAGAGAGGGCTGTAAAGCACTGTAAAGCGGTATATAAGTCTGCTATTGCTATCATTTGCTAATTTGATAATTATTCTGTCCACTTCTTCATTTAAATCAATTATAAAAATATTGAAGAGTATAGGAATCTTGTGGCATCCCACTTGATATTTCATTAACATTTTAGTATGATTTTTGAGCCAGGTATCTACTATCTAACAGACATGTCACCCAGATAATTCCCTAGCCAAATAAAAAATGACATTAGGCTAGTGTGCAAGACTTCTTGATAAATCCATTCTGATATTTGCTATACTTCTTTTAAGGTGCTTATATGTCTCCCTAAGTCAATCTAGATTTCTTAGTCTCTATTCCCCTTGATTCTCCCTTTTTGGTGATGATATTTCCAGTCCTCTGTCACTTTATCAGAAGTTCAGAATTTTTCAAAGATAAGTTCATCCAGACCACCAAGTCACTTCAGTATCCTAGGAAGCAATTCAGCTGGCTCTGTAAATTTAAACTTATTCACAATAATAAGGCATTCCCTGACCATATTTGTATTACTCTGAAACTTCAACTTTGCCCTTTCATCTTGCTCTTTACAATTGACTAATAGAACACATGCTCTCTTGTTGGGAAAATAAAGCTTGAATGAGCTTGAATCCCAATGGTTCATGGATATGTCTTTTTATTTGTGTCTGTAAATGTTACTCCATTTGATATTGTGCTTTCCTCCAGAATGTGTTTCTAACTTACTTGTTTAATCTATAGCCATGAGATTTCTCAACAGCTGTTAAGTATAGAACTGAGAATACATAGGAGTTGAGTAGCTGTGGATTTTAAATAAAATGAAATATTTATTTGATTTCTAGGTCAGAAACTATAGAGGCTACAACAACCATCCTTTTCTAAGGCATGGTTTTAAATAGTTTTCAGAAAATCATTGAAGTGGGAGCAATACAGATTCTCTTTATTAGCATCTTGTAATGTTTATTGATTTGATTATAAATATATCTAAAGAAATCATTTTTGCTTGTTTGATAATCTCAGCTCATTATGAACCTAGCTTTAGAATAGAATAGAATAACAGAGTTGGAAGGGACCTTGGAGGTCTTCTAGTCCAACCCCCTGCTTAGGCAGGAAACCCTACACTACTTCAGATAAATGGTTATCCAACATCTTCTTAAAAACTTCCAGTGTTGGAGCATTCACAACTTCTGGAGGCAAGCTGTTCCACTGATTAATTGTTCTAACTGTCAGGAAATTTCTCCTTAGTTCTAAGTTGCTTCTCTCCTTGATTAGTTTCCTAAGCTTTCCTAAGACACACTTTACAATTCCATGACACCTGTTCTGGGCACGTCCTTGGTAACTTTACCTTCATTCCCTTTTCTATATTTGTTGTTTTCAGATTTTTTTCAATGCTTTTATATACCCAGATTTGTTTATTTAGCTGTCCTCCATTTTCCCCTCATTGGAACTGTTTCTAATTGTGTCCCAAAGGTGCTTTTTCAAGAGGCAACTGGACTTTTCTTTGAAGACATTTCGCTTCTCATCCAAGAAGCTACTTCAGCTCTGATTATGTTTGTAATTATGTTTTTCATATTGTCTTCTTTAGTAACTCCCACCAATCTTTTTCCAATTAGTTTCTCCTGCCATTGAATCCTATTTAATATTGGTTTGATTTTATTAAAATCTGCTTTTTTAAAGTCCAAAGTATGCCTTTGACTATATTTAGCTTTTGCTCTTAATACCAAGAACTCAATAGCCATCTTTTCCCCTTATCTCCTTTTCCTCAACTGCCTCTTCCCTGTTGGTTAGTATTAACTCAGATTCTCTTATGCCATACTCCATTTTCTAAAGGCAAGAGTAATCAGCAAGATAACATAGGAATTTCCTGGAAGATTCATGCTTGGCAAAGTTTCTTTTGCAACAGATGTCAGTGTAATTAAAATCTCCCATCACTATGACTTCATGCTTTTTGAAAAATCACACAAGTGGGCATAGCCAATTGGGGGAAGTCTGTTTTGTCTTTCTATTCTAGGAATGCTAAAACTACATGACGGTGCATCTAACTTCTTATCAGAGACTCATAGGAAATCCCTTCACCGAGTACTGAAGACATGTGCATAATCTTGAAGAGTTTAGCAGAGCTCACAAAAAAAGGGGCATTTTTAGATATCATATTATCTGTGAGTTATGCATCTCTCCTTTACATCATTTGACTCACCATTTTAATTGGATCTAATATATATTATTTATCTCTGAGGCCACTTTGTTAATTTTATTTTGAAATGTACAGTAAAAACCTGCATATTACAATTTCCAAATCTAAAATACAACAAATATAATAATAGTGTGAGAATATTCAAATTCTGACAATTTCTGGAGCTAGTAAGAAGTTAGAGCTATTCGGGATATTGACCTCGGGTTAACTGATAGATCATGATGACAAATTTTTATCATATTTTGTGTTAAGAGGCCATTATTATCTACCAAATATAACACAGTGGCATTACAATTACATTTGCTAACAACATTGTTTGAAACAGCAACATTTTCAGCTTCCGAGATATCTGAGATGACAACTTTTTAAATCCTTTAAAGCTAAAAAAAAAAAAGATAATTGTTTTGGAAGGAAATAGTGGGCTATATAAATATGACTGTGCAACAAAAGCTAAACTTTTCAGATGATATTATTTGTATTATATACCTAGTACTTTGAATCTGACAGCCAGACAATGTAAATGGACTCTCCATGCCCTTACTATGGCCAAAAGACTGATGTTGCAGCATTGGAAAGATAAACATATGGCTCCTTTTACTCAATGGATTGAAGCCTGATTGCACTTGCCACCTATGAGTGGAGTGCCCCTAGGAATAGACTTTGCATGGGCAAATATAATGAAATATTGGGTGCATTTATACAAAACACAGTAGGTTTAAAAATGATAGCTATATAAATCTATGAGAAATATACATGTATTTGAATAATAATGACTTTAGATGACTATATTTAATTGTAACTATTAACTGTTATGATATATTGTACTTTTTGTTTTATTTATTTATTAAATTTATATGCCACCCATCTCACTATCATGCAACTCTTGTACTTCACTTTTTAAAAAAATGTACAATATTTGAATGGACTTTTTAATGGTTTCTTTCTTTGATAATCTTTGTAGTTTTAAATGCATTTTGTTCTTGCTTGTTTTTTGTTTTCATCATGATTTTAAAAACAATAAAAGAATAAATAAAAAAGTTAGAGCTATTTCTATCCCTCTCATCTGGCAGGCAGCAAAGGAAGGGAGCTCTGCACAGACTACCTTCGCTTTTCTATCAGAATGGAAAGGGATTTTTATTGGCCATAAATGTGCCTATCAACATATCTTGAATCAACTTTCTATTTACCTTCTGGGAGAGACCCTAACCCTGGCTATCTGAGGGACCATCTGTCTCCTGGGCCATATCCTGGTCATGATTGTCAGCTTGTTCCAGGTCCTCTGAATCAAATGGTGTCATCTGATGGGACTCAGGAAACAGGCCTTCTCTACTGCAGCACTTGCTCTCTGAAAGTGTACAACCTCTTTTCCACCTTTGTTGAAATGGTTGCTTTAAATGTGGCTTTTCCCTCAGGCTTTGGGCTAGGGTGGGTGGATGGTTTTATTTAATTAATTAATTAATTAATTAATTAATTAATTTGTATGCCACCCAACTCCCGAAGGACTCTGGGCGGCTCACAGTATATATACAAAGACAACAATAAAAACATATAAAAAAACAATTTAAAAATATATCAATATTAAAATAAAACATTCACATGAACATACATGGGCCAATCAATCAATTATTGGCCCCAGGCCTGCCGGAAAAGCCAGGTCTTAACGGCTTTATGGAAAGCCAGTAAGGTGGGGGTAGTATGGATCTCGGGGGGAAGTTGGTTCCACAGAGTCGGAGCGGCTACAGAGAAGGCCCTCCCCCGCGGGCCCGCCAGCCGACACTGTCTGGCTGACGGGACCTGAAGAAGGCCAGCCCTGTGCGACCTCACTGGTCGTTGGGAGGAGTGTGGCAGAAGGCGGTCATGCAGATAAATTGGTCCTGATATATGTATATTTAATGTATATAATATGTATATAAACTGGTTATAGATATATGTATATTTCATTGCTATGTCCAAACATCATTGATCTTTCTTTATTATATTGTTTTTTTCTTTTTAGTGTTGTAAACTGCTTATAGTTGTTATGCAGTTGGGTATACATGTGAATAATCATAATTTGTAGTTTCATAGTCAAGTTAGATAAGAATGAATTATATTCTAAGCAATCTAAACTATAATTCCAATTTTCCTCTGTAAGGTATATCTTCTAGGTGCGCATTGGATGACTATTTTCTCCCAGCAAGAACTGCATTTCCAAAAGAATGGGAAGGATCATGTTAATACAATGATTCATTTAGCCATGATTTTTGAAAATACACTTTTTATTTTGGCCTTTGATTTTTCTCACATTGGGGATCAATTATGCCATTTTAAACATTTCTTTTTTCCAATAGGTCACATATTTTAATTCATGTTAGTTCCCACCAGGACATATAAATGATAGGAATGAGGATAATCTTTGCAATTGCACATAGTTCAATTGCTGAATGACAAGCTGACAACTGCAGTTTTCTTAACATGATGCATTCTGAAATCCTAAAATATATTCATGCAGTATTTCTCTCTACCATCCTTTATAAATCTTGAAATTTCATTATATGCTTTCACCATGTGCTCACTGCTACTTCTGTCACACTGCCCACTCACCCAATTGTTTATTTTGTTATGTCATTTTGAGGAGTGACTTGACTGTCTGGGAAAGTAATTTGGTTAACAAAGCACAAAAGAGAGTCAGAAGGCACAGCTATTTATGTATTTTGCTCTTCAAAAAAGCCTTATTGCCAGTATGCTGCAGGTTTGATTAACAAATGCATGCAGCTTAATACCTGCTATAAAGCTCTCACACTTCCATTAAGAAAGAAGCAACCACAAGTTCCTAACAGTGAACAGATAACAGCTGTACCAGATGGATCAGGCATCTGCTGTCTATCTATGCATGATGGAGTGTGGTGCCAGGAGAGAAAACTTCACATATTTAGATGCAAACAATGGGATTCTTCTTTCAACCCCATCTGAAAAGAGCCCAAACTCTGATTCCTGCAATAATATATTTAACCATAATACCATCTTACAGTTTTGCAGTTTGCTAATATTTTGCAAAATATTCACAATGGAAAAGAAGAGTAGAATATTTTAGCATTCTTATGCTAGAGTTCAGCTATGACAACGCCAACAGCACAAAGGCTTCAATTTATCCAGTGCATTACTTATTCATTCTTATCCATCCAAAAGCAGTCATTCTCTTTGAACATAATTTAGCACTTGTAAAGGTTTAAAAAAAACCTAACAACTTACACTTGGAGTACGAACAATGGAGAGACTTAGCCACCTTCCAAATTGTTATCAATTATCTTAAATGAGAAATGCTAAGGTTAGGAAGTAACATATACTAAACAGCTAAAAGAACAATGATCACAATCTTGGAGATGATCTTTCATTTCCAAAATGTTAAATGTTGCAAAATAATGGAAGATACTACATGTGACTTTCTGACAGTGGAATTATGTACGTGTAAAAAATGATTTTTTTTTTAAAAAAAAAGGCAATATACAGAATATATTGTTATGCTGACAACACATTTTCTAAGTTTGGTTGCACATAAGATTTGGACTTTCATATATTTTAAGGCTATCATAAGCAAAACAGGGAATCTTGAAGGATAGATCATTGAAATGTCTGCTTACAATTACAGCAATAAAAATAAGAGTGTTATATACTGTAATTAATCATCAAAGAGATCAGATTTTAAAATTACAGTTTAACCCTTAAGCTATATAACTAGCAGCTTGTAAACCTGGTTTTATTCTTGTTTCCCTTTGAAGTTATTCACTAAAGTCTGAAGAAATACTGTAAGAAGTTTTGGGTTGCATGGATACTGCTTTACATTATTTCTATGACAAATCTGCCATCTTAACACGCAAAATGGGAATGATGAATCTGTGTTCACAAACCACAAGGTAAACCAACCATGCTTTTTCCAAATGATAACTTACACTTAAAGGTAGTGAATGAAATTATTGTTATATTAGCCATCTTCCAGACAAAATTTGAAGACAGAATCAGAGAGAGTTGACCTTCAGAGAGTGAAGAAATTCATCTTTTTCTCTCATGATAAAGCGGAATATATATTTGCAATAACTTTACAGATACACAGGAAGATTAGAATTTAAATAGAAATACAAGACAATTCACCAGGTGAAGGACATAATGACTAGTGATGCTTGAAGTTTACAATGCATGAAATTTTGCATATGGGTGGACTGATTGGTGGACAACAATCATTTTTCCACACTTTCATGTGGAATTAATCAATGGGGGGGAGGGGAAGAACTCTACATTTTAAAGAATACATTACTGAAAGTTCAGACTATAAATTTTAATTAGTGGGAAAATTTGATTTTTCTTGGAAAAAACTTCTTCAATATACAGTCCTCTGATGTTTGATAAAAGTGTTTTACTTCAACATTCCCTTTTCAAGATTTAAAAAAAAAACAGAAGGGGGCAAATTAGGGATTTTCCCTAGTTTGTACTTTTCCCCTAGTTTGTACTTTTACTGCTTCATTTGCTGGTTTTTCAAAGTAAATTCCTGTTTGTTTCTTATAGCAGTGCTTCCAGTGTTGATACCTGAAAATATCCCCAGAGGCCAAAGAAAAAATCAATTTTTATTTCAATCAATCAAAACTTTTGACAAACCTGAAAATATTATTACATTTTAAATTGTGTTCTGGATTATTAATCTCTGTTGAATTTACCTTAACCATTTATTTGAAACAAAATGAAACACTATCAATCCATATGTCATGAGTATAACTACATTTACTGCTTACAAAATAAGCAGTGGAACTGAATTTCAAATTGAAATACTATACTACTATATAAATGTATATTTGATGTACCATTCTAAGAGGGAGATAGACTATTCAAACAGTCTCATCATCTTTGTTAAATATTTTTAATTCCTACTTGTTATTCATTGTAAATTTGTTGGCACTGTAAAATTGAGACTGATGATCATACCAGTAAGGATAATTTAAACATCAACAAAAGTATACACAGAGTTAACCTAAAGTCAACTGTAGAAGATTTGATTTACAAACAGAGTGCCAGATTTAGTCCTTGGCATTTCTAGGTAAAGGATAAACGCGATGGGAAAGATATTCTAACAGCTACCGGTACTATTAGAAAAGCTGATTTTAAGCAAAATGGACAAGCATTCTGATGACAATGATATTGTATTCAGCCATTTCTTGAGTTCCTAACACTCAATTGGTTCTCCAACTGACTGCCAAGTTGGAAAACATTTTGTTCCAGATCCAGAACTCTGTATCTCCAAGTACTGATTTTGTACCATCAAGTTGTTGTCAACTATAAGAATCTATGCTCAATCTGGTATTTCAGGTTTAGAGGTACCATCTGAGTATCTTTCCCAAGGCCTTTATACAGTATCTGCAGTACCAACTTCTAGTCTAGTATATTTCTTGACTATTATTTCTTTACTTTTAATGGTTAATCCTAAAAGGTAGAAGCTATCCACCACTTTGCCAATTCAATGTCAACCTCCAGGTGTGGTCCTTAGCATAGTCAGTTACCTTTTGACAATGCTAGCCATCTCTAGATACACCAAGAAGGATGGTGATCCCAGAGAGCTGTTGCCTGTCAAAGTAGACAATATAAAACAATAGAGAACTCATCTCATTTGAATTTATTTATTTCTGTGATTTTCATGTTGCTTCAATTTGACCAATGATGAGCAGCCTAAAATCAAAATAGTGGATAAAAAAATACAACCAACAAAAACAATGTAATAAGGGAGAACAATCACAATAATTACAATCTCATCAAACCATATCATTGTTTATGTTCAAGACAAAGATTCCAAGATCACGAGGTTTCTGAAGTTCACCTTCTTAAATACCATTGGAGATTGGGGTAATCTTATCTCTGGGGGCAAATTATCCAATAGAATGGGAACCTACAGAATATACTTATTTTAAAACCTGTTCTTGGATTTTCCAACAGATGAGCAGTTTCTTTACATCTTCTTACAAGGCATACAGATTCCATGTGGAATAAGCAATCATCGGATCCCAAACTGGCTTTATATTATAACAAGCAACATTTTGATTTGCACCTGGAAACAAGCTAGCAGCCAGTGAGACTTCTGTTATACACATGTAATAGGGCAGTAATGGGTTTGACCCCTTAAAAAGCCAACAACCATATTCTGCATTAGTTAGGAATGTCTGGTTCAGTAGTGGGTTTCAAAAAATTTCGCTACCGGTTCGGTGGGCGTGGCTAGGTGGGGGGGCATGTGACTGAGTGGGCGTGGCCAACTTGACATCACTCACGTCCACACACACTCAGTCACATGACACCCCCCACCTAGCCACGTCCACAGGAAAAGGTAGGAAAAATTTTGGAATTTCCACCTATCTACCCCCGCCCTCCCTTCGCCAGTCGCCCCAGTTTCCCCTCCTTTAGTGGCCCCGGCCCTAGCCCCGCTTCCTCCCCCACCACCACCTCTTTGTTCGGACTGCTTACCTTCCTCAGCGGCTGGTCCAGAGTCTGGAAGGCAAGCTGACCGGAGTTTTCGGCGGCCCCCAGCCAGCCGCCGCTGCTGGAAAGCAGCTGGTAAAGAAGCAGGCCGCCGAAAAGTACCGGAGGTCGTGGAAAAAGCTGCTGCCATGCTGTCGCCATGTTCTTCACACATGCGCATCCCATTGGACTTGCAAGGCAATGGGATGCGTGTGCGCGAAGAAAATGGCAGCGACGAACATGGCGGGTGGGGAGAGTGTGCGGCGACCGGGGGACTGGTTTGGGGGTGTGGCCAGCCAGCCAGCCATCGCTACCGGTTCAGCGACCTTGGCCAAATTTCCGCCAACAGTTCGCGCGAACCGGTGCGAACTGGCTGAATAACACCTCTGGCCTAGTTATTTAAGAATAGCCCCATGTAGAATGAATTGTAGTAGTCATGTTGAGAGATAACTTGGGATGAGTCCACAGCTAAAGCAGGTGAAATGTCTTCCACCTGTTCTTTTAGTTAGAGCCATGAGTTCAGGAATATCCCCAGATTGCAAGTCTGTTCTTTCAGGGACAGCACAACCTTATCTAGAGTCAATACTGGAATTGTCCTGGAATCAAGCAGCTAGTCCATCTTGTATGGATTGAGCCTGAATCAATATCCAGAGCCTGACAGCCTCCAGGCAATGAGTTCTCTAGACTGGCTGGCAAAGTTTCATTAGAACCTTTATTATTTCTTTTTTATGTTGTCTGACGTATTTCTGTAGATATTCCATCAATTCCTGTAGCTTTCCAACTTGGTAGTGACAGAATGCTATTCTTTATCTTCTGGTACTAAAGGTTCTTGTAAATAAAGAATTCTGTCTATATGATCTAGGATGTTGACATTTCTTTGTACAAAATTTTGTTATACTTTCCATTTTTTGTTTTTTTAAATTTTAATCAATAACCTCCAATCTACTGGCATCCTTTATCATATCAGTTCAAGAATCTGTTCTAATTGCAGCCAATATTTTTTCCATCCTGCCAAATGACTCTTGCTTCCCCATTTTAGATCAGTCTAAATGGGGGAGAGCTATCACTGAGAAGCAACCAAGCATGCAGAACCTTGCGGTTTTTTTAAAGACAGATATGATACTGTATAAACATCAGTACAACTTTAATTGGGTTAATAAATTTTATGGGTATATAAAAATATGCTCCTTCTCTGTACACACACACACACACACACACACACACACACACACACACACACACACACACACACACACACCATGCCTAAACATACACACGGTCATATTGAAATAGTTACACAATATATTTAAATAATAAGTAACATAAATATTAGAATTGATAACATAAATTTTAAAATATCAATGAACTACTTTTTTGATCCAACACATATTGTCTAAAATATAATTTGAACATTTGCATTTTTAAAAATTAAACTATAAAAATACAATTAATCATCGCTCGCTCCCTCAAAGTTTCAAGTACACAGACATATTACGTCAAATTAATCTTATTAAGAAAGATTTGTCTAAATATAAGATCCCTGGAGATATATCTGGAAAAACAAAATTATTTGTTATCTTTTTATGTTTTATATTGTATAGACAATGTGAGCTCTAAATTTGTAGAAAACAATTAGCATTCCAAATGAGCGGTTTTTGTGCACTGATGTTCAAAGCAAGCCACATAGGCATAATAATCCAAACTTTTCTAAATTACAGAAACATTTCTGCAGTACAAGGCATCCACTAATTTTCTACCACAGTATTTATTTGTTCCTATACTGTACAAATCCAAGCGGGAAAGTCTTGCAGTAGTGCCTGCATTCTGCCTGTCACATATAGGTGTGAATGACTGCACAAAGCATATATTATACATGCTATATACCTTGTGCAGGTGAGAAGTATATCACTACATTCAGCTAATAACCCACAACCATTTCAGAATGCTGATGAGCCAGTTATCTAATTAGGCAATTTGTTTCATGGACCTAGTCTGTTCAGTCTAATAACTCATAATTGCAACATCCATTAAGTAATATGACTGTTTTTTAATTACTTGTTCTCTGTTTCATGGCAAGACAGTAATCTTACTGGCAATTCAGAAGGTTTTAGAAGAGTGTCAACCAAAATATGCTTTCTAGATAAAAAAAAATGATTTAAGTGGAAAAGACTGCAATATAACATCTTCAAGCCAACCTATAGCCGAACTTTGGGTCCTTCTCCCATATCTCCAGCCAAACCATTTTTCCATAATAAGAAGCAATATGTTAAAAAACTTTTAATTAGTAAACAAATCACTGATATTTCCAAATAAGATAGAAGAGAGCTTCTATCTAGAACAGGGGTGTCAAACTTGATTTCATTGAGGGCCGCATCAGGGTTGTGTTTGACCTCAGGGGGCCAGGGTGGGCATAGCCAGCTCGACATCACTCATGCCCGCGGCCCTCCTGAGCTCCGTTTTAGCTGGCAGAGGCACTGTGGGCCAGTCTTTTGCTGTTTCCAGGGTGGCCCTGCGGGCCAGATCTAAACACCCCACGGGCTGGATCCGGCCCCCGGGCCTTGAGTTTGACACCCCTGATCTAGAACACCAAAAAGCCAGGGCAGACTTAGTGCTAATCAAAAAGTAACCAAACATCTAACTCAGTGGTCAAATGCTCAATTGTCTAAGTATTTACAACAGCTAATTATTTGCTAAATAATAATAATTAACTAAATAATAACTAACTAACTAACTAACTAACTAACTAACTAACTAACTAACTAACTAACTAACTAACTAACTAACTAACTAACTAACTAACTAACACCTTGGTTTTCTCTTGCTGGATTCAGGGCAAGAACTGATGACTTTTTGTAGCCTAGTAGCTTTTCAGCAAAGGTGAGAGCCAGCTTCCGATCCCATCATTGTCAGTCAGTCTACATTACCTACAAAGCAGCATGTCTCTTTTCATTCCACTCCCCCCTGCCCCCCCGATGCACACATATAGTAGTGGCCAAAATTGTGGAAACCTTTTCTAAAACTAGCTAATAACACCACTTTTTTTGGTAGTAGTACCAGGGGTGAAATTCAAAATTTTTCCCTACCGGTTCTGTGGGCGTGGCTTGGTAGGCGTGGCAGGGCAAGGATACTGCAAAATCTCCATTCCCACCCCACTCCAGGGGAAGGATACTGCAAAATCCCCATTCCCTCCCCACTCCTGGGGGAAGGATATTGCAAAATCTCCATTCCCACCCCACTCTGGGGCCTGCCAGAGGTATTTGCCAGTTCTCTGAACTACTCAAACTTTCCGCTACCGGTTCTCCAGAACCTGTCAGAACCTGCTGAATTTCACCCGAGTAGTACCATAAAATTATATATCAATGGAAAGATAATTTAATCAAGAATGTAATGCAATAACTTTTATGAAGGATTTGCTATTAGAATAGCAGTTATAAAGAAGAAAAGTGAAATGAGATATACAAAAATTATCACCATAGAAAAAATGAGACATACAAAAATGATCATGTCAATTAATATTTAGTTGGGTAAACTTTAGCATGAATTACGGCCTTACAACGTCTTCCCATGGAGTGAACCTTCTTTTAGTTCTGCAGCTGTTATAATGTGAAACGAAGATTGAATGATTGCTTCTATTAACTGGGTTTTATTGCTGGGTTGCTTCTGACTAACAAGTTTCTTTAGTCGGCTCCATAGATTTTCAATTGGGTTAAGGTCTGGGCTATTACCAGGCCATTCCAGCAGTGGAATATGATTATCTTGAACCCCCTCCCCCCAAAAAAAGTGGTGTTATTAGCCATCAAACCTCAAAAATACTTTTCCCAAAAGGTTTCCACAACTTTGGCCACTACTGTACATAAAAGCTAGTTATAGCAAAATAGTTGGAATGATGAGTTACCTGGGAAAGCCAAATTTGATTTTCAGGGCAGCCATGAAATTCATCTAAAAACTTGGTGTTAAATGTTGCCATTTAGGTTATTAGACTTTATGGGATTAATTTAAAAATAAAATAAGAGCAAGAATGGGAAGGCATATAATGCCTTTAGTGGTATCTAGTGTGTCAGCAATCTGAATTATGCTGGTAAGTAAGAAGGATCGAGCCTTTTGAATGCTAGCCTCACCACTCTGGAACTCTTCCCAGAAAGTTACTTATAATCTATTAATTTTTAAGAGCTTTAACATTGTTTTGCTCCAATAATATTTAGGTAACCTTAAGTATTTCACATACTTTTTGTGGAAGGGAGTAATCTACTATGGTATAATATATATTATAGCATTGTTTGCATTTTTAAAAAAGGGACATAAACTGAGTCAATTTAAGAAGTAACCCCTAACAAAAATCTTTATTCATTGTTCATACCTTTTCTTGATAGAAGGAATTTCTGTTTGTAATGCAAAGTTTTAACATAATTTCCTATACTGTGCATACATATTGTATACATACATATTTTTAAACAAATGCTAACTGTTCAACATCTATACCCTTTCCAGATGCATCTTCCATAGACATTGGGTGCAGATTCTCGATCGGCAAATAAGAAGTAGCATCAGACCCCATTCACCGTTGCCACTTTTGTCATGGTATTTTTGGGTCTGATTAACTGCACCAATTTAATCCTGCAGAAATACACAGTGGATTTTTAAATAGAACCTATTTTTCCTAGATGTGGAACTTATTTAGTCTGCTCTTGGTTTCTATTTGCATATAGAAACTTCCATGTCTGTTGTTTGACTTCAAAGTCAGGTACCCAAAGGCATACTGTTACTGAACATATAAGGTGCATTTAACTCACATGGGTAGCCTATCTTATTAAGGGTGGAGAAGAACTAACGCTTGCTAAATAGCCTAGTAATCTTTCATGAACTTCTGAAAGACATTCAACCTACAATTGCAGATCTCAGACAAGGGTTGATAATTATGAGAGTGCAGATACCATTGGCCCCAGCCAGAATAGCCAATGTTTAGGGATAATGGGATTTGTAATGAACCCAGATTTTATTGATCACCTGTAATTATTATATAATATGCATATACTGTAAGCTCTTGACACTAAAAAACTGAAAATGAATGTTGTTTATTTATTTGATTTACATCCCACCTTTATTTTTGTACAATTCCAGATGGTATACATAATGTTTCCACCTCCTATTTCCTCTACAGAAAACTTTCAAGAGAACATCAAACTATATCTGACCCTTAATTCCCAAATAAATATTTCTCTGGCTCCCTGGCTTGAATTACAATATGTCTCAAGAAGAACCGTGTGAACTGAGGGGTAAAAGTAGGACAAAGAAACTTGAAGTTTCTCTGAGGAGAACATACAGTTTGATCAAAAGTATTCAACTCATAATGTTTAATTAACAACAGTATGCTTCAACTGCAACTGGAATGCAAGCATCTTTCTCGGGTAAACTTAAGGGAAGATAAAATGCTGATTAAGTTGACTATTCAGTTGTGAGTGTATATGTGCTTTAGTTTCAGTAGATTAGATTAACAGTCCCACATGGTCTTTTGGAGCTAGAGATTAGACCTTCCTTATTTATCTATAGTATTTAGCTGCATCATGTCGTAACAGTTCAGAAAAAGATCTGAGTTCAAATAATGTATCTGAAGTTTGTGATCAAGTCACAGCTTGCTTCTTTCAAAGACAGCATCAAGAACCACCATATATGATACTGCCTGAAGTTCTGAGGTTTTCTACATGAAAGGAACGTAGAGTTCAAATATATAGCTCACTAATTTTTTAAAAATTGTGATGGCTAGGATCCAGAGAAACCTACACATACAATGCAAGTTTAGTTTTCTTCAGAAGTATTTTTAAAAGATCAAATAGTGATTCTCCCAAACATTCAGTTGTCTTAACGATTGTTTAGCAAACATTCAAAGATAGTATGATGCTGGAAAAGTAACCTTATGATTGGTCCTTGCACTTAGAACCATCACAGCATCCACACAATCATGTGATTGAGATTTCAGCACCTTAAAACTGGTGGGCAGTTATGTCAATTACTTAATGACAGAGATGCTGTTTCTAAGCCTCATGTGTTATATGAAGGAAAGGAAAGAAAAGGATTCCTACATGTTTAGTAATATTTGTAAATAATCAAAGGTTACATCAGGATTTCTTTGTTGTGCTCCTATTTAAGTTGTTCTTATTATTTATTTGGGTGTGCGTCAGGGGTGGGTTCCACTTACCTTCCCCACCGGTTCGCATCGCGATGTTTTGCGTGCGTGTTCCCTTGCGCAATTTTGCTTCCGCACATGCTCAGTAGCTGCAATCAGCCCGAAACACACCTGAGGAGCTGATCAGCTGTGCTTCGGGCAAAGGAATAAAGGTCAGTATAAACCCAGGGGCGGGCAGGCGGGCGGGCGGGCCCTTTTTCAAGGAGCAGAACAGTAAAAAATTCACAAAAAATTCCCAAAAAAAGATGGCGGCGCCCACGGACCGGCACCGACCGAACCGGATCCGTAACATCACCAGCGGGTCGCTAACGGTTCGGGCAATCCAGTCCGAACCGGGAGGAACTCACCCCTGGTGTGTGTATGTGTAATAAAAGAGAGACCATGAGAAGAGAAGATAGAAGTAACTATCCAATAGCATCTAGAGCATGGGTGCAGGGGTGGGTTCTGCTTTTCTTCGCTGCTGGTTTGCTCAGTGATGCTTTGCGCGCGCTTTGCGCATGCGCTTTGTGCATGTGCAGTGCTTAAAAAAAGCTTCTGCGCAGAAGCAAAAAACAAGATGGTGCCGCCTATGGCACCGCCAAAAGAACCAGTTCGGGGACGTGGCAGGTCTGGGTTGCTGCCGGTTCTAGCGACCCAGGCCGCCAAGTTACTACCGGTTCTATTGAACCGCTCCGAACCGGGAGGAACCCACCTCTGCACGGGTGTCAAACTTGGTGTGTCACGTTGATGTCACGTGACGTATCGTGACATTTTTCCCTTCGTGGAGGTGAGTTGGGCCTGGTCTGCGCATGATGCATCCGGCCCACGGGCCGCCAGTTTGACACCCCTGATTCTGGAGAATGATGTTTTCTACCACAGAAGAAACTCTGATAAGTGCTAAGGATTTGAAATGTCTAAAACTAATTGCAATGACTACATGCTTTTGTATTTTGAGAACAGAAAATCGTTTAGTGGTAATGCAAAGACTTTATATGAATGAAGATGCAGATTCAGGTTGGTTACATCTAAAAACAAGAGTTGGGGGGGGGAATCATTTAGATCCATGAAGGAGAATAGCAAACTAAAGACAGATTAGTGATCAGACTCAGTTTAAGAACCTTAATAGATTTACCTGAAATGGGAACTGAAAAAAATAATATAAAGCATGTTTTAACAGCAGCATATATTCATTAAAAAACCCTTTCCTCTTCTACTCCATTATATCTTAGTTTTTATTGTTTGCTTGCTTTGATCGGTTTAACAATCTAAAAATAATATTGTGAAATAAAATAATATTTCTAATTAAGAGCAGACATAAAAGTAATATATATATTTTTCACTAATAAAAATACCTGCATGTTTTTATTGATGGAATTTTATACAATCTCTACAGGATTGTAGTTTTAATTTTAATTCATACTTGCACAAATTTTAAAGGAAAAAGTAAAAATAAATGCAATATTAACAAACACGTACTTAAAATACCATCTGTGATATAATTAATAAGTTGCATCCAACTGGAGTCTTGTGTGAACATTGCATTTCTGAGGAGCTTGAAATCCCCAGCATCATCTTAAGATACAATAGTAATATATTTCCATTCATTGCTGATTGGCTTGCAATGTGCGCGTGCGTACACACACACACACACACACACACACACACACACACACACACGTTTAAAAATTCGAATCAAACTGTTTTGAACAACGAACGGGAAAGCTAGAGTTACTTTAGGAAGCCTTCTCATAAACCATTAGCTTACCCAGAAGCACATGATAAAATAGGTTAGTTATAACTCTCTCATCTTCTTCCAATTTTGCCTAAATATACATTTCAGTGATAAAATTTATGTTGCATTTTCTACTTTTAAGATTTACTTTTTCTTTTTTTCAGGCAAGTTCAATTAAGTCATAACTGTGCTATCCCCCTCAGGCTTCTGAATGTAATGTTCTGGAAGGGAAGAATATTAAATAGTATTCCAGAAGTTTAAAGACCTGGCAGCTGTAGAAAATAAATATCTTCTTACAGCTGCTTCCAAAATCAAATCTACTAAACTCTAGTAACAGTAGAGAAATTAAGCCCTCTAAGTCTTTGTTCAAGAGCTTCCTTATGCAATAGTTATAATATCTAGAGTTTTGAGTGTCATTAGCAAATTACATGCTAAACATTTAAATCATAAGCTGCAAAAACTGGATAAAGGCAGAGGGGATAATTCAGATACGTAGGCAGGATTAAGAGAAGGGAGGTCAACAATAGACCATATATTGGTGCTCTACCATGTCTTTCACACACAAAAATCACCCATAAAAAGTATTCTTCCTACTTTGTGACCTTTCTAAATTTTAAATATACCCTCAATTTAGTTTCCAGAAATGTGAAAAATTAAAAAACAACTCTTGATAGGCCCCTCATTTTTTTTTCTGATACAGAAATTATATTCCAACACCACCATAAGAATGAGGTACAATCCCCAAGGGTCTCTCTCAATTACAGTAAGTATTCAGAGAAGAGGGTGACAGAGAGGGTTTTTTGCCCCTCTCTTTTTAACTTATATATACAGTATATCAATTCAATGGTGGACCTTCTTTACAACTTAGACTTCCACACTCCTAAACTAGCAGGATGCAAAATCTTTATACTCCTCTAAACTGCTGCAGCCGCCATTATTTATTATACCACTGTAGGGCTGAAAAGAGCAATGTCAACAAGTTGTAATATTAAAACACTTCTTTCTACATAAGCACAGAACAATTAATCCATGCAGCATTTAAACTTTTTGAGGCCAAATCATTGATCCAATCCTTACAATGCACAAATGGGAACCTATGTGGAAAAGGATGCATTGGAATCAGGACAAACAAAATTCTTGAGACTGATCCTCACTGCATCCAGTGCAACAACAAACACATCGTAAAGGCTTGAGACAGAAATACCAACACTCCTGGTAAGGATGATGATAAATTATTGGTTGAAAATCCAATTATTTCCAGTTGGCCTGACACCTCTAATGTTCAATTTTCCTTTTCCCTGGAAATGGACCATGGAGCAGAAGTTGGTATTATACAGGTTTCCCATGCATTCCTAATTTATTTAGGGTAAGACCAAGTTAAACAACTGCTCATTGTTGAAAATATATCCCCTTTAAGCCTATTATCAAGGCTTAAAAACTTAAAAACTAGTTGTGCCAATGTGGCAGAATAAATATAGCACTGGGGAACCAGTAAAATACTTAAACAAAATCTAACATTCTCGAAGTTGAGGTTAGCATTCTTCAAAGCCAGGCATAATATCTTAACAACTGCATTTTCTGCAAGGCAGATACTCCAAAACTCCATTAACCAAGAGTACCTGGCCATGTGATTTAATTTATTTCTCACACATTATTGCACTGTAAATTCTACAGGGATGTTAAGTCTGCTTATATTTTGCCCCCAATATGTAAATTCATGGGAAAATTGTCTGGTTTTTCCAGACAGTATGTGAATCATCTTCTAGAAGATTTGAAATCCTTTATCACTTGTGCAGCAGCCAAATTCTGTGTTGCCACAATGAAAATAAGGCATTGGACATAGGAATAACCACTTCTATTGTATTCATCAGTTCAGGTTTATTATGCATTAGTTATTTTATTTTACATAATATGTATTTTTATTTCATAGATTGTAATATTTTAGATTTATCCTTGTTAACTTGCTAATTATTGTAGAGTGGAAATGCTATCATATAGTGGTTTTTCTCTAAATAATTACATAGTGAATAGTTAAATACTCTAGGCAGTCCATGAGAAGGTCACTATTTATCCTGTCATAGTATTCAGTATGAAGCTTAAAACAAAAGTTCATCTCACTTGGCATTCTGCTTCCCCATCTTAATTAATAACATGCCACTGGCATAATGAAAGAAAACATTCTGTTCTGATGTGGGTCCGCATCAATCAATGGCACACCTTCGGTAAACCAGGGGATTATATAAAGTATGAGTGGCAATCTACTACAGTTCAGATATTTTGGATTGGAACTCCCAAAATACCTTGTTGTCATCTATGGCTCTTATACCCAATTCTCCGTGGGGGCAGGGGACGGACGGACTGGTAAGGGTATACCAGGGTACCCAGTAATCATGCAGCCATTATTGAAGATAGCTATTGATATAGTTGTTGTGGTCCGCCAGCGGCCTGCGGAGCTGGCAGCAGAGGAGGCTGGGGAGGAACATGGGCCAGGCCTGGTGTCTGGAGAAGGCTCGGTGCCAGAGGCAGGGAACCAGCCTGGGCCATCTGGGAGGTCTGTCCCGACTCCAGAGCCTCCAGAGGCTGACATGAGCAAGGCAGAGGAACAGGGGGAGCCTGTTCTCAATGCGCGCATGCGCAGAGCTGCCAGAAGGCAAGAAGAGTTTCAGAGGAGAAGGACTACTCGGGAGTAAGGCTTGGAGATAATTGGCCCGTCCCATAGGCTATATAAGTGGAGCACACGGAAGGGCTCATCGCAGGAAGCAACTTTGTTCAACTCCTGTCCTTCTAGCCCGGACTCTGTGTTTCTGTTTGGCCTTGCCAAGTTTCTTGCTAATTGGTCTTTGGCAGCTTGTCAAGGAAGATCAAGGTTCGTTTGCTGATCTGCCTTTCCCTGAAAGACTGTTGTCAGACTTGTTATCATTTGTTTGGGACTCATTACGGCTGGAAATGCAAATAATTACCAGCCGTTAAAATAAAAGAGGTTTTTGGGATGAAGTTTGTGCTGTATGATTTGATCAGGAAGCCTAGGTCAGAACAATAGTTAATAACCCATTCCATATTCTACTCTATCTTTTGGGACTAAGCATTTTACAGAAGTAACTCTAAATAATATTTTCTAGGCTAGGAAAAAATGTGAATCTTCATTATATCAGCCATGCCCACAAATGCATAAAAATATTGGCTGTTTTATTTCTTAAGTTTCATATCTTCTTTCCTTATAAAAATGATTCCAAAACATTTTTTCCTGCCAAAATTTGAACTCTACCACACTGCTAAAAGGCAAAATCTAATGCAACAATGTCTGTTTGGCTTAGCAAGTGTCCTGGAACTAAATAACACTAAAATAATTGCTAATATGTCTATTTCAACAATACTTGGCACCTTAAGCCTGTAGCTAAACAGTTGAGCCTGTTAAAAGAATATGTAAAATGTCTGTCATGATGTTTTACCATTAAAGTGCATCCAAAGTCACTTTTATATATTCCTGCAATCATGCCTACCTATAGCAGCATTTTGTTCTCCAACCTTCTTTAATAGAAAGTAGAACTGGCTTAAATTCTATGGAAACTAGCAGTAAAGTGCTTATTTACCTTTGTCACCTTTCTTCCTCTTTTGATAATTGCCTATTTTGGAAGTAAAAATTTTCCACTCAGCAATAGAAATCACAGAAATACTCAAGAGCACTGGCAGAGGGGTTGACTCATTATCCATCCACTCTGAAAGAAACCTAACAGACTGGTCCAGAAAAACTTTAAGTGTTTATATATGCCAAGAAAGAAATCTTTATTAATGGTGCCTTAGCAAAATAGTAGAAGCTGCCATCGTTTAGTTTATGAGGAAAGACAATGACCTTTTTTAAAGTGTCTGCACAAACAGATGGAGAAAAGCATACTAGTGCTGCCCATTGTCCATTCATCTTCATAGGCTTCCATCCATTCTTCTTTTTATAAAAATTTCTGCACCGTTCAGAATCCTGATTTTCCAGCAAGCTAAAATGTATGAAAATTCTATCTGGTTAAAAGAGGGCACTTCCTACAATGATAGGTCTCTACATGGTCTCTTTAGTCTTCTCTCTTTTCATGCTGAGGTTTGTTTGTTTGTTTGTTTGTTTGTTTGTTTAATATATGTAGCTGCCCATCTCATGCAGCACATACAAATAAGAACATAAAGCCATTATTTTAATGTTATTAAAATATAACATTAAAATACAGTTAAAATGGTTCAAAGCTATAACAACAAAAAAGGCAGAGGTGCATACGCTCTAAATGTACATTCAATACAGCCATTTAACAGGCCTCATATTTCCATGGGATCCCTAGGCCTGATGGCAGAACCAGTTTTTTAAGAGCTTTCTCTATTGGAGGCCAATCTTCCCTCAGGGGGATTGATGTTCCAGAGGGCAGGTACCACAGTAGAAAAGGCTCTCTTCCTCAGTCCCATATGAAGCTTCTTGGTCAATGGGACACATATCATACCCCTTTTCTCAAATCTGATGGGATGGGAGATATATCTGAAGAGGGGTAGCCCCTCAGATAACCTGGCCCCATGCCATACAGGGCTTTAAAAATCACAACCAGCACTTTGAATTGAAGAAGTTAACTGGCAACTAGTGCAGTTCACGGAGCAGAGATGTAACATATGCAGGTTTAGAAGCACACATAACTGCACTTTTAACTAAGGATGATAGAGAAATTATACTTGATTTTTAAAAATTATGCAATACATGATACACTCAGGATAAACTCTGCAGATTTCAGAATTTTTAAAAATCAGTTCATGAATAAAAAAGAGTACAAAAATATATTTATGAAAAAATGACACACACATGCACACACACACACACACACACACAAATGCATATAATGGGAGAATAGTAAAAACAAAGAAAAATTAATGTAAAATTGAATGTAGGAATATTGTTGTGTATGAAAACTACAAACAGAATATCCTGATTTTGATTAATTTCATGTAAATTGTGAACTTGCTTCCAGTAATTATTTCAGGTTGAGATTTTGTTTATTTACAACAACAATCTAAATAAAACTATTATGAAATGATCATGGAAACAATTTAACTCATTGGAGTAATGTATCCTCACCCAAATTGTACGTATCAATAAGTATTAAAATTGTAAACCCATATATACTTAGAAAGAAGCAAATTACTTTACAATAGATGAATATTCTAAGAATTGCTCTAAACTACAGAGCTATTTTTCTTTTCTTACTTTACTCAAGTCTCTTCTGTTACCATTTTTAGAAATAATGAACTACATTATTTTTGCTAGAAATATTTGTATCAGTACATAAATTTGCCATTTTAATAGGAAGGGAAAATATGGTGAATAGCTGCAAGGTTCTCTGATATATAGCAAAATATGTCTAAACTAGAAAACAAATAATTATATCGAAGTAATATACTTTTAAGACAATAGCCCCATCTGTTAGCAGGGAACCCTGTATATTTTGTTTTCCCAGCTGGTGAGGGGATATATGAGGGGACGTCTGGAACTTACCCAGCATTTTTCTAATTTTCAAGCTGAACTGTGTTGTTCTTCAATCCTGTATGTGGAATGCAATGCCCTGCAGTGGATGCTCTTTGAAAAATACCAGTAATATATTTCTTGGTCTCAGTTAGTGATAGGTTATAATATTTTGCACATCGTTAGGCAAGGTAGAAGTATTTTAAGAATACTTCTGTATTACCATTGAAAAGAATTACCATTCTTTTCAATGGTAATACAAAAATTGGCATTTATATTACAGTGAAGGTGATTGCAAAAAGATTGTAACAGACACTAGCACTTGGAATTCTTGCTCACAGTAAGAATGATCAGTAACTCTGGTTAAGGATTAAATACACATACAAGGACCTGTGCATAGTGATGTCTTCTCCAGTGACAAGAACTTTGCCTATGTGGATGGAAAGATCTGAATGGGAATTCTTGTGTACTCGACTGTAGTAGGTCTAAGCATAACTTTTTGTACCCATAAAATCACAGAACTGTGGAGATGGAAGGGACCACAAAATTCATCAAGAGATGAAGAACCTACAAACTCCATACTGGTCCTCTGTTTCACAGATCATACCATCTGTCCATCTTACCAATTATGCCTTATATTTAAACAAAATCTAGATCAGAGATCTTCAAACTTGGCAACTTTAAGACTTGTGGACTTAAACTCCCAGAATTCTCCAGGCAGCATAGCTATGCTGGCTGGAGAATTCTGGGAGTTGAAGTCCACAAATCTTAAAGTTGCCAAGTTTGAAGACCTCTGATCTAGATCTTTGCAACTTATATTCATTATTTTGGTATAATTTCTATAGCAAACAAAAGTAGTTCCTGACTATGTTCCATATAATGCTTTTATTTACCTGAACTGTGATAATGTGTTTTCCAGAGTTTTCTTTTTTTCAGAATACAGAACTCAAATTCCCTCAGCTTGTCTTTTTGAGCCATGTCCTCAAGACCCTGTGTCATCTTTGTCACCCTCCTCTGAATGTTTTCTAATCTAAGTATTCTTCTGGAAATGTGGTGTCATCACACCAGCATAACATAGAGGGAAATAAGGATTTCATGATATGATAGATGCTCATAAGAACTGGAAGGACTTTCAAAAATAATATCACTGCTTTTGAGAGAAACAACAAGAAATAAAATGTACAAAATTAGAAATATCCATAGCTGCAGACTGAGCTGCACATGGACTATACAAAGCAAACTTACCATGAAAATTCCTAGATATCTAGTTTTTGTCCATCATAAACTAATATCAATTAAAATAGCAATAAAAATATAAAAATGAAAAAGAAAACCCTCTCAAACCATAGTATTCCCCATTTTTTCATCAATTATAAATCTAGAAGTTTAACCATTACATGGTATTAACATATAAGAAACTGTAAAACTCAATGAAAGGTAACTGCATATGGCATATCAATACAGTTAATATTTGTAGACATTTGCCTTAAATTGCAGGTTAGACATTACCATATATCAAGTAAATTGATGTTCAAAATATACTTCCATGCATACTGTATTTTGAGCACAAGAAGATGTAAAAGGAAAACTGAGAATTTGGATCAAACCCCTTCTTTATATACTTGACTTTCAAACAGCTGGCAAGCCATTAAAGAAATGATTGGCAACGATTTAGAGAAAATTATGATATAGTGCTCACTAGCTCTCCAGTTTTCAACTGTAAATTAAAATGTAATCATGTTACAATGATCGGTTAAGAGTATAACCTTTTTTGTTTTGTTTAGCATCTCTGAAATAAATTGGGGGGGGAGCTACCAGGATTTGTATATGTTTAATGTTTTAACAGTGATGTATAGAAACAGTACATTTAAAAAGTTTGAAGACATTATTTGCCAAGACATATTATGTATCTTCTATTATTTAGGCAAACTTTGGAAGAATTATCTGCTCAATGAAAGGCAAAGAAAGAAGAAAATCAAATTACAGTAATTATAAAGCTAAAGATTTTCCAAAAGAATATCCAGTGGGTCATGTATAAGAATGAATCAGAAAGACCAGTGCTAGGCACTCACAGTCTAAACTGAGCAGCACTATTAAATTCAAATGCATATTCTGTTTAGATTGGACAAGACCCAACAGTAGAACAAAGTCAGTCTGTCTTAGTACCATAACCAAATTCTACAAGTTAACAGCTTTTTGTGAAAAGCTGCCATTTCAAAATGTCAATCAAGATGGAATATAAGTGGGAACTCCTGCAGAAATAACTAGCTGCAGGTTTGAAAAACATTTTTTCATCTTCTCTGTTGAAAGTGGAAAAAAATAAAAGATATCTGAATGGGATCTCTTTTCGATCTTGTAACTGTAGAACAAGATCAACAGCAACACCAAGAGCAAAAACACAAAACAAAGTTGGTCATGCCTTAAAAAGTACTGTTTGAGATGTGGCGAATTCTAGTTGCCAAGCAAATGGAAATTCAATAATATGAACAAAAACAACACAAATCTTTTTATGAAATGGTTACTGGAGGCAAAAAAAAAGTATTACACCTCAGATTGGTTTAAATGTCAACAAAAACTAAATAGTTTCAATTTTTTTTAAAAACGTCCCCAAAGAATTACCAGTATTGAACAGGCAAGTGGATAAATTTTGACTCTGATCAGTTTCTAATTCTTTAATATTTGTTTTATGTATTTCTGCATATTTCAGCTTTTTTTGTGACATACACACACCTCCCAGAGATACAAATGGTGCCCACTGTCTTAGAGTTCCAGAAAGCCCTTAAGCCTTGATTCTGTTTCTAGGCCTGGGGTTAATTGTGGTTATGAAGTGGCAGGGTTCTTGTATTTTTGTACTGTTTTTAGTCAGGGCTGTCAGTTTATGTGGCTTTTAACTTTGTTAATTGTTTTTACTGGGTTTGTGGGCAGATTGGTAAGCTGCCAATGTGTGACCATAACAAATCTAATAAATTAAATAAAATACCATTTCAGATTGAAGATGAGAAGATGAATATATGAATTGCTCCTTAAATATAAATCATTATTTTTCATTAAAAAGCCCTGATACTTCACTTTTGCTTCTAGGCTAGTTTTTGTGGATGTAAAGGCAATTTGGTCTAACAATTAAGGCACCAGGCTAGAAACCAGGAGACTGTGAGTTCTAGTCCTGCCTCGGCATGAAAGGGTGGCTCTAGGCCAGTCACTCTCTCACAGCCCATCTTCACCTCACAGGCTTGTTGTTGTAGGGAAGATAGGAGGAGGAAGAAGTAATAGGCATGTGCACCAACCTGAGTTATGTATAAAAGTAATAAAGATGGGATTAAAAATCTAAAATAAACAAATAAACAAATAAATAAATAAGTATACATTAAATATCATCTCCTTGTAATCTAAGATGTCAGTAATAAAATACCACTCTGAGATTGTTTTTATTTTTCTTTCATGTGAAGGTTGGAAGATTATGATGATGAACAGGAAGCTACAAAACAGGATAGGATTGGTAGGACCACAAGCAATATGGCGGAAGAAGCTGTTTCTTATAGTCATAAGATAAACATTCAGTGAAAGAGAAAACTAGCAGTGACACTGCTGCAGATAATTAAAATACTGATAAGAAGAACTGAATCTGATTGTGATGGCTTTGTTAAGATAAGGGAGTTACATCTCATTGCAGCATTTCTAAGGACACTTCTGTCAAAATCAGAGATCAATACATTTGACTGACACCCACTATTATGCAAAATATAGGGATTTAAAAAAAAATCTGCAGCATAGCCATATATGGTATTTAGCTACACTGAATAGAATAGAATAGAATTTTTTATTGGCCAAGTGTGATTGGACACACAAGGAATTTGTCTTGGTGCATATGCTCTCACTGCTGCTAATTTACTAGGCAACTGATGCCACTCTCTCCAAATGCCACTGGAATCCTTGCAAAAACCATTTTGAAAGTCCTTAGCACAACATGGCACTGGTTGTGAAAAATTGGACAGCTATGATGGAACTCATTTCACCGAAAGGCTGGATTCAGTCCTGCCATAATCCATGCTAAACAGTTTTGCTATATAAAAGCAGGAGAAAGATTTATTTTTTATTTAAAATACAATATATTAAAACTTTATTTTCAATTTCATAAACTCTTGGTATAGATTAGAGAACTACAAAGAGAGACAGTCTTTGTTCCCAGGCTGAGGCATTACAGTAGGGGTGAACAAGTTACAATCCTAAAGCCATTTTTGCAGATGAAAACTGACAATGGAGATTCCCACCATTTTGTGCAGGGAAACTAAAATAGTCAGAATATAGTTTACAAAATAAACTTTCTCTCACACTCCCTCCTACAAATCTCAGTTCTACCAACCTCTGGCCAATGCGTTGCTGCCTTCAGCTGCTTTTAAAAAAATTAAATGTAGCCCTCACTTCCCACTGAGGTAGGTTGAATGAAAGAATGACTGGCTCAGTCATACAATGCGTTTTCATAGCTGAGGAAACCTGGGTCTTCCTGGTCTTAATCCAACATTTAACCAGTGTCACACTAGCTCTGTTCTGATATATGTTGGCAGTGGATCTTTCAATTTTTTAACTAATGGAATGAGGGCTTATGAACAATGTAATCAAGTTCTTTTATGATGCAAGTTTCCAGGCTTTGATTTCCCATTCATTTTACTATAGGTGTTAATATTGTTGTTACTTCAATCTACAGAGTTTTAAATATGTAACTTTAACATGAAAATCTGATATTTGTATTTTTTTCCCCACAATTATATTGTTACAACTATTCTTCTTTACTTTGCTTAATAAAGCAAAATACATATTTTTAAATGTGGGATGTTATACTGTTTTTTTTAGAAATTCACAGAACTACAGGTAGTTCTCAACTTACAATTTCATTTCATTACAATATCATTTAGTGACCATTCAAAGTTACAATGGCACTGAAAAAGCGACTTATGACCATTTTTCACGTGATGTACATTCGGATGCTTGACAACTGGCTTACATTTATGACGGTTGCAGTGTCCCAGGTTCATGTGATCATCTTTTGCGACCTTCTGACAAGCAAAGTCAATGGGGAAGCCAGATTCACTTAACGACCGTGTTACTAATTTAACAACTGCAGTGATTCACTTAACAAATGTGGCAAGAAAAGTTGTAAAATGGGGCAAAACTCACTTAACAAATTTATCACTTAGCAACATAAATTCTGGGCTCAGTTGTGGTTGTAAGTCGAGGACTACCTATAGTTCTAGGACTAGGATGAAAGTGTTATGAAAGAACAGAAAGTAACCGTTATTTATTATTACCGCAAAATTTTCTGCAAGAGTTTCTGGATATTCTGATGCATGTATCAATATAACCTATCTGACTTTGGATAATATGTGGCTTCACTTGAGTGAAGCCTGCAAAGGGAGCAAAGTATTTTTGGTTGGCTCTCATAATTATTGTGTTGTTGCTTTTTTTTTAAAGAATCTTTTTTCTTAAAATGCTATCAGCTATTTCTGCTGTATAACTGCTGCGTGTTTCAAGCATGTATTATAAAAATAAATTTTAGCAGAGCAGAGCAAACATGATGTAACAAAGTATTCAGCTGACATACTTTAAGAATACTTGTCAACCTAATAGCAAATTTCCAATTTTTAAAAAAATTAAACAATATATACTTCAAAATATTTCACACAAGATTGAACACAAAAAGTGTTTTTTTTTTAAACTATAGCAGTACCATACTGCTTGAGTGTTAAGAATAAATGGGTAAGAGTGGTATAAACTTGGTTTTGGTTTGAATGTCCAAAGTTGTTATATTTAGCATTCATCTGCATTCCATGTTTATGGAAATGAAATATGTAATCATTTGAAGTATACAATATGTATATTGTGTTTGTAATAACTGCATATTTTACAAGCGCATTATTCCTTCTATTAGGATTAAAACGTCACTGAATAGCAATTTGTGAAAGAATTCTAGCAGAGCCCTGAGTCCAGAACTCTGACCTCTGATGAGAAGCTTGGCAGAAACAACCTCTAAGTCTAGGCAAAACATCTGGTTTCAGTTAGATTTCTTTTAAAAAAATAGCCCTTGTACTGGGGAAACTGGTATTCACTTCGCTTTGTCTATAGATTTTAACTGACTTCAGTAAGTGCTGCCGCAGGAAAAAAAAATACTCAACCAGGATGGCTGTCAATCACTTCAGGCTTCTTGGTGGCCTGCGCAGAGGCATTCAAGAGACACTGTACGTTATTTGTTCATTTTTCCTCTATGTTTTCCTTCTATTAGAGTTTACATCTCCCGTGTTTATTTCAAAAGCGATCACCAATTCAGTCATGCCATCTCAAACAGCATTTTGATTTGCAAATGCAAGCCACTGTTAACCCCCAACCATGATTTTATCTAGTGTAATACCTTTTCTTTTTTCTTTGCATGATTCAAGTAACAAAAATAAGTAAACAACCCTAAAGCATTTAAATCCATGGATGAATCATGCATGAGTTCAATTTCATTGCTAAATGCAATCTTTAAGTGAATTTTTTAAAAGATGCAAAAATGAAGCTGCATAAAAAGTGAGAACTGATGTAGCACAGAAGTAAAAGGTCTTTTCTTCAAATCAGGGAATTCACAGCCTTCATTTTTAAAGGTCGTTTAAAAAATGCCAGTTAATATCTAATTAATATTTTGCACTAACAGTAGTATATCATAAGACATTCTTAAAATGCAGAAATTTGCTTGGAAATAATTAGATTTTGGCATTTAAAGTCAGGGCCATGCTAGCTTTCCCTAATTTGATGCCTTCCAAATGTGTTGTAACCAAATGTGTTCTCAGAATTCCTACTAAACATGTGAAGGTCTGGTGGTTCAGAGGAAAGCATCTAATATACATATTATTAATATACAGTACACCATGTTTTACTTAATTGGACTCACTGAAATTATTCTATTGTTTGGAACAGGTACTATAAAAACCATCTCCCAGATATGATTTTCCCTCCTCTGAATAGAAGGAAAGAAGGAAGGAAGGGAGGGAGGGAGGGAGGGAGGGAGGAAGGAAGGAGGGAGGGAGGAAGGGAGGAGGGGGAGGATATTTCTCTAAGCTCCCTATGATGGTTAATCTGCTAACCTCATTTCTTTTCATACTGATCAGTCTAGTCCAGTGGTCACCAACTGGTGGTCCGTGGACCACTGGTGGTCCATGAGAAAATTTTGGTGGTCCGCAGAAAAATTATTTGCATTTTTTATGTTGCACTAAATCAGGGGTCCTCAAACTACGGCCCCTGGGCCGGATACGTGCAATGAATGTTTGTGTTGCTGCAGAGAGTCTCCCCCTTCGGTGTCTTTTTTTGTGCGGGTTGGAGGGGGGTAGAAATTCCGACTTGGGGTCTGCTTCAGCCTCCTGGTGTGGGGCTTTGGGCGAAGGCTGGAGGGAAGCGCCACTGGTGGCGAAGAGCCGGAGGGCCTCGTTCCAGTGGGACTGCATCATGGCCTGGAACTGGCTGACCATCTCAGCCCACTGAGCCTCCAGGCGCCGGTACCTGGCCTTGCACTCCCGCAGGTCTTCCCTCTGCTTGGAAAGCCTATGCTCCTAGTCCTCAGTGAGGTGCTTCTGCTGAGCCTCCTTCTCGGTCAGATCCAATTTGAACTGAGCAAGCTGTTTTGCCAACTCTTTCTCATGGTGGCTGCTTAGCTCCAACAACTGCTTCCTGTTGGGGCCCTAAGGAGCCCGGGTGGGGAGGCGAGGAGTGGCTGGCAGGGACCCCTGGTCTAGTCTACATGTGTCTTCAACACAAATCTGTACCCCTTATTTTCATATAATAGCATGGTTAATTGACATAAAATATTACAAATGTAAGGACTTCAGTTTTGCCTTTTGTCTCTGTCTGGCTGCTAGGGAACTCAAAATTATTATTTTCTTCTTCTTTTCACTTGCCAAAATGTTATTAGCCTGGAGAAGAATTTTTTTCAGGTTCATACAGCTCCATAAAACATATCACCCTTATTACTTTAGTTTATTTATATTTAAGTCTCTAAGGCGAAACTCCAGTGGCAGCAATGTTACAATTCAAACAAGCCACTGCTTATTTTATAAATGTGCCTTTGAGAAATAGTGTTGTATTTGCATGAATGAATAAATTAGTAATCATAGTCATGTCTTTTATTCAGTAGGGGATATGAAAAAAGCCACTGTAATATTACAATATTTTTTTTAAAGTACATAATTATTACATTGTTAGTCAAGTTTCATCAGACTTCGTCAAATGCAACAGAAAAAAGCATCATAAAACTTCTATATATCAAGCTTTTACAAATGCATTTGGGACCCTCAATATCTCTATTTAATATGCTGTGTTCTTAATACAGAGATATTTTATTTAAAGCTGAAGGTCAAAAAGCCTATGAGAGTTTATATTTTGGGTGACTTGCTGATTGTGATTTACGTGTGTGTGTGTGTGTGTGTGTGTGTATAATTTTATATATATATAAAATTTTATATGTAGGTCTGTGGTTATTCGGGTTTTCTCCCGCGTGAAGTTGGAGATGTCATTGCAACATTTCGACGAAGTCTCATTCGTCATCTTCAGGCTGATTATCAGGCTTGTGTCTTCAGCCTCGTGCTTCTAGGAGCAATGTGAGATTTGCAGCTGTTTCTTCCTTTTAACTGCCAGTGGGGTTTGAACTGATAGGGTGGGGGTTTGGCTGTGTTCTGATTGGGTGGAGGTGTGTTGGGATTGGTTGGGGGCTTGGCTGTGTTCTAATTGGTTGGGGGTCAGTTTGCTTCCTGTATGGATTAGAGGGGTGTGGAGTGGTTAATGATGCAGCTGCAGTCTGGCTTCTCGTTTGTGGTCGTGACTCAGCAGTATGGGCTTGTGCTTGGTTTTTGCGTGGGTGG
>QLTV01012198.1:1126749-1178861 GCA_003457575.1 Thermophis baileyi
CTGTGAGCTTATGCACCAGAGACAAATTCCTTTATTTTAAATAAAGGATTTATTTTAAAGACAAACAATTTAAACTACAGTATCAAATACAAGTACGTCATTGATTTGCTGCCTATTTAAATTGTGGATTGCTACCAAGAATCATAACATGCCTATATATATATGTGTGTGTGTGTGTGTGTATACACACACACACACACACACACACACACACACATACATACACACTACTGTTCATATTGTTGTGTTAGAGTAACAATTAAATGAGACTTGGTGAAATGCTGAACTGAACACAGTTCTACAGAAAGAAAACCTGTCCACAGCAGAATAAAGAACTGGTAAGTAAACCAGCTCTAAATAATTAACTTCTGGACAAGAGAAGAACTTGAGATTACCCACAAGTGCTCCACACAGTTGCTTCCTGCAAGGAGACTGCAAGACAGTGATCCCCGGCAGTTTAGAGCTCTGGAAGACAAGGGATTACCTATGTTGCTGAAACTGCACTCTTGTCATATAGAGTCCCTCTCCTACGCACACACTCAGTGCCTCAGTGCCATATACTTCCTTTTCTTAGCATTTTTGAAAATTGTTTAACTGCTTCTCAGCTAACAGGAACTTTTGGATCAACAAGATTTACAACATGAAATTTTATGTATTTCTTTTTCTTTACTATGCTATACTTATTTTTCCATTTTTCTTTTTCTGTTTTTTTCCATTTCTGTACTATTTTTTAAATTCTTTTTTCTTACATTGTATTAGTTCTTTTATTGTTCGAAATTGTAATATTTAATAAAATTACTATATTACAAACAGTTGCAATTAACTCAGCAAAAATATAACATATTGTAGCAAAATAAAATGTAAAAAATTAAATACTATGGATTATTGCAGTGAGATTTCAGGGGAACACCCAAACATTGCTGGAGGAAGCACATCACATTGGGGACCTTTATACTATTACTTTAGAGACAATTTTACATAATGGGTGCACCAATTACTAAAGAAGTAAGAACTATGTCCAATCAGCATGACATATTCTGTAGTCTATAAAGACTAGGCAAGGCCATATGGAAAAAGTCAGTTCTTCAATAATCTAATTCTGAGTCATTTATAACCTTATAAACCAAAATGACACTTTTTGGCAGGCACTGTTGGTCTTTTGGAGTAGACATTCCAATGTGTGATAAAGAGATCTTACTCAGCCTAAGTATTACATTCTGCACTACTTAGAGCTTGGAAAGAATTCTCAAGGGCTGCCCTATATAAAATGTATTACCGCAGTTTGAACTTAAAGATACCAATACTTGTTCAGAAGAGTGGTTCAGAATAGCAATAGCACTAGCACTTAGATACCTCTTCACAGTGCTTTACAGCCCTTTCTAAGCAGTTTACAGAGTCAGCATATGGCCCCCCCAACAATCTGGGTCCTCATTTTACCCACCTTGGAAGGATGGAAGGCTGAGTCAACCTTGAGCCAGTCAGAATTGAACTCCTGATGGTGACCAGTGAGTTAGCTTGCAATACTGGATTCTAATTACTGCACCACCACAGCACAACAAGATAACACTTGCTGTGTTATCTGCAACTGGGCTACTAGTAGCAACTACAAATTTGCAAGCACCTGTAGACCGCACACCTGTTTTGGAGAAGGAATACAACCTCATCTAGAAGAGGCAATTTACTTGAGCCTGGTATCATGCACAATAATGAAGAATGTTTTGCATTGAAAAATATAGATAAAGGAATATTAAGCAGATATACAAGGATTTCAAGTATCTTTGCCTTCAGAGGTTGGGTGAGTGATTGATAGGAAAGAGGGTTTTCCGTAGGGGTATCTCAAGTATGTTTCCTTAGTAGCTATTTTAGCTTAGTAGCTTTATAGCGATTTTATTATCTTTTGAGAAAATTCATTCCACCTTCCTATCTTCATGCACTGTTCTTGACTGTTTTACACACAACTTGAAACTGTTCTATAATTTTGGCATTGTGTATCAATTGTTATGGAAAGGAATAGGCTACAGATGTATATGTACATATACGTATATACAGTATACATACATACTGTCTTAGGACTAACAATTTACAAAGAACATTTGGCAAAGAAAAAAAGTTGAGAAGAAAAAACAAAGGAAAATGTTCCTCCTTCCTTTCTGTTTTGCCACCAAAACTCAGTAGGATTTTGAGTATGGCTGCTCCTCTGTCACAATTTGTAATTCTTATAAATTCACAGGACTGCTCTGCTCATGATGCAGTCCTATTTCAAGTACAGGTAGTTCATTTAGTAACTGTTCAAAGTTACAGCAGCACTGAAAAAAGTGACATAACTGTTTTTCAGTTACCACCTTTGCAGCATTCCCATAGTCATGTGATCAAAATTCAGATGCTTGGCAACTGGTTCATATTTATGACCATTGCTGTGTCCCAAGGTCATGTGATCACCTTTGATGACTTTCTGATTCACTTAACACTTAATTCACTTAACAACCAAGTTACTAACTTATCAACTGCAGTGATTCACTTAACAACTGTGGCAAGAAAGATCGTAAAATGGGGCAAAATTCACTTAACAAATATCTCACTTAACAACATAAATATGGGGCTCCATTGTGGTCATAAGTCGAGGACTACCTGTATATACAGTACATACAAAATCAAAACTATTTGTCAATGTATAAATGCAGATGTAGACAGCAGTAGCTTGTGTTTTTGTTTTAAACAGAGACCTGATACCTATCCTTATAGTTTCAGTAGACTGTGATTCTACAGTATATTTAAAAAGGCCATTTAAGTGTTTTAAAACCATAAAGGAATTTAAGTTATGATTTTATTAATCTTGGCTTTTTTATGATTCTCTTTAAAAGCCATGTTGTTTGATTCCTTTTTATGGGTTAAGAAATATGCAGGACAATGCCATGTTTCTTTACTAAGTAATAAAACCCACTGCATTCAATCTGATTGCACTTTTCTTTTAAAAATCATTAAGAATTCAATATGCTACTCATTCAATAATATATTAATAAAATAAAGTAGTATTTTCAAATGGTAGAAATAATATTTTAAGACCATTTGTCTTGCTTTGCTTTCTTTCTTTTTTTAAAGCAAGCCAAGTTAAAAGAAGCGTTTCCAGGGATGATGCTTAAATATAGAATTGAGTCGTCGCCCCCTCCCCCAATTCCAGAGCATATTTTTAAGGGGACAGTTGAGGACAGCTTTTTGTGATTATGATTTAAATAAATAATACTGGTCTTTTGGTTTTAACCCATGTTTATATTTATTTATTTATTTTAGTGGATTTACAGGTGAGCCAACTCCTTAAATTACATCTGGAGGCCAACTGGTAACTAGTGCATCCCATAAAACAGTGAGGACACAGCTGCATACTATAGCATACCCATGACAGCCCATTCCACTACCATTCTGGATCAGCTGTAGCTTCCAGGTAATCTTCATTGGCAATACCATGGATGGAGCATTATCCTAATCCAATGGTGAGGTGACCAAGGCATAAGTGACTGTCTGAAGGTATAGACAGCATGAGAGATAACCTTGACAAAAATATTTAAGAACTATTCTCTAGGCCAGGGGTGTAAAACTCGCGTCGTCACGGTGGTGTCACGTGACGTATCGTGACTTTTTTCCCCTTTGCTAAACCGGGCATGAGTGTGGCAAGCGCATGGCGCATCCGGCCCACGGGCCACGAGTTTGACAGCCCTGCTCTAGGCAAAGAAGGCAGAAACATTTGATAAGTCCTAGGAAGCAAACTATTTTTGGAAGCAGTTCTGTTTCTCTCCATTCAGACCTGCATAGCCTCCAAGCAGTGGGCCAGGATTTCATCAGCCTTGGGTCAAGATATACTATATATAAGAGTATCATAAGCATATTGATGATACCTAATTACAAACTGACAGATGACCTCACCAGTGGTTTCATGTAGATGTTAAATAACAGGGCAGAAAGAGTTGACCCCAGTGGCATCCCACAAGTGTGGAGCCATGGATGCAATTTCCTACAATGCCAACACCGGCTGAATTCAGCCACTGTAGAAAGGAGGAAAGCCACAGCAAACCAATGCTTCCATTCTAATCCCTGAAGCTGATCCAACAGGATACCATGATCAATGGCATTGAAAGCCACTGAGAGATCAAGGACTATCAAGATGAATGCACCATCCTCATCCCAGCTTTGAAATAGGTCATCATCAGGCATGACCAATGGTGCCTCTCTCTTGTATTCTACTTTACTTACTCTTGCCAGGGATGGCATCCTTTTTAAGGCTATCATCTGCTTATACCACATGGCCAAATGACAGAGGTTTCTACTTGCCCATCCTTGCCTTAAATGGAACAGTCAGTCTTTATTTTAGCCAGGATTCACTAAATGCAGTTCCTGGTACTTTTATAAGGGTCTCCAGATCTGTAATCCAAAGAAATCTATTTTCTTTATCTTGCTGTTTTTCGGTGTTTAGCTGGTACAGCTGTACATTTCTATTGCAAAAACACATATTTTTTTTGTTCTGGTTGGTTGTTATAAAAGTATTTTTATCCTTCATGGTGCTGCGTAATTCTGTCATTGCCTTCCTCTCTATTAATCTTTTATTTACTTTTCCAGCACATTATCATCTTTATTCTTGATTCTAAAAAAAAAAATAAACTAGCACCATCATTTCTTCACCATCAGCTGTGAGTTCCTCAAGTATTTGGTTATTACTTTGGCTGGCATTTCATTTTCTAGCATAACAACTTTTTATTAGTTTGTAATTTAAAAAAAACAATTAGAAGAATTTAAAAACAAATTAAAGTTAGATGAGCTACAGAGACTGGTAGGCACCGAAGGAAGTGTCTGTACGAAAAGTGTTGCCCACATTATCTATGATTGTATGCAATATTATGCATAGGGAGAAAGCCTGTTGCCAGAATTACATCATCTAAAAATAATTACTTTATTATGGAGATAACACCATGGCAGAACATTAAGAACAGCTGGGGAGACCAAATTGCAGAGAATGCAATATAAATTGTACTGGAGACTGATTCAGATGGAGTAAAGGAATATAAGAGACAGATGTTTCAATAATGAAGACTTTCCTAAACAAGTAGCGGAGGTAAAATAAATGAAAAAGATTTAGAAAGCAGGGAAGCGGGTAAAGAAAAAAAAAGTCCTCATATATGAATAGTTTTCTCAAAGATTCAGTCTGGGAGGTAGTCTCAATTCTGAAAAGTTTTAAATTGGCTCTAAAAAGTCTTATCTGTGAGGAAATTTATCACACATGATATCTAACACAAGCCTTAAGCTATAATTAGTTTAATTTAATTTGTTGGATTTTTGAGGCCATCCAACTCCAAAAAGATTCTGGGCAGCTTACAATTATTTAAAATGCACAATTAAAGAAACATGACTGCCTGGATAAAGCCACATTAAATCCCCCAAATCTAGTACTTCTAAACCCGTGTCTTGTTAAGTGATATTTTAAGACTTGTATGTTGTTATAAAAAAATTAGTGTGGCACAAATAATATGGCACATTATTCCATTCCAGTTGTTATTTTTGTAATACATATCATTTTCGCTTAAAAGTGTACATCATAACTATGAAATCTGAATAATAAATTGAAATAAACAACCAAGACTTTTTCTAAAATCCAGGCCAAGTCAAACTTAAATGAAACTATATAATCAGCATTTTCAACATGCTTTTAAATGGATCTAGTAAAATAAGTTGTTTTGTCATATCCAAGTTATCTATCATTCATTAATATCTAATGGAGAAACTGTTGAAAAAAGTGATTTTATCTTAACAGAAAGTTGGACCACCAAATATTTGCTATTACCACTTAAGCCTTATATCACTTCCACAACTCTAATTTTGTGAACTTTGTCTTTAAGTAAACATTATGATGCATCTAGACTAGAGCAGTAAGTGGGAGAATTGATGAAAGCATGGTTGCTGCAGTCTAACCAACAAAAATGCTTTTATTAAAGCATATCTACTATTGAATATTGTTCTACTTATTCAGATTCATTTATTTAGAAGGCACTTTCCCACAAATGCTTGTCAATATACAAGAATCAATAATCTGTTTAATTCTATCAAAGGGGCATGAATATAATTTAAAGGTTGAAACATGATGAGCTTGATTCAAAGGTTTTTTTACTTTTTTAATGAAAACTAAAGTCATCTTTGAGTTGGGCTCTTCCACTCTGTTAACATTGAAAATCATAGACTCAGTCTAGCCTAGTCTAGGAGAAAAGAATAATTGGTTCCACACAATTAAAGTATCTTTGTTATTATACCCGTTTACTTTAATCTCATACAATCAAACTAAATATTTTAGGTTTTACTACACTGCTGAAGAATCCTCATGTGGATTTGGGGGAATCCCGCTGTTTAACTATATAGTGGTCAACCTACTGACCACTAAACATTGGAAGAAATGTAAAATGAAACAGAAAGAGAATTGCTGATTCTCTTTACATTTTTGTAAATCTTGAATACAGTAAGAACAACAGCATTCATCTTAAATAATCTTGTATGTAGGCTGTTAAGAATATTCAAAATTTCCTTTAACTTGAAATCTTCCAAAGTTGAGCCCAACTTACTGAAAAAAAACACTAAACTATCTTTAACCCTGTATCAACATATGATGCTACTGGGAATGGTAAGTTAATTCCAAGGAGAATTAATTGCTTATGACTTACAGTTGTAAAAGCAAACAACGTAATTCTGCATTAGGGCATATTTAATTTTTGTTTAAAATAGACATTAATTTAATTTAATATAATTCATGGTATGTAATGAAAAGCAGAATAAAAATGAAATTTTAGAGATTGACTGATAAAAAATGCCTATTTTTGTTGCTGTAAAGATCAACAATGATAATCATTGTATAATAAAAAATGTTTCTAGATCAAGAGTGTTGTTGAGGAGAGGGGAACCTAGTTGTAGAGCTTATATTTGACCATAAAATCATGAAATAAAGATATCTTAATGCATAACCAAAAAAAAAAGAAAATGTATGCTTTATAAAAACACTTGGTAGATGTATTCTATTGGGTACTATAAGATAGTGACATTTAACACAAATGGGAATGGTAAAATTAATATTGCTGTGAAAATATTGATAATGATTCTGAAAGTGTTTTTGACCTTGAGTGAGCACAGAATCTCTCTGGTATTTACTCAAATAACTAGTGTTTTTTTTCTTGTTTCTGAATTAACTGGAAAAAACATGACGGTCCTTTAAGAAATAGCAATAGCACTTAGACTTATATACTGCTTCACAGTGTTTTCAGCCCTCTCTAAGCTATTTACAGAGTCAGCATACTGTCCCTAACAATCTGGGTCTTCATTTTACCAACCTTGGAAGGATGGAAGGCCGAGTCAACCTTGAGCTGTTCAGAATCGAACTCCTGGAGTGAGCAGTGAGTTAGCCCTGCAATACTGCATTCTAACTCTATCAATCAATCTATTAAAATTACTATGACTCTTATAACAACCAAAGCTCTATCAGGCTGAACTTATTTATGTGTAATTATATTTATATATAATTGTATATGTGTGTGTGTGTGTGTGTGTGTGTGTGTGTGTGTGTGTGTGTGTGTGTGTGTGTGTGTGTGTGTGTATATATATATAATTTATATATATAATTATATATAATATATAATGTCCCCATGTATTCGTAAGTATCTCATATATTCATAATCATGTTTATACATTTTATGTAATCACAATCATGTTTACACTTTTTCTGTAATCTTATATATGCTTGACAAAATAAATAAATAAATAAATAAAAATAAAAAATAAATATTTTTGTTTTTACTTTTATTTTTTATCACAGTGAAGGGTCAAATACCATCAAACTAGGGCTCTATACTACTTCATGAAAAGATATTCTGATCAGCAATTCAGCTAAGTGTAGAAGGGGATAATAGTTAACCAAAAAATCATATTCCAAGAATATTCCTTATCAAATTTAGAAGAGAAGGAGTGGAGTGTCACAAGGATAACTCCTGGGTCCTCAGTTCTTCAGCTTCTGTATCATTGACTTAAATGAAGGATATGAAATAATGCTTATCAAGTCTATAAAGAGCTGGGTGTGACAGTTAATAATTAAGAAAAGAGGAATACAGCAATTTGTTTTTTATAATTTTTATTGAGAATGTTTATTTAATAAAAGAAAGAAATGTATAAAATAAGGAAAAATGTTGTTACATGGGAGGAATGTCATGCAAATCCTAACTGCCTATCCCTGGCTTGGCACTAGCACTTCATTTTATATTGGGTGTTAGAAAACTTCTGTTTCTCAGGAGTGAAAAATTCAAGACTTCTCAGTGTGATCTCATGCCACTTTAATCACCCCATTTATGGTCATGAAATATGTAAAGAATTAGAGACAATTAAATCTCCCAAAAGTCAGTTAAAGGAAAAATGGTATGTCTTTAAATTTTAATAGCTTTCTGACCCCTTTCCATTCATATTTTCATATTCCATTCATATCAAAATTATAGAACAGTTTCAAGAGTCGAGGTGGCGCAGTGGTTAGAGTGCAGCACTGCAGGCTACTTCAGCTGACTGCTAGCTGCAGTTCGGCGGTTCAAATCTCACTGGCTCAAGGTTGACTCAGCCTTCCATCCTTCCGAGGTGGGTAAAATGAGGACCCAGATTGTTGGGGGCAATATGCTGACTCTGTGAACCACTTAGAGAGGGCTGTAAAGCACTATGAAGCGGTATATAAGTCTAAGTGCTATTGCTATAGTCTAAGTGCTATATTTGTTCTCTCTGATTGATCCATTATGTGCCATCAAGTCAGTGTCAACTCTTAGTGACCACATAGATAGATTCTCTTTCCTCTTACTTTTGCCAACATTAGATCCTTATCCAGAGAGCTAGGTCTTCACATAATATGCCCAAAGTAGGATAATTTGAGCCTGGTCATTTGTGCCTTGAGTGAGAATGCTTGGTTCATTCATTCAATGATCTATTTGTATTTTTGGCTGTCCACCAAGAGAAGACAAGCAGGCAAAAGAAAAATCAAGAGGAGAAGGTATAGCAGAACCTCCTATGAACCTTGTATTCATGTTAAGCATTCCTATTATACATCATAAAATTCTTATTTGATCAGGATCTTGAAGCAATACATGGAACCAAGAAGGTAAGTGTGTGTTTAACTGTTTCCCTTTAAGAAGCCTATGTTTTGAAGCATTATTCACAGATTTTATTTGACACAAAATGCTGTAGTTACATCTGGAATGAACTATGTTTCCCTTCTAGTGTTCAAAAAAGACTATGAATTTTCTCTCTCATATATTTAAAAGATGCCAAGTTCCTAAATGCGCCAAGGAGAAAAAATATCAGTATACAGAACATGAAGGAATGTATTGCTAAAAGAATGTATATTTTGTTTATACATGGCCTGACAATAAAATCTAAAATAGTGAATATTCTTACTCATGTTACATAGATGGTATACAAAGCACCATAATGCTTCTCCTTTCCATTTCAATTAAGTAGTTTTATTGTAATAAATAAACTCTGTGCCATATACATCACTGGCCTTTTTTTAGATCACCATGAATGGCAGAATACCCAGTCTCCTACTCCACGAGTCTCCTATGTTGGATCAAGTGAAATTTCTGTAATTCTCATCAAAATTGGAAAGAAAAAGTTTGGAACCAAACAGCAACTATCAAACAGAGAATTTTTGCTTCTACCCCAGATTTATACAAGTCTTCCTTCTTTATTTGCCCTTAAACTTTTCTGTTGGAAACAAATACCTAACTATATTTAAAGGAAGAAAGGTCACAATCATTTAATCCTTTTTCTTTTTAGATTTGTTCTGTGCCCAAGGATAATCACTCCTTTGACACACAAATTCAACAATTTGTCTCTGAAAGTGTCATTGTGCTGAATGCTCTGTTGGTTCACAATTCCTTTACATCACTGAACATGCATCTTACATATCTTCTAGGGTGATGCTTTGTTTAAAAACTTCTGACAAGCAAGCAATTTGGGTTACCTAAAGCTATTATTTATTCCGTTTTGTCACTGGAGGATTAAAGATAAACCACAAGGCACACTTGTCATCATGCCTACATCAGAAAATTTATTTCATTTCAACAATTATGCTCTCAAAAAGACCCTATATAACCTTTATAACAAGGGAAAATGCTCTGACGAGTTGCTCATCAACATTAGAGCAACCATCAGTTGTAGAAAGATTCTTCCTATCGTTTTTTATTCATCTATTCCTGTAAGATTTTGAATCTCCTAACACAAAATCAGTATCTACTAACTAACATAGGTGGTAGATGCTGATGTTGAACAGAGACAAGATATTCATCTTTCTGATCCATCAAATGCTCAGTTTCTACATTAAATTCTTTATTAATTTACAGTCCATGTTTGGCCATATAGAACTTCAGAGTACTGACAGGGCAAACCACTAGAATATAAATTGAGAATAAATACCTCTCCTACCAGCACTGATGATGTTACCTAGTTAGGGTAACGAAATGTCTGCTAGAAAACAACCAAGCTCAGAGAGCACCAAGGACCCCTCATTTCAACCCCAATTCTCCTTTATCAATAAAAGAACTTCTTCTAGAACTGTTTCCCCCCCGATTAAATAAATTTGAGATGGCTTTCTTAGTAAGAATAACTTTTCTAGGTATCTGGGCCAGCAGCAACAACACTTGCTGGGGTGAAGATCTATAACTTACAGCAATTCAGCACCATGGCCCAGAAGTCAGGTTATAGTTCAATAATATCTGGGGAGTCACACATTCTCCTCCCACGGCTATCAGAAAGGTCACTCAATTCTTTAAGCTTGAAACTACTAAATATTACAAAAAATATGTAAAATTCTCAAACAATTTATTTGAGAACATTAAGACTACTTGTTAAACATAGTCATTTGGTGACAAACTTTGATGGGAGTGGTCTAAAGATGGCAATGAGTGAGCAGCTTTAAATCTATGTTTTGTTTTACTTTATCTTTGAACTTGCTATTCTCATTTTATATTCTTTTAATTTACTTTTTATAAACAGTAATGCCTGGGAGGCCATCTATGTGTTCTAGATACAACTCCATAAAATATAAAGCAGAACTCAAGAATGGGAAAAAGGAAGAAGAGACTCCACAACAAAGATTCCACCAAAGCCTTTAAAGCATGAAAATGCGATAAATAGATAATTTCAGTAAGTAACTATGACTCTACATCAGGGGTCTCCAAACTCAGTCACTTTAAGACTTGTGGACTTCAACTCCCAGAATTCCCCAGCCTGCTGGCTGGGGAATTCTGGGAGTTGAAGTCCACAAGTCTTAAAGTGACCAAGTTTGGAGACCCCTGCTCTACATACTCTCCAAACAGACATAACCCACATAACCCTTATAACACTTCAGAATGGGATCTATAGATAGAAATTGAAAGGTAACAGCTTATAGAACTTTCTTTTTCCCTGGTGGAGAATGCTCTCCCCTCCCCAGATTGCTGCTGTTTTCTCAGCAGCTGCATTGCTTATGCAAGATGGGGATGATATGAACTTAAAAAGGGGAAATGTAACAGTTTGTAACTGTTGATGGCAATGCCTGATCAGAACACAAACTGTCATCATGATCTTTGAACCTTTGACTTCAGTCAAAAATAAGACTACTAGAAGAGTCCTTTGTAAAGTATACTCATAGTCACCCAAATAAAACAGCAGAAGCTGTAAAGACACCTGCTACTCATGGCAACAAGCAGCTAACAGGGGAATTTAGAGCTAACCCCACTCCTGAATCTACTAGGAGAGAAAGAAATGCCTGGGAAAGGCTTAAATCTCAAGTCAAAAAAAGGCAGAGATGAAATACCGTATTTTTCAGAGTATAAGACGCACCTTCCCCCCCCCCTAAAAGAGGCTGAAAATTTGGATGCGTCTTATACTCCGAATGTAGCTTTTACTAAGCTTTTTTTCAGCCCTAACGAGGTGCTAACAGTGAAGCGATCTTCCTTCGGTAGCTAAGCGATCTTCCCTTTGCCTGCTTTTTTCATTGCTGCTCCCTCCGACAATCAGGTGCGATCTTCCGCCTTTTTTTAGCCCTAACGAGGTGCTAACGAGTGAAGCGATCCAAGCGATCTTCCCTTTGCCTGCTTTTCTCATTGTTTCTCTCTCTGAAGAGAGAGAGAAGTGAAGTGTTTTAGAAACTGTTTTTTATCCCCAACCAGGGGATAAAAAGCAAGCACGCCTGCTCAAAACCAGCAAACTAATGTGCTAAAGCTGACCAGACTAAGGACTAGCCAGATGAATACCTGGTAGGCAGAATTTTTTTCTTCTATTTTCCTCCCCAAAAACTAAGGTGTGTCTTATACTCCAGTGCGTCTTATACTCCGAAAAATACGGTAAGTGCAATTATCACTTATAGACCAATCAGATCACTCTGCAGATTTCCAATAATACAGTGAATAGAGGGTGATAAGGACTTCAAAAAGGTAGTTATTCTAGCCTTGACTGACCCAGCTTCTCTTTGATAGATCTACTACACGCCAATGGCTGCCATATAAAAGAGACTGCATGAGGATTCTGCTCACATTTAAGCAATTTAAAATCCACAGCATGCTTTTTAAAATGAAGCCCTTCTTGAGCACCTTTTCGATATTCTCGGTACATGTTTTCTGTTCAGAGAAAGCTAGCCCACATTTGGATCAGTTTTCCCAAAAGGATATTACCACTTTAAATCTAACAATTTGAATCCATATAATTTCAGGGATCTTTCACTAGCAGCGACCTTAATAAAGAAGAGCTCTAATCAACAGACTGCATTATCTACAGCTAGAGAGTCTGCCGAGGACTCACTGGAAGAAAAGTTGATTGACTCATTTGGTACACTGCCAGATTCAGAGCAAGCAGACATCATACAGAGATTGGATAAATTAACAGAAACATTGGTGACAATAGTCTCTATAGCAAAACCATTAATTAATTTTATCCTATCATGTATTCAGGACTGTCAATCAACAAATTGCTAACGCTGCCACAACCAGCCTGGGTACACTGACCACCAATGGAGAACTTTTAATGTCTAATCCTGACAATCTGCAGCTTGACAAAGTGCTACATCAATGACAGAATCGACACAGACCCTGGAAAAAAAAGCTAATTTCTTGCCTTCATCGGATCCAGAGATGCTTTTTAACACCAATACCTCCCATAGTGTAGCTCCCCAATTTTATTCCACTGAAACTACTTTTAAATTACTAAGGCGGCTAGATGGATATGCTGAAGATCAAACTGACAAAGGAGAAGAACTCGTATCCCAGCTATTAGCAACTAGTTACAGAGAGAAGACTGGCTTTGGGCCTCATGCTATCCCTGGAATAGATTCTTCTGAAATTATTTTCTCTGACACCCAAAATGCCATTTTTCTGGCAGCTGATCTTAACACTAAGCAATATGAACCAACTTATATTCCCATCGTTTTTGATGATCTGCCTCTTACAATGGCCACTACTGGGAACTCAGACTTACATCCAAGTTCTAAAACCCTAACAATTATGTCATGGAATACTGCAGGCTGGAACGCTAAATCAAAAAACTCTGCTTTTCATGAATTATGTTGCTGAATTTGACACACAACACACCTGGCTAGAAAACAGCTGATTTACAAGCAGAGAGGGAAGTCGTTCTCACTTTTAGCAGCTCTTGGATGGTGGTTTAAGTATACAAATTTCAAGTAAACTACAATTAAAAATTATACAGTTAAACCCAATGGGAGTGCTATGCAATGTCTGTGCTGCTAAAATTTAATAATGTTCTATTACTTGTGGACCAAATTTGAAGCATACATTAGTATCCTTATGATTAATAACTCCTCTACTTACAATATGTAATAGTTTCTGGTATCTAAATGCAAAGGCAGGGCAAACGATAAGATGCTTTTTACTCAATCCCATCAATACTTCAGAAATAGTTGCATTCCCCCCTACAAAGCCAGCAATCTAAAAATTCAAAAGGAGATTAGAAGGGGCAGTGTTCATTACAAAACTTTATATCTATTGAATGGATCTATCAATAGTGATTTGCCTGATGAATTCTCCCACTGGGTTGGCTCAAGGTCTTCCCTGATTGATTACACTATTAATTTCAGTGGAATTTAATTACTCTTGTATAGAAATTTCATCTAAACAATCAACTTGATACTGACCATCTTCCCTGTTATTAGTTATAAAAGCATTCAACTATGGCTTTCTGGAAACAGAATCTACTCCAGTTTTGGAACAGAGTAAAACTGTAGTAAAACTAAGATCCCGATCTTTGTAAAGAGACCTAAACTGCATGCCTGAAGAATAAATGGCCAAAGTGAAATCTTTTAAATATTTGGGTATGGGTTTCCATAGCTGAACCAAACAGAGTACACACCAAAATTATTGTTATACAAATTGCTCAAAAAACAGCAGCTGCAATTCAATCTTTGCATTTCACCAGAATAACAGAGCATATCCCACCAGCACTAAAATTATACTCAGCTAAGGCTCAAGCACAACTAGGCAGACTTTTATCATCTACTGATAAACTCACTGCTAATTGTAATATTTTATCTGGCTTTAACTTTATTTTTAATGTGTTTTTGTTTGCAATTCTGGTCAGTGATTGTAATAACTGACTATGTAACTCCCTTCCTCTGAAGGATTACCAAGGTTTTTGTCATTTCTGAGTAACATATGCAATGTCATATTCAAGAGCATATTGATGCAAGCTCTGTTCTCTCAGCCTCACAAGTAAACTTAATATAATGCCGAAAAAGTCACAGGCAACCTGGTATTCTGTTTGTTTAGAAAACAGCAAGTGGGCAAACAGGATCCAATTTATGAGGGGGATACAGTAGCACCCTGTCCATTTGGTGGTGGAGCTCTTCAAAGTGTTTTTCAAAATGATTACTTTTCCATTTTTAACTAATATTAATCATTAAATTAAAAGATAGCTACTTTAAACTTTAAAGGTTAATTAATTTAAACTATTTTTCATCAAATATTTGCTTATATCATATGGTGTGTATTAATATGCATATATGTGTATTTGCATGCCTCACACAACAGTAAATTCTAAGAGTCTGTGCAGCAATAAATAACAGAAAATTGCCTTAAAATATGGCAATTGGTACTGATATGCTTGGTAAGGCATAGCAATAAAAAAAAGAGTCCCTTGGGAGTTGGGCGGCATAAAAATGCAACAAATAAATAAATAAATAAATATATTATATGACTCCCACCTTAATAATGTCCAAGAAATCTCCATTCCCGTACACCATGGGTTAGGGTGGGCATTGAGCCCCTTATCAGATTTCATATGTTTCAAAAATTGATCTTTCTAGTTTGTTTGTTTTTAAATTATCTTTTAATGTGTGCTGCAGAGGTAGGCAGCCTTCTAAAATCAGTCTGCCTCTCTGCCTATCACCTTCCTTTATCCCTTATCCTATTCATGGTTTAAAGATTCATGGATTCTTCAGAAAAAAATGTACAATTTTACTTTTTTTGAAAACTTTTTATCAGTTCAACATTCTATCAACTACATTGTATTTGCACATATTTTTATTTATGCATTTATTTACTTAAAACATTTATATAGCCATCCATCTTATAACCAATTCTCAGTGGCTTTATATCATATATACCTATGGCGCATATAATTTTCAACATCCAATTCCAAAAATCACTGGATATCTTATCTATCTATCTATCTATCTATCTATCTATCTATCTATCTATCTATCTATCTATCTATCTATCTATCTATCTATCTATCTATCTATCTATCTATCTATCAATCTACCTACCTACTTACCTACCTATCCATCTATCATCTATCTATCTAATCTGTTTGTGTGTGTGTGTGTGTGTGTACACACACACAGATCAGTCATGCAATCAGTCAGATATCTATAGATATCTATATCTTTTAGATATAAAATCTAAAAACTTTCTATTTAATTAATGAAATTTAATTAATGAATTAATTTGCCATTTAATTAAAGAAAATAACATAAAGTATAGTAAGTGCTTCTACAAATATTAGATGAAAAAAACTGCAAAAAAGGGCAGAGGCCAATTGTCTGAACTGTGAATCTTACAGCATTTTCCAAAATGACATTAAAAATTCAAAATGACCATTGCACCTATGTAAATGAGAGAAAGTTTTGCAGATCAAGTTAGAAGCCTGATTTGCTGTTTTTAATAGGCAATAAATCTGGCTGCAATCTTAAACCTTGATATTTAATCCTAGAAAAAATATGTATTACTATTCCATGAAACTTTTAAAACAGACATATAACTAGCTGACAATTACCAAACGCTGTTTCATATCACATTGGACTAGTCCAACAGTCTTTAGACTAAAATACTTTACATTGCCTTACCTGGTACATTCCAATTCCAATATGTTTGGGCTCAATTTTCACTAGCTCAGCTAAGGGATCTTGTACACGTCTTGCAATGGAAACTGGGGGGGGGGGGGAGAAACAGAGCAAGAAATGGTATTATGTGAAATGCAAGACAAATAAAATTACTGTACTTTTCATTAGGTTTACTTAGTGGAATGAATTTTCATTCTGTTTTTTAACTGCACAGAAAATAAAGCTGTAGTGTAAGTTAAAATTAAGTCTCAAATGAGAAAATACATATTGTGGTGAACGCGAGCAGCATGTTTTCATTAATTTAACTTGAAAAAAATCTTGCCAGGCATGTACAGTGAAAAATAGAGTGATTATACTGTAAGAATGCAAACAACACATTAAGAGGACCACATGCCACAGTAATCAAGTATTAACATTAATTAGTTTAGACAAATTATATAAACAGTTGGGATTTTTGTGTTTTCTCATTGCCTCTATTTCCATATATTTTCTCTCACTCCCTGTTTCCTCAACTCAAAACAGCTTACAAAATACCAACATAAATGCCACAAAGGCAGAGGCCAGACTTTTATGTAAAGTAATCTTTACATAAAAACAGTGCTGAAAAATCTGTGCTATATGGCCTTACAACATAATGGTAGATCATTAGAAATTCAAAAAAAAAAAAAAGATTGTTTCAGTCAGTACAAAGGGTTGTTGGGAGTCAGGTATAGAAATAAATAAATAAATAAATAAATTCTAAGAAACTAACTCCTTTCATATTCAATGTTAATTACAAATTTGACTTTCAGGTTGAATTATGGAAATACTACAAACATGTCCAGGTTTCTTAATAGTGCATCAAATCTTTGATTCTGAAATATCTGAAGGGTACTAGATTGAGAAAGGATGCTCCAGTTATTCATTTTAAGGAATACAAAGTATACAATAATTATGCTTTTGAAAGACTGCTTCTTTTTAGCTTAAATTGTTTGTGTGTTCTCATTTGCATTATAGCAAATAAATATAACCCTAGGTCAGGGATCCCCAATCCCCGGGCCATGGCCCACTACCAGGCCGTGGCCTATTCAGAACCGGGCCACGTGAGTGGCGGGTCGGTGTACATATGCATACGCGAGCCATCTCGCCGCTCGCACAAGTTGAGCTTGTGCGCTGGCCTGCCGCTCGCATGGCCCAGTTCCCCTCCCCCACCACCGGGCTGTCAAGCTGCAAAGGTTGTGGACTGGTCCCCTATGTGACAAGGATGTCCTGAGTAGGTTTTCTTTTCTTTTTGTGACTGGCAATCACTTGGGGATTCAGGAAGATATTGTGGATTAGTTGTTTTTCCATTAGTTAGGCTAGAGGTTACAGTTTGCAGTCACTCTTGTTCTCAGAGCGTGAAGAAGGTAGAAGAGAAACAGGGTGGAAAACCTGAGAATGGTGATCAGAGAAACAAAGTGACAAGGAGGGGAAGGAACAGAAACGAAGTGACAAGAGACTGGAAAGAAAGAGAGGAGAGGAGAGGAGAGGAGAGGAGAGGAGAGGAGAGGAGAGGAGAGGAGAGCAAGGTGACAATAAGATATAGTAGGGTAGAGACAAGAGGTGTAGAAATTTGTGAAGAAGAGTTGAACACAATGATACACGTAAAGACCTTGCGAGAAGGGGCAAAGAAGGAGCCAGTTATTCTCTCTCAGTCCAAGCCACCTCCCAGGGTTGTTGTTGTGGAGAAAATAGGAAGAGGAAGGAGTATACGTATGCTCACTGTCTTGAGTTACGTATAAAGTACTAAAGGTGGGGAAAAATCTAATAAATAAATAATTGCATAGACAAATGTAGCCTTAGAATAAGATAGAATTAGTTCATCTGGTCATGTTTCCTGTCTGGTCTGACATCAATCTTGCAAGTCTCCTTTCCTGTAATTGCAATTGGGGGAGGGGAAGTGTTTGTTTGGAAACTAAGTGGGTTAGTAGATCTGGCCTTGGATCTATCAAGTTCCTCCCGGTTTGGACCGGTTCGCCCGAACTGGTAGCAACCCGCTGGTGACGTCACGGAGCCGGTTCGATCGGTGCTGGTCTGTGGACGCCGCCATCTTTTTTGGGGATTTTTTTTTTTTTAAAAATGTTGGGAATTTTTTTTTCTTCTGCGCATGCTCAGAAGCCGAGTTTCCGACACTGCGCATGTGTCTCCATCTTGTTTTTGGCTTTTTTTTGGGGGGGGGAAGTTTTTTGGAATTTTCGGCACTGCGCAGCAAGGGAGGAAGCGAACCGGCAGCGAGGTAAGTTAGAACCCACCCCTGCCTTGGATGGCTATTGTTCTAACTTGTGTTGGAGGGATAGTGGTGTTTGGGGATTGTGACTATTCCACCACATACTCGGTAATGATTTCCAAATAGCTTCTCTTTGTGTGCCTATCCCACACAAAGGATTTTTTTACTAAAGGATTGCAATAGATGATGCAACAGAACTGATACCTAGAGCTTCTGTGGAGAAAGACAAGGAATGAATGTGAACAAATACTGGTAAACGCTCATGTTCAGGCCTGCACCGTGAGCAATAAGAACAGCAAAAGTTTGCAATTTTCCACACGCTGTCTGGCATCAGTAATTAGGGTAGCCTGTTTGTTGTTGGGGAGGGGCAGGTAGGATGATCTGGCAACAGGCCAATGAGAGATGTCCGCTAAGTATCCTATTGATAAAATCTGTCACATTTACTTTGATCTGGGCTGTACTTGGATGCATCTTGATAAGATTATCAAAATAATGTTTGGAGAGGTCATTTAGAAATCATTTTAACTTACAGAGTCTGAGAAAGAATATAGCATATCACAATTACTGCAGGATCAAATAGGAATCCTTGAATAGTACTTTCTGACGAAGAAAATTCAGTGGCCAGCTTGAATTACGAGGGCCAGCCAAGAGTCTGAGCACTATACAACCAAAATCATGTTCTATACTCATAGAACATCTATATCAAGGTTTCATACCAGATAGAGCAATTAGATTCCACAATTCCAGAGAGACTCAGAATGAGTAGATTGTAAAAAAAATTATCAAGTTGTACTTATAAGATGCTCTCTATTTAACAACACCAAGAAATTTTGTCCTATATGCATATGCTGGTAACAAAGCTTGAATTCTGGATCTCCTCACTTTTTGATTTTACTTGTTTATGTCTATTTGTTCCCTGGCCTTGAAGGTTTATGCTATCTATCGCTTGTTTACAAAACAGTTTTCTATGGTGTGAGAATTACACATTCCTGCCTGACCAGTATCACCCCTTACAATCTATAACCATAACCGAAGTTTTCTAGTTCAGTGTTAACAATTCCCAGCAACCAAAAGAAAGAAGCAGGGTTCTGAAGAAAAAAATATTCCAATAATGTCAGCTTCCAAGTTCCTAATTATAAACTATAAAACAGTTTTAAAAAAATGACAAGACTGGCACACTAAGAGTCAGTTTGTTTACATTTGGTTGCCCATCATTCAAACCTAACTACCAAAAACACACAAATGATATGTGAAGGAGGAAAGGAGAAAGAAGAGAGAGAGAAAATGTGTATGCTAGTTGTCTCACATTCCTGTTCTCATCACCCAGCTATGGGACTAATATAGCAATAGCAATAGCACTTAGACTTATATACCACTTCATAGTGCTTTACAGCCCTCTCTAAGCGGTTTACAGAGTTAGCATATTGCCCCCCAACAATCTAGGTCCTCATTTTACCCACCTCAGAAGGATGGAAGGCTGAGTCAACCTTGAGCCGGTGAGATTTGAACCGCCGAACTGCAGCTACGGTAGCAGTCAGCTGAAGTAGCCTGCAGTGCTGCACTCTAACCACTGCGCCACCTCGGCTAATATATGTTGCACAGAGTCCCTTTGTGAGGGAAATGGGTGGTTTTAAAAGTTTGTTAAATAAATATGACATCCACCTCCACAAATATCCTCATTCTATGCCTCAGAAATCTCAGAAGTGGGGTGATGGGACAGATGGTGATGGAAAATAAAGAACCAGGGGAAAGTTACATACTGTCATTCTATTATGTTGATAACATAAATTGACAGTACCTGAAGAATACCTACTATTATTGATTTATTTCTTAGAGTGGTTCATAGGTGCTTTATCAGATACAATATAGGACATAATACTCAGTTGTTTATCTGAAATATTTCAAATGCCAGAACATAAGCTGCACATTCAGATACAACTAATACATGCATGACCTATCTCTTATTCCAAAGGTCTGCATATTCTTCCTTTTAAAAGAAAAAGTTATATACTAAAATTTAAAGTTCATGGCTCGGTCACACACAAGGTTTCACATCCTTTAATACAAGTTTTAACATACATGAACAATGGCAGCTTCCAGCCTGACTTAGAAACAACTATGCTAGTGACATCTGATCTGTCGGCTTCTATAACAGAGAACTTGTGAATTCAAAGACTTCACATATGCATTTCTTGTCAAAATCACAAAAGCTTAATCAGTGCAAGTAGTATAGCCTACAAAAGAAATGCTTTCCTATAATAAACTCTCTTATAATTACCAATTGGAACGCTGATGGTATGGATCAAGGACAACTTTTAAAATATAGTATTGTTTTACTAAGAAAGAACGAGAGGAAAAGAATGACGGGTGAAGTTAACAATAAGATGAAGAGATGAATAACATACAGTATACAATAGAAGAAAAAGCAGAATTGCAAAATGAATTTACTTGAGCATACAAAATGAAGTATTTACTATCTAAAGCAATCTTCCCCAATGTAGCATCCCTCAGGTAGATTATATTTTAAATCCCATGATAAATTGAAGCTCAACATATCTGGAAAACAGCAGGTTGGGAGGACTGATCTAAATAGTAGTGCCATATTCCATGACTATGCTCAGAAGAATATGCAGAAAGAAACCAAAAAGGAACAAAATAGCACAAAGAATCAGAACACAAAGCATAATTCTAATAGGCAAGATATGTATACAAAGTTGAAATTCTATATCAAGTAGGGCTGTGCAAACCACAACTCTTAATCTTCACAGTGCTAAATTAGCCATGGTTCTCAAAGGTACAACTTAAAATCCTTTGCTGATCTTCTGAGCACATGCACATGCCAGCTCAAACAACATAAGGAAGCCCTCAAACAAGACACACCAAACTATAAGGTAATATGAATACTCTGGTGCATTAAGTGACTTACGACTCATCCTCAAAATTATGACTATTGCATCACTTCCATGTTCACATAGTTGTGATTCTAGCACAGTGGCTCTCAACCTTCCTAATGACCTCCACCCCGCTGCCGCGACCCCCTCCCCACACGTACGCATTGCCAGGCGAGAAGCGATGAGGTGACAAAGGGGGCATGGCACCAAGATGGCGGGCTAGCGTGCGCAGCCCTTCCGTCGGCAACTGCGCATTCGAGGGCCACCCGTGCGTCGCACCGTCCCTGGGTACTCGTATGTGGATGGATAGAGGAGCGGTGTCTCGGTTCCTAAGACCATCGGAAATATGTGTTTTCTGATGGTCTTAGGTGACCCCTGTGAAAGGGTCGTTCGACCCCCAAAGGGGTCACGACCCACAGGTTGAGAACCGCTGTTCTAGCACTTGGCAACTAGCCCACATTTATGTTGGTCCTGTGGTCACATGATTGCGGTTTGTGAGCTTTCCAGCTGGCTTGCAACATGCAAAATCAGTGGGGAGTTGCAATGTCTCACTTAAGAACTGTGGCGATTTGCTTAACAATTGTAGCAAAAAAGGTCATAAAATCTGGTTCAATCATGCCTCACTTAACTATTGCACTGCTTAACAACAAATTTTTCAGTCCTAATTGTGGATGTCAGTTGAGGACTACTGTATTGTTTACCAGTCAAGCGCAAAGCTAACGAAAGTGGATGATGAAAAAAATAAAGACTAAATCATGATTTAGTGGGAGTACCTGGATAACATATCATGTACTGTATATATCCGTGATGGCGAACCTATGGCACGCGTGCCCAAAGTGGCACGCGGAGCCATGTCACCTGGCACGCATGGAGTCGCCCGTTCCTCTTCCGGGTTTCTGGCGCGCATGTGCACGCGACGATCAGCTGGCCTTCATGTGTGCGGCAGTGCCGGAAACTGGAAGAGCTGGTTTTCCGTTTTCCGGCATGAGCATGCGTGCCGGCCAGCTGATCATCGCATGCACATACGTGCCATTAACCGGAAGACTAGCTTGCCAGTGCGCATGCGTGTGCCAGAAACCGGAAGTTCATTTTCCGGTGCGCGCATGCCCCCTGGGCAGCTCCTCTTCCAGGTTGTGGCCCCAACGAGCATGTGCGAGCGCGCACTCCCTTTCCGGCACTCGGTGCCAAAAAGGTTCGCCATCACTGGTATATATGTATATATTTAGTGTGGTTGCTAAGAGTTGGAAACAATATTTTAACAACTAATATCATATCATACTAGGAGACATATAATTTTTCATTACTATTTCTTAAGGAATAATATCCTTATGCTTCTGGAATTTACAACAGAGATTCTTCCTTTTGGAGAACATAACATTATTTGTCACTGTAAACATACAAATAAATTAATAAAATACAAAAAATATTAAAAGTTTTAAAATACATAAGTACATAAATAAAATGGGATGAAATGAAACACACTCCACAAAAACTTCATGATAGTCACACACACACACTTTTCATTTTTTATAATACTCTGGAATATATTTTCAAATACTTTATTTTTCTTGCTACAGGATACAAATAAGAATTAAGTATGTATGTATCAGGATTTCTGGTGTTCTTTTAAATCCAGGTCAAACATTTAGGATTATTCATATTTTTTTAAAAAATACTATTGTTCAAATAAGATGTTTTAGACTAATGGGATTAAAACAAAAAGAATAATGAGAGCTCAAAGATTATTTTATCCACTATTTTTAAAAAACACAAACCAAGACTGATGCAGTTCTTTGACTTTTATGCAAGGTTAATTCAGTTTATTTAGGAAACATCACCCGAAGACCTTTCCTATCAAATTGAGACAAAATCTTTTAGGTCATCAATTAGGAATAGGGCACAACTGCAGCATCTGGTATGACAACAACATATTGTCCTGTCAGGCAGGAAGTCCGTCTACATCTTCTTAGCTGGAAGAAAGGGGAGGAATCAAGTGGCAAAGCTAATTTCATGCACACACTTTTCACCTTGGCATCTCTGGCATATGATGCAGATTTTCAGCAAGGATCCTCTCTTATCACCTGGTATGCTTGGGGCACCTTTCAAATAAGCAATTCAATATCAGTATGGTGGTCTCAGCCCACTTCCTGCTGCAAATCTGATATGACAAAGCCACTATCTAGCATAATGCTTTTGCCAATAAACAGTAAAGTGCAATGACACTGCTGTAGGAAATAGGAAGGGGTGGGCAGGGGCAGAAGCTCTTTTATGTAAAAAGCACACACACACACACACACACACACACACACACACACACACACACACACACACACACACACACACACACACACACACACACACACACTAAACCCAAACCAAGCCAAACAATATTGGCTGTTTATGTCTATTATGACTGCTACCAAATTAACTTAAGATTCTTCTTTCCCAAAGTGCTACTTAACCAGAATATAGATTAACATTTTAACTTTTTTTTTTTAACAATAACAGTAACGGCTCCTACAAAATACCTTACAATCAAGAATACGAAAACCATCACCACAACCGCAAATGTTCTCATAGCTCACGTGGCATTAATTAATAACTCTAAATTTCTGACTGCCAACTTTTAATTGTTAATGGAGGAATTGCTCTCACCACCTTGCTTTGTCAGCATTCCCCCTTCTTTCCATTATACATTCGATCAGATGGTTTAGCTGCAGGCAAGGCTTTGTCACTGTTAATCTCATTACCTAGTTTGCAGTATGTCTGTTTTCAGACAGTTATGATGCTGCTGATGGTAAAGAGAAAAAATAAATATCACCAATATTGCATATCCAATGTGCATGTGGTAGATACATGGTTTCTCAATGCATTTTTAGACTTTGACATCTTCAGCACTCCCTGGCATCCTGTTGTGAGACAAAGTCATTTACCTGAGCTGTTCAGTGGCAGCTGTTTGCATCGGCCTTAGCAGTTCCTCTGGCCTACCATTTGAGACGTCTTGAAGCACCCAAAGCAGAAACTTTCATTATTCATTTGTGTTATACATTATTTTTAAATGGACTGCATTTCTGACATTTTTGGAGTGACAAGGGGAAGCCATACCAATTTTATTTTCTATTTCAAGAGTTTTCTAGTAATTAGGAAAATTGGGCAACAGGTACAGTACATCCAGTGTATTTTGTTCAGGAAGAATTTTAATTACATCAATGTAGGTGCTGGAGATTTAAATTGGAGATGACTGCTTGTTAAGATTCTTGCAGTTGTCGTGGACTAGAATTCTGGGAATTTAAACCCTGCACATCTGGATGGCACTGGGGAACCGAGGGAGGGGGAGTGCTGGCTTAAAGTTACCCATTTATTTGGCCATTTGTACACATTTCCATTCAAAAGAGTTTTCAATAAAATAATTTGAAATATAAAAAAAATCAAAATAATGTAAAAACATGTTGGTTAAAAATGTTGGCAGAGACAAAGACCAAAGGAACACATTCATCCAATAGTCAACAGATGACTGAAAGAGGCAATTGTAGGTCCATCATTTATTTCAAGGAGGAACAAATTCCGAAGTATGGGTGCTACAAAAAGAAAGGGTTCCTGCAAATTGCTGTGGTTTTTTTTCCTCTAATGTAACCAGATATCATATACTTTGGTTCCAAGCTGTTTAGAGCACTGTATGTCAACAGCAAAGCTGTTATTTCATTAAAACGCTCCAGGCCGCCAAGAAAACCAAGCCAAATGATACCAAATAGCACACAAACAAAAAACAAAAAAACAAAAAAGAGAACAAAACTGATTCTAACATGCATGATACATAAAAAACCTAAATATATGTCATTTTATGAAGTAGAAAAGAGATAGACAAATCCCCCCAAAACAATATATGAAATACTGATGTAACTTAAAGAGTAACTGCAAATATCTAGGTGGGGGAAAGAATGAAGAACATTTTTATTATAATAGCATGGATTAGACTTACCTTAAAATGCTAAGAAATTTAACACATAAATAAATATTAAAAGGTATTTTCAATCATATTAAATAGGCAATAAATTCATTTGATTTGGTTCACATATCTTTTCCATAATATATTATTCCAGTGGGACCTGGAAGTCATGGCAATGAGAGCTTAATAAAAAAAATATCAGAATAGATTACTCACAAATGAATCTAATTGGCAGGAGAAACAGGGAAAATATCCTTATAATAGCTTAATTAATTTATTGTCTCATAAGATCTATACCTTTACAGGATTATACCTTTTTTAAAAATAAGCATTATCCCTTTTTTAAAAACCATTTTCTTAGATCATTTTAGTCTGGGTTATCTGTCTAATTTTACATTTTAGCCATTTTTTATGTTTGTTTCTAATATTGTATGCTGCCCAGAATTCACGAAGTTGAAGCACCAGTAAATTCAAACAAACAAACAAACAAAAAGATTCCCTTTTAAATTATTGGGGTATTTAAGACAAACACAACAAAGAGTTTCCATGGGGAAAAACAGTGTCAGTTTATTATTTTTCTCCCCTCTATTAATTCTTCAGGACAGATAAAATGTTTGCAATCAGGTATCTTCCTGATTTGTGCTTTTTCATAAACCAAATGCTCTAAACCTAATTACTCTATTTTCCAAGCAACATCAAAATGGCTTCAACAGTTTAACCCAACAAGAACTATGTATTTTAAATATTATGAGCTTTCCAGATGCTAGCAGAATGGGCATAAACTTTACAAATGAACATACAAACAAATATATGTTAACCACAAGCTATTAGGATATAATTAGTTTAACCTCAATCTTCCCCTAAAGAAGAATATTCTGTATTTTTTTTAAGTGTTAAATTTTTGATGCTGAAGTGTTCCAGTACAGAATATATGTTCACTGCCTGTAGATTGTATTTCCTTGATTTTAAAAACCTAGCTTGATATTTTAAAAAGGTGCCATTAAAAGAATTTTTAAATAACTCTATATATACAAAGAACGGATAGAAAAAAGAACAGTTATCTACATCATATAAGCTGCCTAATGTCTTCGGAGCTGGGCACACCAAGAAAATTTTAAAAGAAGTAAATAAATTTTTGCAAAATATATTTTAATTCTGTATAATTTTAGATAGTACTACTTGGGACTGAAATGAATGTCAGGCCATAAGGAGAGATATGAACCCAGTATTCCATCCCATTTTCTCATTATTTTATCTCTTTATTCCAGCATGATAGAGCAGATTGTATTCCAAATGGTTCTCAACAGCTAGGACAATTCTTTTCATTTTCCTGAACTTTAACAGAAGTTCCCTACCAACGAAACCCTGCACTTATCCATAATGAATTTGTCACCTAAAGGGCTGTCTTTTCTGGGGTGGGGTGGGGTGGGCTCTTCAGTCTGACCCTGATACCATAGTACCTTAAATCAAGAATTCATCTCAAATCCATCCATGACATATTCAATGTTATTTCATTTCAATTACTGATTAGATTTGTTATGTTATAGCAATAGCACTTAGCAATAGCACTTAGACTTATATACCGCTTCACAGTGCTTTACAGCCCTCTAAGCGGTTTACAGAGTCAGCATATTGCCCCCAACGATCTGGGTCCTCATTTTACCCACCTCGGAAGGATGGAAGGCTGAGTCAACCTTGACTTCATGTTAGGAAGGAAAGTGACTTCTGACTGATTATATAAATAAATTATTAAGTATATTCATTGGCAGGCTAAAGGTTTCAGGCACATTAGAAGCAATGACAAACAATAGACTCATAACCTTTTGGTTATTGGTATCAAAATAAGACGGGTTCTCAGTGATAATTTCTTTTAATGCTTATGTGACATGTGTTCTTAAAGGGGAGGTTTAGTTTTGCTATTTATATATAGCAAGCCGACACAGGTGCTTGCCTTCTTCCATGTAAAATGTGCCCCTATCTTTTTAGACTCTCTCCAGTCCTCCTGGGTAAACTTCTCTTCCATGTAATTCCTTAAACTTGTGCTTATATGATATAAATGTTCTTTTTTTTAAAAAAATTATTTTATTCATAAATAATTTGAATACAGTGTATTGTCAGGGTATACCATTTACATATGAAGAACAAAAAAAAGACAGTAAAAAAGATATTGACACATATACTAATAACAATAATAATGTAATCGAATAGTTTGGCTAAATTTCTTTACAATTCTGTTAGATATATTGGCATATTTATAGTCATAAACCATCTTATATTTAATTCATACATAATCTTTCTTCATCTAATTTCTACCTCTTATCTCTAACCACTCATAAAATCTATTCCAAATCAAGTAATACTCTGTGTCTTCTTTATCTTTTATTTTTAAAGTCAGTCTGTCCATCTCAGCACAATCTAAGATTTTCCGAATTACATCCTCATCTGGTGGGATGTTCTCATTTTTCCAGTATTTTGCAAATATAATCCTTGCTGCTGTCAATATATGCAAAACTAAATATGTGGTCCCTTTATCATAACCCTCCGAGGGTTATGATATAAACATTCTAATGCATTTATAGCCATCTTAAAGGACAACACCAGAAACAGGATACAATGCTAGAGTGTCACGCAGTTTGATTTTATCTCTCTCTCTCTCTCTCTCTCTTTTTTTTTTTACATAAATGAATAGCTGCCATTCATTCCCATTGATAAAAGAAACATATGTTTGAGAGAAAAAAGATAGGCAAGGCTGGGGGAATTCTGTGAAAAGAAAGACAACAAATATATAGCTTTCCAAATGGGATCTGAGAGCTGATACGATATGGACCAGAATGATGTGGCATATATCACAGCTTCTCCTCTCATTTCTCAATTTTCAGGGAAATTTTTGCTAGCGCACAATGATATGTACTCACTATTTATTGTTCGAACATCTTGTGAACCAGAATGCTCAATTCCTGTAGACCTGAATTTCATCATACTATTATATAGTAGAATATAGTTTTCATCTTAAGAACTTTTTTCTCTGTATGATAGGATTATAGAAACAAATCTGAATTCTAGTGTACCAAATAGACTTAATTTAAGCAGCCGCCCAACAGCTATAGCTTGTCCAAAATTCTACAGTAATTGTTAAGTTTCTATTGTGAAAAGATTAAATAGCTGGATGATAAAATCGATTACATATAATATGTCTATGGCTTAAGCAAATAGTCTTTTCTTGATGTGGACTAGAGAAAAAAAATAACTGAATTAATAAAATACAAACAGCCACAAATAAAAATAGAATACACCAAACTATTATGTAAACTTTGAAACTTTTTTGTACAAATGCAAACCATATGTTTTAAAGCAAAACTCTCTAAAATGTGTATTTTTAATCTTGGTTTAAAAATGAAACATTGACATTTAAGCATTCTCAACAGAGTGATCGCAATGGATTTTTAAAGATGAATTATAATGTGGAAAATTTAAATTTAGCAACACCTCTGACTTGTGCCAACTAAAATATTATTTCTCCTTATTGTTTAATTTCAGGAAATAATGGTGAATAACTCCTACTGGAAACATTGGATTTTCAAGTAAATATGTACACGGTTTGGTAATAGTTTTTTTTTCAGCAGATTCTTTCATAGATAATACTGATAATCTTAATTAACTTTTAGCACATTGCTCATGTACCATTTTCATTTTGATTCCAAAGTAGTTTTTGTACTTGGTTCATAATTAATTAATTATTATGTTTAGGGGTCATTTTTCCTGTCAGTATCCAAGAGTCTATAAACTTAATGCAAGAATGGAGAATTGTGGTCCTTCAAATGTTGTTAAATGGCAATCCCAGCCATATTAATGGAATTGAAGAATGCTGGAGTTATAAATCAATGATATCTGGACATATATATGCCCCATACTGACTCAGAATTATTATGAATATTCTTTGGTAGTGATTGCAGCTGCCGTTATCTTTCACCAATGGACACATTGGCAAATGCTGACATGAACTGAAATTCAACATTTGAAGGATTGCACATTGCTCACCCCAATTAAATGGAGATAATTCTAATTTTCTAGCATGATATTTTGGCAGAATAAAATGGAATTGGAACAACATACGCATATAATATTGGTCAGTAGTGTGCTGGAGCCAGCTTTCACCAGCTTGCAAGAGCGAATTGTTACTTTTTCTGGAATTTTGTGAGCTGATTGAGGCTAATGTTCAGCCTTGAAACCTAGTGTACCAATCAGCTGTTCTGCAGTTAGCAGCAATAGAGCTGACAGAGCCGAGTTTTAAACATTTTGCAGCATACTGGTGATATTTGTTGTTCTTGGTAACCATCTAAATATCACAAGCATGAAATACATCCAAAGTTAAGTTGAAATTAGGTAAGTTTTGTTAACTCAGGACAAAATTACCAGTAAAATTAATCTGAAAACTGAACACCCTTTTACAAAGTTTACAGTGTTTGTGGCAGACTGCAATACTGGGAATAGTAGCATATGCAAATTACTTATCCTATTACCAGGACAGATCATTTTATTTTATTTTGTCAGAGATTCTTGCCTTATTTCTCCCCACCATAAGTGTAAATTATACCCAATATTTTGACTCCCTCTGAGGTTTTCTAATAATTATGCAGAACAGAATCTACCCAACGGAACCATAGGAAAAACTCTCATGAATTCCAAGGAAATGCAAATTTAATCACAACAGACTTTGATTCAAAACTCTATTTTCAGAATGAGAGCTGCCTCATATGATTTGGATTAAGCTTTTGCTTCAGGACACACAATGATTTCCCATTTAATTTGTCTGAAGGGAGCATTCAGTTTAAAATCAACCTCATTCGCTTAGTTATATACAAATGTACCACAACTAATGTTAATACACTGCAATATTCCAATTAGTCTTGATAACCTCCAGTGCTGGCTGAAGGGTATAAATCTCTGCTTTTGAGTCCAAGGAACTTAGATACAGCATGGCAGAAACTAGTATTTGGATGATACTAGTCTCACTCAAGTAAGAATGGCTTTACACTGCAGCTTATTGAATATATACAATGGCTTGGATCCAGAAAGTTCCTTAAAAAAGCAAGATACATTCTTGTTTGTGCAATGGACGGAGCAACAGAATTCCAACAGTTGCTGCCAAGGTTTAATTAAAGGCATTGCACCACAAGCTATCCTGAAAGCAGAATTTTAGGGCTGCAAGAGTAACAAAGAAGCTGTATTATGCTAACAGAATTTGCTCGTTGTTCTTTGGACTCAAGCTGAATAGCTTGATTTATGCAATTTATCTACCACTACAATCTCAAGGATTCTAAATAGTTAATGTGTGATAAGATTTCAGAATACTTAATCTTTCTCCAACCTGGAATTGCAATTCTTATTATAGTCAGCCCACAGAGTTCTGGGTAAGCAGGGTGAGAATTCTGGGAATCGTAATAGGTGAGGGATGCCAGGCTGGAGTAAATGTACTTTAGTCTCTGTATAAGTCCAGCAACAATGGGCTAACTATCCAAATCTTCAAAAAAGCAGTGTACTTTAAGGGATACAGACATTATTATTAGTCTTAAGCTTCACAGTACAGGTAGTCCTCGACTTACAACAGTTCACTTAGTGACCGTTCAAAGTTACAACGGCACTGAAAAAGTGACTTATGACCATTTTTCATACTTATGACCGTTGCAGCATCCCCATGGTCATGTGATTTACATTCGGAAGCTTGACAACTGACTCACATTTTATGACGGTTGCAGTGTCCTGGGGTCACGTGATCAGCTTTTGTGATCCTCTGACAAGCAAAGTCAACGGGGAAGCCAGATTCACTTAACAACCATGTTACTAATTTAACAACTGCACTGATTCACTTAACAAATGTGGCAAGAAAAGTTGTAAAAGGAGGCAAAACTCACACAACAAATTTCTCACTTAGCAACCTAAATTTTGGGCTCAATTGTGGTCGTACGTCGAGGACTACTTGTATATTTCAAGCTTGCAAAGATTTTTCCTGTAAAGTCTATCTGAGCCAACGTTTCAGAAAAGGTGGAACGGTCTCCTTTGGGCAGAGATACCAAGCTTTCTATCTCTGCCCCAAGTCATCTGAGTGATGCTGTGGAGGTTCTGTCTCAGTGCCTGGAAGCTGTGGGGGTCTGGATGGGGCACAACTGGCTGTAGCCTAACCCTGCAACCCTAGGAAACCGAATAGCTCTGGGTTTTGTACAGTTCTGGGAACCTGTAATGGTATGTAAGAATGACCTTGGGAGATTTGGGGAAGAGATGCTGCCTAGGGAACAATCAGATGGAAGGAGGGGGGAATTCACAGCTGCATAATGGGCAGAGAAAGAAATTCAGAAAGGATCCTCCCTAACCTATCAGGCTGTAAAATGGCGGGTGATTTGTATTTTCAGACTTTCAAGATTGCTAATGTAGATGAGAATTGGCTCATCTGATCTATTTCCCGACTGCTCTACCTGCAAAAGCTGACAGGACCTTCCATCTTTGGTTCTGAATGGTGTTGCATTGCCTCAGACAGAACTAGTGCACAATCTGGAGGTCTTCCTGGTCTTGTGTTTCAAGTTTCAAGTTTATTTATATTTCTATGCCGCCAAACTCCCGGAGGACTCTGGGCGGCTTACAACAATAAAAAACATTATTAAAATATAAAAAAACTATTAAAAAGAAACATATTAAAAACATTCAAAAAACAACTAAAAACTCATACACACCGTTTCATGGCTGGATCTCGCCAAATTACAGAGGCGAGATAAACGGCCCCAAGCCTGCCGGAACAGCCAGGTCTTCACAGCTTTCCGGAAGGCCAGCAGGGTGGGGGTAGTCCGGATCTCAGGAAGTAACTGGTTCCAGAGGGCCAGGGTAGACACAGAGAAGGCCCTCCCCCGCGGGCCCGCCAGCCGGCACTGTTTAGCTGATGGAACCCGGAGGAGCCCAACCGAGGAGCCCAACCCTGTGAGATCTTACCGGTCGCTGGGAGCTATGCGGTAGAAGGCGGTCTCGAAGATAACCTGGCCCTGAGCCATATAGGACTTTAAAGGTAATAACCAACACCTTGAATTGTGCCCGGAGACCAATAGGCAGCCAGTGCAGCTCGCGGAGTATTGGTGTAATATGGGTGTACCTAGGTACACCCATGACAGCTCGCACAGCCGCATTCTGGACCAACTGTAGTCTCCGAACATTCTTCAAGGGTGTTCATGCTCAAGGAGCAGCCTTGGCTAGGAGGGCCCTTGCACAGTTATGGGTTGTGCATCAATTGTGCCTGTTCCTGGATGGGGAGGCTCTGCAATTGTCATTCATGCTCTAGTGATCTCCCGATTGGAACACTGCAATGCACTGTACATGGGGCTATCTTTAAAGGGCATCCAGAAGTTTCATCCAGTGCAGAATGCCGCTTCACAGGCAGTTGGGGCGCCTGTCATTTGGCTTATGTGACACACTTCTCTAGAAGTTGTGTTGGCTACCAGTATGCTTCTGGGTACAATTCAAGGTGTTGGTATTTACCTTTAAAGCCCTTTGTGTCTTGTGCTGAATTATTTACAGGACTGGTCATCTCTACCCACCCAATCCTGTCTCCTACAAATGTTGTTTGCAAGGCCTTGGAGGAGAGCCTTTTCTGTTGTGCCACCCTTGGAATATCATTTGTTTGGAGATCTGATTGGGCCTGATTCTGCTGGCTTTCTGCAAGGCTTTGAAAACCTGGCTCTGTGCTCAAGCCCACAACCCCAGTGTGTGTAATGGAGCTTGTTTCTTAGTTGTGCTGAAATGTGTGATTTCTAATTTTTTTCATCTTCGGCTGCTATATGTTTTTGCATATTATTACGGTTTTATTATTTTTAATATTGTTAGATGCCCAGTCATGAATGAACATATAAACCCGATAAGTAAATAAATAGATTCTCAAAGGTAATGATAAATAGATGGTATTTTAAGCTATATTTTCTATCAAAATATGATGTGAATATTCATTTGTGCCTGCAATTTGGTTTTTCTGTTTCTGTATTAAAATGGCTACATCTACTCTTGTTGTCTTCAAAGAAACTACTAGCTTTGCACTTCTGATGAAAATGCTTGACAGCAAATGACAGCAAGTTATTCAGTTTTTTTGTCTAATAATATTTTTAAATCCTGGTAATGTATTTCTAATCCTGCATTAATTCACACTGGCGCTCTACGGCTACCTACAAGTTTTATCCACTTATAACAACCCCCTCTCCAGTTTGATGTTAAGTCTCTGGCTTTTTCAGTGATAAAGTTTCTAAAAGTGACCTTTGCTTTGGAGCAGCCAAAGGGGAGCAATGATCTTTGAAAGAAGCTAAAGAAATTAGCTCAAGTAGACATAAAGGCACTATGTTCCACACATCTAATCATCAAACAATTTTACTTTATCTGAGATAGTCAGAAGAAATTATATTGCCTCCTATCTTTTCCTTCCATTTTGGGGGCATTGTGACAGCTCTGAACAGTATGTCTCTATCTGTAGAAGCACCCAAGGGTATAAACCCCTGTAGCATGACAGTCTCAAAGTCCCAACAAGCCCCAAATACCTAAAAGGCATTTTCTTGCAATGAAAAGTACAAGTGGTTTGCTGAACTTTTGAGTGTACAGTAATCCAATGAATTCTGCCCTGTGGAGAGAAGACAAGCAGATGGGACTTGACAATCCTAAGCAAAGCTGTCTTGTGTGACCTTTTGCTCTCCTTTTTTTTTTCCTTTCACTCAAAAGCTGCTTTTTAAACTGCAGCAACTCTCACCCAAATCTCCAGCTATATGATGTTACCATAGAATCTTAGGACTGGAAAGGAACGTGGAGGTCATCTAGTCCAATCCCCAGCTCAAAGCAGGAGCCTTATACCATCCCAGTCAAATGGTTGTTCAGTCTATTTTTGAAAACCTCCAGTGATGGAGCACCCACAACCCCAGGAGGCAATCTATTCCATTGATTAATTGTTCTCACCATCAGAAAATTTCTCATTTCTAGGCTGGATTTCTCTTTAACAAGCTTCCACCCATTACTTCTTGTTCTTGCCTTCTAGTTTCTTAGAGAATAAGTATAATTTCCTCTTTTTTGTAACAGCCCCACAAATACTGGAAGACAGTTATCATGTCCTCCCTAATCCTCCTCTTCAATAGGCTACACTAGCTCCCTCAACTACTGTATTCATTGTATGATTTAGTCTCTTTATCATCTTTGTTGCTCTTCTCTGTACACTTTCCAGGGTTTCAACATCTTTTGTATATCATAGTGACCAGAACCTGACACAGTATTCCAAGTGTGGTCTCACCAGTGTGGTGTAAAGCAGTACGATCACTTCTTACTGTCTTGACAGTATCCTTCTGTTGATGCATAAGGACAGCATCAAGACAACGAGAAATGAAATACGCTCAGCTCTGTTGCACTCAAAAAAATATATATTAACATTTCTAATTTCAGATAAACTTTGGATAACTCTGCCCTACCATTTGACTACTGATACTATGCCAAGTTTTATATAAGAATACATTGCTTAGTCACATAAGGCCAAAGGTCATCTCAGTACAACATTTTTCCACCTCATAATGGTCAACTAGATGCCTCTGGGCTGCTCAAAAGCAAAATATGGAGATGTACCATAGTTCCCTTGCATATGAAATTTGGAGGCAAAGTGTCCTCAATTTTAGTTGCATTTAGTTTTCAAGACTAATAGTCCCAGATAAACATGACCTCAATAACATTTACCCAAACTCCTCTTAAAACTATTGATGTTAGTGGCCATCACTATGTCTCATGGTAAAGAATTCTACAGATTATGTGCATTATACTTTTCACTGTTCCTCACTTTACTTCTCTCACTTTTCAAATGTTTCTAATTCATAAGACTCAGGTGGTATTTTTGACTTATTTTTGACACACATTGCTCTCTAATTTACATTGCAACTGAATATGCAGTCAATCCCTATAGCACTGTATACACAAGTGCAGAAAGAGAAACAGAGAAAGAAATGTTACATCCTATCATTTAAGGTGGCATAGCAAAACAAAAACAAAATCTTACATGAATGAAAACTTTAAGATGCCTGGTAACTCCATATGGTTAGAATAAAATGAACACACCCTACCAGAAGAACTAAAATAAAAGTGTCTCTTAATCAGAATTGCTAGATTGTCAAAAAGATTGGTTTTTTTAAGGAAACTTGCTGAGAAACATTTGCCCAAAGTGCAGGAAAGGGCAGATTAGTAAAATTGTCTCCAGCTAACATTATGTAACTATGTGCTGGAGTATATTCATGAAGCAATTATTGGGCAAACTGCTATGTATTTGTTCATTTGTTTGTTTATAACCCATTTATATTATTTTTATAAATAACTCAAAGTGGCAAACTTTTCCAGCACACCTTCCTACTCCTATTTTCCCCACAACAACCCTGTGAGGTGGATTGGGCTGAGAGAGAATGGCTGGCCCAAAGTCACCCAGCTGGCATTCATGCCTAAGGCAGGACTTGAACTCACGGTCTCCTACTTTCTAGCCTGGTCCCTTAGCCACTAGACCAAAACTGGCTCTCATCATTTGCAGTGATGCTTTCAGATACTGCTACCTACACTGACTTTGGGCACAAGCAAGGGAAGATTAAGGAGGGACAAAACAAACACTGTCACATATCTGAGGGTTAGCATGAAGAAGATGAGCAGTTTTTGTTCTGCGATAATTCATGGGATTAATACAAAATTGGAAGAAAAAAGATTTTGCAGAATCTTTACGAGTCACTCCCTACCAGTATGCAACACAGATTAACATGGGAGGCACAGAGCTCTTCTTTACTGGGGTATTTACAAGGGGACTCTGAAGGGGCAACATCAAAAAGAAGAAGCTCACCCTTATCCACCATGGGTGCCCTCCATCTGGGTAGTCTTTATTTGCCCAAAATCTAGGACGGGAAATTCTGGGAGCCCACATATCTGAAAGTGCCCTAGACAAAACAAATTGCATTGCAAAACCCAGTTGAGCAAGAAGCTTGACCAGAAGATGACCCTGATGTTTCTATCAAACTGTTTGTCATATGTTCACATGTTGCTTCCAAATGCACATGCAAATCAGTTAAAAACATACAAAACAAGGATCAGGGAGAGCAGGTTTCAAATTTGCATTTAGTAGTAATACATTGTTATTGTTGCTGTTATAATTACCACATCTTAGATATTGCATACTGCATACATGCATAATTCTTTTAAACAAAATACACATTTTCTTAATAAAAAGCATGCTGGGTAAATGTTGGACACAGTTCCAAGACATATTACTTATCAGAAAAGAAGGTGTATCAGCAAAGAGACATGGTAAGACAATACACTATTTTAAATAGTGACCTAAACATCTCAGTTCTAATTATTAGCTTTTAAAAATAGTTCATCTTGCAGGCATCACAGCTGGGAAACAAAGCGGGAAAAGTGTACAGTACAATCTCTGATGTAACTAGTGAAATGGAAATTAAAACGAAAGTATTCCCCTGTGCTTCATTGCACTGACTTATACAAGTTACATAGACAAGCTTTACCAAGGAGTTATTTTTGAGACAGGCTAGCATAAATGTCACTGTCACTAAGAGGAAATGTCCTTTCTTATCCAAGTCTGAAGAAAATTTTGTACTGTGGCTTGTCCATATTATTTTCTATGATTTAGTGCAATGAAGCACAGAGTTTCTAGCTTGGTTTTTATATATATATTAAAAGAAGCACACACAGAAATTTGTGGAAAGGGAGGCATTTGTTATTCTGTGAAACAAAATTGAAAACTGTGCTGAAATACTCTTCAAATAGCAAGAATTCTTAAACCAATGCAGAAACTGCCAATCAAAACACACAGGGCAATTTTTCAATAATTTTACTAATTCATAACAGCCATTACCACATTCAGTTTTAAGGCAGCTCATCTCCATGATTTGGCAGAAGTACAACTGCTTCAGGTTATTATGGTGGAAAAATAAAAGAATAATTTAAAAAAAAGTTCTATCCTCTATTCAGTAGCTAAAACAAATGCACCACTTAATAAGTTGCTGCTGAAATTATGCAAGCAGAGAAGTCACTTCACTATATTTCTTTTCTCTATCCTATAGAACCAAACACATACTACCGTATGCAGTGCTTGCAAATATATTAGATTTTTCTCAAGAGAAGCAATCATGGAACTTTTAAAATAAAATTTGGGAGCCATTCCAATTTTTCAAACACAGTCATATAAATGTACTAATACTGAAAATGTATTTTTAAGAAGTTGTATGTTGTACTAGCACACATGTGGATCAGGACAAGAGTTGACCCCAAATTATTATTTTGCAGTGCACAAGCTTGACTTTTTGGCATTAGTTTTCTCATTTGTCCTGTAAGTATGGAGAATGGATTACAGAGGATGATGGTAGTGTGCATGCATTTATGATCCTGCCTTATTACTGTGATATTATGACTAATCATAAACTATACACAAACCAGTGCATATGGCTACAAAAAAGGCTAATGTAATTTTAGACAGTCTTAAATGAAAACATGACATTTTAAACAATGGAAATGTTTTCATTTTCTTATGCTGAAAACTGTGGCATAGGTGACATAGAATATAGGCAGAAGATAGAATTTAATATTGTCTGGGGTATGGAAAACAAATCCTGTAGGACAGGCTGAAGGCACCAACTATGTTTTTCATGAAAAGAGGAACCCTGAAGACAGACACAACAGTATTCATCAAGTAGCTGAAGAGTTACCCATTATTTGTATCTTCACCTCCAGTATCTGAGTAGATATATCTCATTCTTTAAAAAGCAGAACTACAACTAATGATATTAATCAAAGGAGGAAAGATCTTGGTTGAAATGTTAGGATCTTGGTAACAGCAATTTGAAAAGAGACCCAAGCTCCTATCAAGAAAGTGAACTTCCCCTTATCTTTAAAGAAAAATTTGGGGAATGCAGGAGACTGGACAAAGAATGGCCAAGACTATGATTTTTCTGAGTACTGTTCACCTTTCTGAATTACGCTGAGATTTTAAGAATGTGGTTTACATCTATTCTTTCCACTGGTTCTGAAGAAGGAAGGAAGGAAGGAAGGAAGGAAGGAAGGAAGGAAGGAAGGAAGGAAGGAAGGAAGGAAGGAAGGAAGGAGGGAGGTTTTTCAGGGTAATTAATCCAACTAAATTAAAACAGTCCATTAGGAATGTCTTTGTTCATACCTACTTATTAACTACTTCCAGATAAAAAAAATATTATTTTATTTTCAGGTAAGAGTAGTCACCAGCATCTGGAAGAAAGATGCTGATTAAGATTTCAGAAATGATATAGGAAGAAATTCCCATATTTGCTACTCTCAAATAACAGCTGTTTGGTATTACAGCAGAGTCATCTATACGGTTGCAAATTAGTGCACATTTCATTCTCTTTCGGAAATTTACAAATCTGTGAACAAAAACATTTGAGATGTACTGTACACTTTACTAAAATAATAATTTTCAAGCCAGTTTTCTACAACTATTAATTATTCATCTTCTCTTTTTTCTCTCTCTTCTCACAAGTCTACCAACATTAAAATAGTGTCTCCAGGCTCTTTAGGTCATAGAATTTGTCTGTTTATCTTTCATCAGCATTCAGCTCTGCCTAGATAAGCATGTGTTATTTCCTTGGTAAAGGAGCATTCTTCCACCATACTTGCATATCCCTAATTGTTACAAGAAGCATTCAGACTCTAATATTCATGGTATAGAGGCACAGCACATTACACCTGTTATCTGGATTCCTAGCCAACTATCAGGTTTGAACTACTGAAACAGAAGAAATGGGGACCAAAACAGGACCTTCTGGATCACTAATAATACAAAGCATTTGAATAGGTGTGCATCAGATTATCTGGCAGGAGAAATAAACTGGTATTTTGACCTTAACCCCCCTAAGCTCCATTTATGAAATCTTCCTGAAGAGAGATAAATCAATAGAACTAAACAACTCATATATTCTAATATATTCTATACTCATTCAGTTTTAATTAAAAACAAGGTAAAGACTATATTTGTTATTAAATTATTCACATGTCTGCAAGCCAATTCAAGCAAGGCATGCATGTTCATTACAGCTCAATACATAAGGTAGGAAAAGCATGCTAAACATAACTTCTGGACTTCTTTCCAATCTCTCTGACAACAGAAATCATAGCAGGTATGTTGCATTTTGATCTCTGTTATGAAGTAATGCCTCATTCATTCATTCATTCATTCATTCATTCATTCATTCATTCATTCATTCGCTCATTCATTCAATGAATCAAAGAATCAATCAATCAAGGCTGGCCAACACTGGGTTGTTTAAAATTAAAACATTTAAAAAAACATATATCAAAGAAAAGTAATATAGTTGGCCAGAAGAGAAGTTACTTGAACCAAAACCAAAAGGTTGATAGCACCTTGATTTAGAAGGGAATTAAATAGCTTCCTAAAAAGACTAAATACTGCATGAAAATATTTTATAGATATGAATTAATAAGAAAAAAAGGAGGAATACACAGAGTTAACATGTAGTTCAAGAGTAACAAAGTAACTGACAACAAGAGGATAAGTAGTTTCTCCAACTTGATGCTCTTTAGATTGATTGGGATGGGAATTTTTAAGAGCCGAGGTGGCGCAGTGGTTAGAGTGCAGCACTGCAGGCTACTTCAGCTGACTGCTAGTTGCAGTTCGGCGGTTCAAATCTCACCGGCTCAAGGTTGACTCAGCCTTCCATCCTTCTGAGGTGGGTAAAATGAGGACCCAGATTGTTGGGGGCAATATGCTAACTCTGTAAACCGCTTAGAGAGGGCTGTAAAGCACTATGAAGCGGTATATAAGTCTAAGTGCTATTGCTATTGCTATTTAGTCAATTCAGGAAAGAAAAATATGGCTTAAAATGGTATTTATATATACATTTCCACTTTAGAAAACTGCTGAAAGCGATAGGTCTAGAGACAGATCATGAAAAATGTAGAAACAAATTGCAAAACTTCAACGATATAGAGTTGCAACCACATTTTCAATAACATTATGTAAGCTCACGTTTGTTTCGGACTGCCAATGGAAATACTAAGAACGGATGACAGCGCTTTTGTAAAGGAAAGAGTCCTACAAAATTTTCTTTACTCAAGCTGAAATTGATTTACAAAACCTACAGCTCGTTTATGCCTCAACTCATTCTGTACTGACCATTTATTCTGATGTAAATCTGCCGAAATTTCAAGGGAAGCAGATTAAAAAAAAGAAAAGAATGGAAGACTGAAAATTTCTATCATTATAAAAGTACGTGGGTCTCAAGTGTCTTTATTAAAACAGAAAGAAAAGTGTATCTCTCATCATTCATCCTTCCTCTATTAATTTCCCTATTCTAGTTATTCTCATTTAAGAAACAGGTATAATAAAATAAAGATAAAAATATTGTATACTTAAGTCCTATACAATGGGAGACAGAAGGTATGCTATGCTATGTATAATAGGATTAGATACATTTTTCTATTTGTAAATGGCATGTAACAGCACGTAAATAATGAGCAGATTTTTCTCTCAAGCGTATGTTGGATTAGCCAACAAATGTACTCAAGATCTGTAAAAGAAAGAAATTATATATAATTTCTATAATTTGTTTGTATGGCTTTATAAAACTGTTCAGAATTTCATATTCACAAAAGGAGAACATCTCTCTGTCTAAAGCTCAAGTCACTCTTTTAATGGTTATAACACACATATGTTCTATTTCTGAAAGGAGTAAGAATATAAGCAATAGTTACCTGCACTTCGTAGATTAGGATCTAAATCAGGCATCTCTTTACAAGCTTCTGGACTAACACTGTATATGGAGGCTCCTGCTTCATTGGTAATGCTGTAAAACAAAAAGCATAGAACATATCTTATATTTTAATAAAAATGATGAAAAAAATGAGCAACAAAAACCAAAGGTTGATAAAAACAGAGTGCTCGTAGAGACAAAAATGCATCAACCATTATCTAAAAGAGAAACTTGGCAAGATTGTGTGTTTGTGTGTGTATTCTCAAATTTAAATGTATGTGGTATATTTCCATTCTTTACAATCTGAATACCAAACACTAAATTCATTTGAATGCCACCTGTTTAGAATACTTTCACTTGTGTAGATGGCCTTATTTCAGTAAGATTTGTGAATAAACCTGACAACACTACATCCTGCTTTGGAATATCTTGGGCTACATAACTCTTATACTATTTGTAAGTGAACACTTTATTTGGAACACATCAAGTATGTAGTTGTAGTTGAAGTAAAAGAGATCAAAGAAATATAGATATTTAGATGAAACGAACAAAACAGCAGCAGGCAATCATTAACAAAATTCAAGTTGTATTATTTTATTGATTTAGGCCATTGTATAAAAGCCAGTATGACATGATTGTGATTGTCCCTTTTCACCAGAACATTTAATGAGTGAGTTTCTCATTTGATACATTTAGAATTTTGAACTATAGTTCTGAAATTGTAGGCAACTCTAGTGTTAACAGCACCTATTCATCTGCAGCAATAACACGCCTGTCACTCCAAAAAGGCAGTATGCATCCACATAACAAGGTTATACAAATGTATGTTATATTTATGTTACAGCATTCCCCACTATAAAATTAAACATGACTTTCCTAAATTAGGATAAAACCTACTACTTCTTCGTAGTCTCTGCAATAATCCCCACCAGTATCTCCTTCAAAAGCTAACCGTGTCTCCTCTGAAAGCTATCCGAATCACAGCATCACTGAAGGCCAGCCTTAATAGCTGAAGTTACAAACACAAAATGCAAACTTACATGGCAGGAGTATCAGTCATCCGCTGCTGAGATGCCTTCAAATGCCTCTAAAGCTTTAGATAGAGGCAGATGCAAAGGGGAACTGAAATAAGGATCAGAACTGAATCTTATTTTAAAAGATTAACACAGAAGTTCAGAAGAGGGGATTGGCTCAGAGAAAACGAATTCCTTTTCACCTACTAGTGCAAACTTTCAGGCTGAATGCACGGGAAAGAAAACAATGGCATTTCTGTTCATAGAAGAGAACCAGCCCCTTCAAGATCTATGGGTCAGAGGCAATTGGATTCAATTTTATCCATTTACTGAAAATGCAACTTGCATACAATTGCTTCTATTGATAAAGAAGCATTTATTGTAAAGTATTTTAGGTATAAATATTAAAAGCTTATCCTGCCTCCAAACAAATGTATGGGCCATATAAAAATCACAGAGGTAAGGCATGAAAAAAACTAAAATATTGTTTTTAAAAGAATAATTTGTATGTATTTGTGTGTGTATGAAACTGTTCTGAATAGCAAAGATTGCTTAAGAAGATACCCAAGGAATATGACCCAGCTACCTTACATTTTATCCTTGTAAAAAAAGTGTCATGAAAAATTAACTTAAATAATTAGCCATTTGTCATTAATTTAATTAATTTACATTGCCTGTTTTGCTTTTGCCTTTCCAAATTGCTAATTTAAATATGAAATCAGCATTGATGAAAGCATTTATTATGTTTCAGAAAATCCTTTTTCTACAAGCTATCCTGTGCTATGATTTACAAAAAGCAGTTTCCAGTTTCACATTTAAAATTACTCTAGACTGCTAAAACCCCAGATTACTTTTGCTGAATTGTGATGAATAAAGAGGGCTTTAATTGAGCCCACACGGCAGTAATAAAACCATTGCACAGAAAATTTGTCCTAATATTTTCTTTAGGAAGTCTAAAAGGAATTATCTTTCGAGTAATTTCTCCCAGCGTATTTTCAATTATTTCTGAACAACTGATAATCCTTTCAAAAGTGCATTCTTTCTTTTAAATAAAGCATATAAAAAGAGCATCCACAGATTAATACATTTTCTGTCGCAGTAGCAAAAAAATAATAATCAAATCACGATTCCTCACAATAAGAAGGTCTTTTTATCCTCAAATCACTATTGCCACAGATGTGCTTAGTTGTGAATGCTTTACATTAAAAAAAAACAAAAACAGTAAAGAAAAGCCCAGGCCACTTTACTTTATAAAGATGACATGTTATTCTAAATCTAAATAATGAAGTTATTCAATCTAAGGATGTTATTTTATTATTTTTATTATTTATGGAAAATTAATTAAATTTCATAATAAACATTAATAGAATTAGAAAATAGAAGAACGGGACTGTTTAAATGGAAATACACATTGTTTATATTTCCATTATATAAAACTATAATAATATAATATAAAACTTATATTAAGTTTCCTAATTGCATCATTTTGAATATTCCAATTTTTCAGATGTGAAACATTAGAACAGTCCAAGATGCAAATGGAACATACTTTCAAGCAAAGAATGTAAATTATTTTAAAATACTCTAATCTAGAAATGCAATTTTTTATTGTATTCTGCAAAACATCCATAACATGCAACTGGTATATCAAAATACACGGTAGCAAATACAATCTAGAAATGTTAATTTCTATTAGAAATGTTAATTATTTCACCCAATTACTAGCAGGAAAAATAAAGATAATACTGAGCAGGAACTTTCATAATTTTTGATGAAAATTATGCCGTGCCCCAAAATAATTACATTTATTACTGCACAAATTTGAAAACTCTCTTGTGAAACTGGACGATACTGTGAACAGGCACATTTATAAAAATATATGTATTAATTTCATCCCCTTTTAGCCAAGATTTTACTGGCTTACCATGATTTATTTCCAAACCGTGTAGGCAAGCCTGCCCATGTGAACTGAGGCAGGGATGGGGGTGGGAGAGAGAAGGAGGGTCTAACTATTCTTGATTACAGTTATCAATTACACATGTTTCCACCAACATACCAGCAGTCACAGATGGCAATCTTTTGATCCTGGGTAATGCTTAAAGTGGAATAAAACATGGAAAGGACGAAACTTGGGACTTAAGACATTTTGATTTTTTTTCCAAGATATACAACTAAATCTAACCGAAAATTATATCATCTCTTCTAAAAAAAAATTCTTGTGGTTCTAAGTTATTAGAAACATTAAGAGCTGAATTGAATAAAAAAAGGATCAGGAAAACTGACTGTATCAAAGAGCAGATATATTTTCATGATAAATTATAAGAATACTTTACTGCTGTATTTTAAAAGTGTGTACATATGTTTGATTCCTCATCATAAAATGACAAACTTTGCAGAACATTAAAATCATGGAATGTCGTTATAAAAATTATTACTACTAAGCAGCAGTCTCCAGAGCGAAATGTCTATGGAGATTCTCAATCATTCAGGTCATGGTTATCCCAAAGGTGCTTTTTTCCAAAAAGCAACTGGACTTTCTTGATGGTTTGTTTTTCTTTGAAAACATTTCACTTATCATCCAAGAAGCTTCTTCAGTTCTTCTTGGATGATAAGTGAAATGTTTTCAAAGAAAAAACCCAAGAAAGTCCAGTTGCCTTTTGGAGAAAGCACCTTTGGAACAGTCTCCAGAGCAATCTTCTTCAGCTTGTATCCCTTCATGTTTATTGGGATGATCATTCTTCCAATTCTTAATAAACATGCCATTGGCTAACTAGGCTGGGAATTTTGAGAATTGTGGTTCTAACATCTGGAGAACAACCAGTTGGGGAATCGTCATACTGAATAGTTTTGAACTAGGACCACAAGGTCCTAGTTCAAATCCTCATCCACACTTAACATCTTTTAGGTCATCCTGATCCAGTTCTACTTGGCAGGGGGATTAATTGGAAGCAGGGCATGGAGAACTCAGATTTATAATCAGAGCTCTTTGGAGGAAGAGCAGGATGAATCTGTACTAAATTATTATAATCACTGTGGAAAGCTCTCCTTCTCCACCCGGAAGAGATGATCAGGCAACACTGATTTTGTGTTCAAGGCATTAAACTGCTGGAAGCAAAAGATAATTTTCTGTATTGAGCTATTGATATATCTGGTCTGAGAAATTCAAGTACAGAATCTTGTATTTGGAATATGGCTTTCCCCCCAGCAGAGAGATACTGCAGATCATTGGAATGAGATAAAGGTAAAGCACTTCACACATTAACAGATTGATAAAAGTGATAAACAATAATAAACAGTCTTTTAAGAGAATTTTTAAAAACAAATTTGGGAAAGATAAACGTCTTCAGGTTTCTCGAATTAATGCAATCCATATATTTTAACTTCAAAGTTCAATAAGTAGAAGACAATGATTTTAAATAAAATTTTAGGAATAATTCAAGAAAAAAGTGTGTATCATCTGGATTTTAATCTGTTTAAAAATGGCAAAAAATTGAAGATGAATTTGGCATTCTTTGTATGTCTTACTCATAGTTAAACAAAGTGAAAATATATAAAACAGGTGAAGTAGAAAATATTTATTGGAACTAGTTCCATTGTATGGAATAAATAAGTTTTGTATTACATAAAAGTTATTCAAAATTATTATTCAAAGGCCATGCTAGTTGAGAATTTTGTAAACAAAGTCTATACTAGTGTCCCACTGAAAAGTCTGGATAACAACTAATACATAAGGTTGCTGGGTTTGCTCTCTCAGACATGTCCTCAAATGACAATATATGTGGCATTAAAAAGTGACCTAAGGAATTAAAATAGCTTTGAGAAAACATTTTACAAAAAAAAAAGTTTCCTACAGATCTAGAAATCCATTTGTATGGACATCAAAGATACGTGTGCTTAAAGAAAGGGGAATAAAGAAAACAAAAAGCTATTTGTTAGTTGTAACTTTCCTGTGTGAGATGTATTTTGTAACAGTAGTGAGAAAAATGTAATCAATATGTTCTCTATAAAGATCTGGGTGACATAGTAACTGGACTACATAAACGCAAAATAAAAAGTTATTACACATCATTGTAACTATACTGTCTACTTTCTCTATAAATCCTTCAGAGCAAAGGGCCAGAAGGAAAGCCAGGAGAAGAAAAATTCATGTCCAGAACTCTAATGTGATATTGGATTTCATTCAGTGTGTATTAAGGCAATTTGTTCTTCCTGTTTTCTTCTTAAAATATATTCCAAAGATACAAAATTATTACACCCATACAACAATATTGGAGCCTTTGTATTTTTCTTTGAAAAATAAACATTTAGTTTGTTACCCACAAATACAGGTGCCTTTGACAAGTATAACGGAAGCAATGAAAAGGATAAACACACTTTCCATCCTAAATAATATTCTGATAATATGGATGCAATCCCAAATACAATTCAATTAAGGCTATTCAATGCAAGATAACTTTACTTGAAATACTTCATATATGGTGTCTTCTGCATCATTTGACTTGTTACCTACACAAGATTTCAAAGTCGTTTCACGTTGTACCACCAAATTTCATTCAAATACCGACACAGAATTTCCTTTTGAATAATGCATAAAGAAGCTAAATCAAAGAACACTGGTATGAACTAAAGAGAAGTAAATGGTTATGTCAGAGTTTAGATGTCTAAAAGTGTTGTTTTGGCACCATCTGGTGACTATCTACAATACTGCAAAAATATGGAGTGCTTCAGTATTTGGACACTGGACAAATTGGCTTATAAATACATGAACTATCTCCATCAAACTGCTTTTAAGCTAAATTTATTAATCAAAACCATCCTTCGATATCACTTTGATTGCTTTAAAAAAATCTTTGCCATATACAGGAATGGTATCAAAACAACCTTTTATTTTATAAATACAATTTTATATTCTATAAAGAATGCAGATCTCAATGTCCATATTTGTATGTTGCAGCAAAATACTATGTTTTAATCATCATTTGTATAAATCTTATTTCTAGCAACTGATGTATTTTTTGTATGCTTTGCTAAAATATGGACATCCTATTTTAGATTAACTTGCACCCCCATCCACATTTTTTGACTGTAATTTTTGGTTCTAATTTGCACCCATCCAAATGCTGAATACTTTTTATGAAACCATAATTTAATTAATTAATGTACATAAACTTGCTTTTTCAGACTCACTCTCACCATTACTGGTCTCAATTGCACTGATTCCTCTATCAACAATGCTGAAAGGTCAGGCCTTAGCTATTAAACATCAAAAACACCTGCCAGGCTAGCTCACATCCTTTACATGGAAGATCTGTAGCTTTATGGAAAAATACCAACTGAAAGGGAGTTGCTGCTCAAAACTGGACAAAATATTCAAAGGAGTTTGGACTGGGGGGGAAAATGGGCCAACCTTACCATCAACCAGGGAAAAACAGTGAAAACTGAAGGGAACCATGATATCCTATGGAAATATCATCAAGAGTCTGGAGGACAGTATGAAAAACATTGAAATCAAGAAGAATAGTAATAGCAATAGCTTATAGGTATATAAGTTAGATTTATATACCACTTCGTAGTGCTTTAGTGCTTTCTAAGAGCCGAGGTGGCGCAGTGGTTAGAGTGCAGTACTGCAGGCTACTTCAGCTGACTGTTCAGCAGTTCAGCGGTTCAAATCTCACCGGCTCAAGGTTGACTCAGCCTTCCATCCTTCCGAGGTGGGTAAAATGAGGACCCAGATTGTTGGGGGCAATATGCTGACTCTGTGAACCGCTTAGAGAGTGCTGTAAAGCACTGTAAAGCGGTATATAAGTCTAAGTGCTATTGCTATTGCTATTCTCTAAGCGTTTTAAGAGTCAGCACGTTGCCCCCAACAATCTGGGTCCTCATTTCACCGACCTCAGAGAGATGGAAGGCTGAGTCAATCTTGAGCCGGTCAGGATCAAACTCCTGGCTGTGGCAGAGTTAGCCTGCAATGCTGCATTCTAACCACTGCACCAAGAAAGTTAGAAGTAAATATATCATGAGAGTGAAGAAAATCTTAAAGTCCAAACTCAATGGAGAAAATAGGTTGGCATTTTGCAAATGAACCAGATAGCTGAAGAAGAAGAAAGGGGCATTGGAAGAATATATGAAGGACGGTGAAAAAGATGCACTGCAGCTAGTATACCATGAAGGATTATTGAATAATGGAGAAACCAAACTAGTGTACAAGAAAGATCAAATGAAGAATAGAAAAGAGACATGGCAAGGCAAAGTATTATTATTATATGCCAATATATAAAATACATAAAAATAGGCAAGCAGATAACAAGAACATCTGGTAAAGGCTAAAAGCAGAAAAGTTGAAGAAAAAGACAGAGGGGCTAATTCTGGCTGCACAAGACCAAGCCTTAAGAACAAAGCCAGAATTCAGAAGGCAGCAACAAACAGCAAATGCCACCTGTGCAAAGAAGCTGAAGAAACAGTGGACCACCTGGTAAGCTGCTGCAAGAAGATTGCACAGACTACTACAAACAACGGTATGACAAAGTAGCAACAAAGGTGATTGGAATATTTGCAAGAAATACCATTTGCCTGCAAGCAAGAGCTGGTGGGACCACAAAATAAACAAAGTAATAGAAAATAAGGAAGCTAAATTTAAGCTGATTTAAATTTAAGCTAAAGGATTTTAGAATTCAAACAGACAAACACCTGCCACATAACACCCCAGACATAATTGTTGAGAAGAAAAATAAAAAAGAAGAGAAGAGAAAGAACTGGAACACAAAATATGAAAACCTGCAAATAGAAATAGACTGTGGCAAAAGAAAAAAAATATACCGGTAGTGGAATAGTGATAGATGCCTTGGGTGCAATCCCCAAATATCTGGAGCATCACTCAAACAACATCAGCATTGACAATATCACCATCAATCAATTGCAAAAGGGAACTTTACACCATCAAACAACATCTGCCTATCCCAGATCCTTGCGAAGGACTCAACAGATGGATGCCAAATCCAGTCTACACATCTGGCTCACAGTGCAATGAACCAAAATAACAACCTCATGAAACAAGTAAACCCATAATCAGTTAAGAAAGTTCGGAATACTCAGCAAAGAAGCACCATCTTCATAATCTTCCTAAAAGACAGCAATGGATTTTATATCTCATCAGCACACCAAGAAGCAAGCCATTCTCCAAAATTGCTGCTACCAAGAAAGCACTATGAGGCTCCCACTCTCCTACCATCCCATGGAGATTAAATCTAAAGTATCTTTCACGGGACAAATGCAGAGCATAGGCAAGCTCTGGTTGGAGAAGAGAACCATTCAGATAACAAGGAACTGGCCCATAAAGAGTTACAAAAGTTAATACCAATAATTTAAATTATACTCAGTAAACAGAGACAGTTAGCACTAGCAATAGCAATAGCACTTAGACTTATATACCGCTTTACAGTGCTTTACAGCACTCTCTAAGCGGTTCACAGAGTCAGCATATTGCCCCCAACAATCTGGGTCCTCATTTTACCCACCTTGGAAGGATGGAAGGCTGAGTCAACCTTGAGCCGGTGAGATTTGAACCGCTGAACTGCTGAACAGTCAGCTGAAGTAGCCTGCAGTACTGCACTCTAACCACTGCGCCACCTCGCCTCTGCCACCCAGTTTGGCATTATGGTTTAAGGCAGGGGTCCCCAACTACCAGGCCACAGCCCATTATTGGGCCATGAGCTCTTCAGAACCAGGCTGTGGAAGCAGTGGGTGAGTGCATTCATTGCGTGCGCACATCCTCATTTGCACAAGCAGCGGACGTGCATGCCCGCTGCTCATGCAAATGGAGCAGCGCATGCACGTGCTTGCCGGCCACTCACACAAAACCATTCCCTCTCCCCCCCCCCGCCAGTTCGTAAAGCTGGAAAGATTGGGGAACTCTGGTTTAAGGCACTGGACAGAAACCAGAAGACTGTGAATTCTAGTCCCTCCTTAGGCACAAAGCCAGTTGTGCTAGACTTTAGGCCAGTTGCTCTCTCTCAACCCTAGGAAGAAGTCAATGGCAATTTCCAAAAACCTTGTCAAGAAAACTGCAGAGATTTGTCCAGGCAATTGCCAGGAATTAAGACAAAGCCAATAAACTCAGTATATGTACTGTCCTGCAGAATGCTGGTTGCTAGCAAGAGGTTACAGCATTCTGCATCGATTTAGTTTCCAGGTGGTTTTCAACAGCAGTCCTAATAGGGGCAGTCAGTGCCATTTATTGTCATCATTGGGGAAACAACACCCTTTTTATACACAAGGTAAATTAAACACCACATATACTGAATTTTGATATCCCTTTAGTGCCCCAACATCTTACTCTTTTACTGTGTTTTGCTATAGCACTTCTCATTTCAATCTATTTCAGCTAACCCTAATAAGCACATTTGGCCAAAAATCACCCTCCATTTTAGAACCATCCTCCAGTGGCACATGCCAAAATATCACTGCATCTCATTCATCTTTTTTCTTTGAGTGGATTCTCAAAGCTTTAAATTAAAAAAGAAAATCCCTCTTATGAAACAAATGCACTCCCATATAGTGCTCAACTGGATTTAAATCCCTACTTGAGCTCACTCATCACTTTTCATTATTCTTCCCACAAACGCTTTGCAAAAACATGTTTTCAAGATTATGCCCTGTAAATGTTGTGCAGGTGAGTGAAAAGAAAACACATTTGCAACTATGTATCGCCATGCATACACAAAAGGAGGACAGATTTTCAGTATTACCCTCAGTCAAAAGCAACATGAAAACTGCAATAACGGAGAGCTTATTTCTAATGCTGCTGCTTGCCATTGTGAGCAATTCTCACAAAGCACAGAAGATGATAAAGCTTTCACCATAAATTAAAACATAGTGTGTGTATGGTAAAATCCATCAGATGCAATCAGAATTCAAAATGCATTGGATTAAAAAAATAGCAGCCCAACACACATCTGATCATCATGATAAATGTCAATTTCAACAAGCTGACCTATTAATGTCATGGTCCTTTCAGATGGCTTATTCTTGTAAGGAGGCTGAGCCAAAGTGACTCGGAAAGCCATTGTACCTATAGAGCCAGACACAGGGAGTAGGGAATGACTGACCCCTGAATGCCTGGGACATCTTTTCTTTCTCCAGAACCCAGATTTTTCTAGTACAGTCTTTCTCAACTACCGTGTTTCCCCGAAAATAAGACAGGGGCTTATATTTTTTTGACCCCCCAAATATGGCCTCGGCCTTATTATCGGGGGGGGGGCTTATTATTTTGGGGGTGCAGTAGGCGGCGAGCGTGGGTCTGCATGTCCCATCGCCGCTGCCTCGCCTCACCTCCCTGCCGCCACCGCCTCGTGGAGCAGGACTCAGTAAGGCTTGTTGTGCCGTTGCATGCACGAACTGCAGGACTGCCGCAAACTTCATCATACTGGCACAGCTGGGGTCCTTCTGCCGTTGGTGCATGCAACGGCACAACAGGCCTTGCAGAGTCCTGCTCCACGAGGCAGCGGCGGTGGCGGGACGAGTCTCACAGAGACTCATTTCTGGCAGGTGGAACATGTTGGGCCATGAGACGCACGTCCTACCTGGGACTTGTAGCTCCATCACGTTCCTTGGCGTTGTGTCCAGAGAAGCCCATGGTAAAAGACAACTTCTCGCGAGTTCAATCAAACTTCTCGAACTCGCGAGAAGTTTTCTTTTACAATGAGCTTCTCTGGACACAATGCCGAGAACGTGACGGAGCTACAAGTGTCAGGTAGGACGTGCGTCTCGCGGTGGGGCGCAATTTGGGAGTGGCGGGACGGGCGGGGCGGGGCGGGCCGCGAGCCGTGCGTCCTACCTGGGACTTGTACCTCCGTTGC
>QLTV01012198.1:1181210-1196406 GCA_003457575.1 Thermophis baileyi
CTCTGCCTCTGCCAGCGTTGTGACGCGCTCCTGCCTGAGATGGGGCGGCGAGGCAGCCATCAAGGCTCCCCTTCTCTTCCTCGGAGGCAGGAGCGCGTTTGAAAACGCTGGCAGAGGCAGAGCCCAGAGGAGCCGAGCAGTCTCGTGGGGTATGCGTGCCCTCGACTCTCACTTGCTCTCGCTCTCCCGGCCAAAAAAGTGCCCGCAGCAAAAAGAGCGCCTCCCGGCATGCCCCCCCTTTCCCCCCGGAAAGTAATGGGGGGGCTTATTTTCGGGGGGTGGCTTATTTCAACGCATGTCCCGAAAAGCCCTGTTGGGCTTATTATCGGGACATGTCTTATTTTCGGGGAAACANTCGACTCCCACTTGCTCTCGCTCTCCCGGCCAAAAAAGTGCCCGCAGCAAAAAGAGCGCCTCCCGGCATGCCCCCCCTTTCCCCCCGGAAAGTAATGGGGGGGCTTATTTTCGGGGGGTGGCTTATTTCAACGCATGTCCCGAAAAGCCCTGTTGGGCTTATTATCGGGACATGTCTTATTTTCGGGGAAACACGGTAGGATTCTGCAAGATGATTGAAAAGAAAATAACCATTTGTTTAAACTTCGCAATGCTAGTACTCACAGTGGTGGCAACCTTTATGTAATGCAACAGCTTTTGTTTTTGTAAATGTTGTAAACTGTGAATTGCATAGGTTAGAAGTGAATTGTACATTTCTATGAAGGCGTTTCCTGAGACCAATGCTTTGGTTGTTCCAGGTTTCAGAAAGACCACAATTTGGTTAAAGTGAGTAAGGCAAGGTTAGTATATACATCATCTTCTCTCTCAGCCACTCCCTGCATTCACCTGGCCTACCAGCTTCCCCATATTCCCCAGTGTCCCTCCTCAGCCATTGTCAATGCTTCTATGTGGCACACCCTACTGGCCATCGAATCTTCCAACTCTCTCTCTTCCCCACCCAGCTGTCAAAATCTTTGGTAACTTTCCTGCTTTTCCTGAACCTTTCTGCCCACAACGACAACAGCCCCATTTCATTCCTTGAAAGAAGCCCAACAACATAAAAATATGCATTTATTTTCATCATGGGACAAAAAAAAATATCAATATTTGACACTAACTTTGAAATAAACTCATTCTACTTTGAGGAGACCAAGGAAGGATAATTGTTCAAAGTTGACGTAGGGATCAGCTTACCATGGAGGAACAAAGATTTAAGGCAATACATCCTTAGGTACCATCATAGAAGCAATGCACCAACGAATCTCCAAAGCAAGCTTTACCACGTTTAGCCTGCCAAAAGTCTTAATCTATAATTCTTATTATCTCTGCTCATTGGTCATGATGATTGAGGTTGATCTAAATTGCAGTTAACAACTGGATTCTCAGTCTAAGTAAGCCACTTAAAGCAATACATTTATGAATTTGGGGAAAAAAATCTGAAAAATTCTGTAAGTAATGATATATGCAGCTTAAATTCAGCTTGCATACTTACTGTAAATAATAAAATGCACATAATGTCTCAACAACATGTGTACCCAGTGATGGAAACAAATGTCTTATGTCTTTGCTATATCTAAGAATCACAAATAACATTTGATTCCTTTTTATTTCCACAGAAAAATAAACTGCTTCAGAGGAGGTGATGGAGAAAAATCCAACTACGTAGATCTTAGCCTTTATCAAATAATAGAAAGATGGGGTGATGGCCAATCTATAGTAGTTCTTCGATTATATTTTAAGTCAAAAGGAGTTGAAAACTGTTATGTTATGAATTTATATCAATACTGTTTGATTTTAACATTTGAACAATGGCTAGATTAATGTTATGGTGGGTCATGACATAATAGAGATATATGTACCATATACAGAAACAAAGCACACCACCACCCATGTGGTGGTAGGTTCCAAAATTATATTTTCACCTTTCTATAGAAGACTAGTTTAAAAAAAGCAAAAATCTTTGCAAAAATAATAATTAATGCCACAAATTATCACAATATTTAATTGACTTAAACTGTATGCATAACATATCTATTTTCATTGTTTAAAATTTAATTAAACCAACATGAAAATATTTTTACTCTTCTTTGTCTTAGTCCTGCTTAGTTATGAGAATATATTGCTCCCCGCATTATTAGTATATGTGCTGCCAAAACGAGCACCCTGCATTATTAAACACTAAGTTTACTAACTATAATCCAACTTCCAAATCACATTTCCACAGAGATCCGGACCACCCCAACCCTGCTGGCCTTCCGGAAAGCGGTGAAGACCTGGCTGTTCTGGCAGGCTTGGGGCCGTTGATCTCGCCTCTGTAATTTGGCGAGATCCGGCCATGAAACGGTGTGTATGAGTTTTTAACTGTTTTTATTATGTTTTCTTTTAATAGTTTTTTATATTGTTGTAAGCCGCCCAGAGTCCCTTGGGAGTTGGGTGGCATAGAAATACAATAAATAATAATAATAATAATAATAATAACAACAACAACAACAACAACAACATTAAATGGTCAGAGTGGGGATAAAAAAGCATCGTATTATCAAAAGAGAACCAGACAAATTGACTTTCCAACCATGCTGGTTAGGCTGTACGTAGCTCAGACACTACAGAATGATTTTTTTCTAATACCCTTACTTATTATTTCTGGTCCTACAAGGAATAATAATGTATTAGACACTGTTCAGTTTAGGCAAGAAGATATTCAAGTTCTTATAAAAAAAAATCCATCAATAATGCATGGGACTTAATGGATGCATGTCTACACAGAGATATGAAGTGGGGTACTTCAAAATTCTGTCCTGGGTCCAGAACTTTCAACATGTTTATACATGTATGAGGGGATAGAAGGGATGCTCAATAAATTTGCAGTTGAAAGTAAGTTGGGGTGTGTGGGGGGATTGTTAAAACCTCCAAAGACAGGATCTGGGTTGCAAGGACTCTTGACAGGCTTGTACAATGGACTTTATCCAAGAAAATGCAGTTTAGTAACAAGTAATGTAGATTTCTGCACTTAGGTAGGAAAAATCAGATGTACATGTACAAAATAAGCAACTGGTTTAGTTAGATTTGTGAGAAGGATCTAGTACCCTTGTGGACTAATAGTATTAAACATGAGCCAGCAGTACACTGCAGCTACCAAAAGAGCAAATGCAATGTTGAGCTAAATCAATAGAAGTATAATGTTCAGATCGTAGGAAATGACAGTTCTGCTCCATACTGCATTGGTCAGATTATACCCGGAATACTGTGTGCAGTTTTGGTTGCCACAACATAAGAAGAATGCCAAGGAACAGGAAAAAGTAGAGCAAAGAGATGGTAAACAGCTTGGAGGTAAAATCTTATGAAAAATAGTCAAAGGAACTGGATATGTTTAGCCTAAAAAAAGAGAAGTCTCAGGACAGATATGATCGCAATCTTCTAGTGCTTCTCACAGAGAAGATATGGATTCATTCTCTGTAATTCCTCAGCCTAGGGCAAGAACCAATATCTGGTAGCTTTTCAAAGAAAGATCTGAACGCTAAATAAGTAGTTAATTTAAACTAAGTAGTAATTGATCAAAATAAACTATTTAGCAGCAAAACACTTGCCTCCTGGAACAGTGGATGCTTAATCACCGAAGTTTTCAAACAAAAGTTTTATAGACATTTGTCTAGGATGGTCTAATTCCTGCTCAGGGCAGGGCTAGAAGACCTCCAAGGTACCTCTATCCCTATGATTCAATGATTCTATAATGTATCATAAGCAAAACATCTTCCAATATAACACTAAACAAATAAAATAGTATATTCAGATACAACAGGTTTTCTGAAAAGAAACAGAAAGAAAAGCAATTAACAATATAAAAAACCCCAAAACAAATAACAACACACACAAAAAACAAAATTTAAATATTTGAACCATCACTGGCTTAAAGAAACAATAAACAAGCTACAGTCCTTCACAAGGATTTGCATTGTCTCTCTTCATTGCACCAAGAGAAATAACAAGCTTGCTCTGCAGGTCTAAAATATGCCCTGCATAATTGATCTGTTGCTTTTCAGTGTTAAAGAAGCCATAGCAACTGTCAAGCAGTTTTCAAATTCTTGTTATGTACAAAGCATAAATTTACAGAATGAGTGATGCTGACATTGTATGTTTTTGTTTTAATAGTTCACTGATTGTTAACCAGTAACAGCCATGCTCCACATGGGATATTCATGCGAGACTGCAGCCAGAGTGAAATCAGTTTCTCATCTCTTCCAGGCGTGAGAGAAAGCACAATGGGCACTTTATACTAGGACAGATAATTTTCAGCTCAAAAAAATAATATTTTGCCTTAACAAACTGAGATATGAATCCATTTCTCCAAGTCTCCAAATTCATAGCTACTCTTTTCATATGGGTCATTATTAAAAATGAAATTGAAGCTTTTAGTTAACCATAATTTTTCTCTTCCTCAAAAATAGGTCAGCCACGATATTTTAATTTCAAATCATGATAGAAGCTATTTGGTTTTATTTTTGGCCTCTCTTTGAAGAAAAGAGGAAAGGAACTGCAAGGTCTAATAAAAAGCTCATTCATAATATTCAGCTTATTAAGTTGTAACATGACTATTACAAAAACATTACAGGATTTCATTGACTCCATTCTTCTTTTAAGAAACAGGGTAACAAAGCAAGAGTTTTCACACTGTTAATTATTTATTCTCAGACAAATAAGTGGAAACAGCAGAACAATTTTAGTACTATTATCAAACTAAACCTCTGCCATAAGTTCTTCAGCTCTACCACATAAAAACAAACTGTGCAACTGTGACACTGGAATCCTTTATCCATTCATCTATGAACCATGCCCTCAGCATGTATTTGTAAAGAGAAGAACGGTCAGATATCTGTCTTCATCTTGTAAGAAAGGGGTGCAAATGGCAGGTGTCACAGAGCATTAGCTTCACATGTGGTGCTCAGAGGCAGAAAAACCACCAGCAATATGTGGCCGTGTCAGAATGGCACACTGGTTGCTGTACAAATACATATCTGAAAAGAGCAAATCTCAGAATCTGTTAAATCAGTTGGGGCCAGATGCTGTTATCATAACAAAGCTGGTTCTGGCAATGCTTCTTCCAAAAGAATCTGTGAAATAAAGTTCTGGTGTTATAACTTTAAAATGTGATATTTAGTAGGGCTATGCGAATCCTTTGAAAGAGGAAATCTGTAATGGTGAAGAAGTGTCTTTTTTTCAGGCTCATGCAACTAGTTTGAAAGTTGCTCCTGGCTATCTCCACTTGCACATTTTTATCAGCAAAGCTAAGTGGCTCTGTCTATACACATAGGAACAATTTGCTAAGGAACCACACCAGCCTGGAAAAAGCACCATTGTTTTAATAATTTGAAAACAGGTGCTGCATAGGTGCTCCCGTGCGTTCCAAACTCTCTGTATATCTCTCTTAAAAAATATTTAATTCTTGTATGCTTCATTAATTTCTATATTGTAATGCTTAAATCCTTCTGAGATATGCAGTATGCATTTCGCATTTCACATTCTTTACATTCTTTTGCTTACTGAATGCTAGAAAGACAATATAATAGCTCTTTTATTGCTTACAGCATGTGTATACCACTGATTTTCTTTAAAAAAAAAAAACCTCTGTCTCATAAAAATATTGCTGTTTAGTTGTAGGCAGTAATAGGACTGAGCATATCCAGTCAATATATTTAACAGTCAGCAGAACAGCAATTGAATACCAGGCTCAAAATTCAAATTGCATCTTCAGCTAGAATATATCACTGTAAAGCTAAAGAAAAAGAAAATAACATTGAAGCTTACATCAATAGACAGCTAACTGATGGACAGCCAACCTCTAAGCACATATTTATAAAATACTTGCTTAAAGCAGAACTTGAAGCATTTCTCATCAACCTGATAGACAACCTATTGTCACCACCTCCGCATCACCCAAATTTTAGATACATGGATCTTACGAAAAGCTCTGAAAATATGCAGCATCTTTCCTTGTCTTCTCTGCTATTCCTCATTGTTGTATCATTGTCACAATACCAAATATTTTTCCCAGTTACATATGCTCAGCATCTGTCATGATAGATCCAGATTTGAATCCAAACTGGCCCCAAATATCAGGTAATCTGAGAATCCTTACTGCCCTGATTTCCGAGACACAACAGCAGAGATATAACCTTGCTTTGGGAGATTCATATTAAAGCAATGTTAAATTAGCCCAGGGTGTTTCAATGACATCATACATTTACTGTAATCGGGTAGATCTTCAGACATTCTTTTAAGGCAGCTTAGGAAATGACATACACGAGGCATAAGCAGATATGCCTGGGAATAGAACAATGCCATATTGAGCTAGATCAGCCACTCCACCCCCACCAAAACATGACATGTAAAATCCATAATTAAGATCCCCACCTTTCTGTTTATTTATTTTTTTATTTACTGTGTTGCGGTCAAGCAGAATTGATTCTAGGTAGGTCATTTGATTATTTCTTCCCATGCCCTCTCAAATGTAAGTATCTTTTCCCTATTGCTTCACTTACAGAAAACAGCAACACTACAAGAGATTTAGACTAGAGAACTGGATTGGAAGAAAAATATTAACACCCAACATAGTCCAACATAACATAACATAACATAACATAACATAACATAACATAACATAACATAACATAACATAACATAACATAACATAACATAACATAACATAACATAACATCACATCACATCACATCACATCACAACACAACACAACACAACACAACATAAGCCAACATCAGCCAGGGACTATGAACTCCAGACAGACACATTACTGAGGGTGATACTTATCCACCCACCATTTAAAAATTTCCCACATGGCTAAATTGCCCTACATCATGGCATTACTTGGAGAACTGTAAGAAATTTATAATGGTGATCAGGCATCATGGAGGATCACTTTTGAGAATCTTTTAAACCTGAGGCAAGCTATAATTAGTTATTTCTTCAGATTTTTAAAACAACTACATGGAAATACTAATTTAAAAAATTCCCATGTCACATTTACTTAAAACATATATGTCCTTTTTGATCCAAAAAGAGAAAGTTACAAAAACAGGTTGAAATATAAGGCACAGACTGATTCAAACCAAAGTATTATTTAATAAATTTATAAGACTATCCAACTCTATCATGACCTGGAGGAAGAGCCAAAGACACTTTGATTTAGATTTTATCCCCACCCTCATCCCAAAGCAATATCTATTATGCCTATAGCTGTATGCAACCTTCTATCACCCTGATATTTACCAAGGGTTTTCAGATACTTAACCAGCATATCTAATTCTGGGAAATTTGTTATAGCAGTATAAGTGGAGGGTGCCAGGTTGTGGGAAGTTGACCTCATATTTGATATACATATTACAAAAATAACTTTGATAGTTTTTCCATGGTATAGCAGCATTTTTTTTAAAAAAAATAAATCTTGCAGTGAAGCAGCTACCAGCCAAAAAGCAACTGCAAAACTCACATCCTATATATGAGCTACTTAACTACATTGTGAAATAAGTACTGTAAAAAGCCTCTATCTTTCTTACAGCACATATGCAGACACACTTTCAAATAGCCTAAAGGTGCTTCTCATCCAAGAAGCTTCTTCAGCTCTGACTGGATGGTGGGAGAGTCAGAGCTGAAGAAGCTTCTTGGATGAGATGCGAAACGTCTTCAAAGAAAAAACAGAAAGTCCAGTTGCCTCTTGAAAAAGTACCTTTGGGACAACCATGACCTGGATGATGGAGAATCTCCATAGACTTTCAAATAGCCTGGTATGTGAAATCTTTTAAGAATAGCACATTAACTTCTCTGCATCATGTCATACACAGAATTTCTACTTCTATAGTATACATTTCAAGATAATGCTTATTAAAAATCTGGATCACACATAAAATGTTTATTTGTACTTGTAACAAGTGAAAATAAAAAAGACTCAATTTGCAAAGGTCTGATTGCTTCTGATGGGTTGTCAGCCAAAATGAATTTGATATTGGTCAACCAGCTCAAAGCATGCCCAAAGCACTTCAACCATATGTAGAAATCAATGATGGTCCAAGTGCATGGTATTTATGCATTTTCACCATTTCATCAGAAATCTATTGATGAACATCATCCTCCCTCCACCCCAAGAAACAGGGCAGAACAGAAAATCCTAGTCTTGCCTAATTGTATAATATGGCCACAATCAATCAGCATCACTGTGTGGTGGCAGATTAGTTAGAATGCAGTATTGCAGCTAAGTTCCTGCTCACTGCCAAGAGTTCGATTCTGACTGGCTCAAGGCTATTAGCAAGTAATAGCACTTAGACTTATATACGGCTTCATAGTGCTTTATAGCACTCTCTAAGCGGTTTACAGAGTCAGCATATTGCCCCCAACAATCTGGGTCCTCATTTTACCGACCTCAGAAGGATGGAAGGCTGAGTCAACCTTGAGCCTGGTGAGATTCAAACTGCCAAATTGCAGGCAGCTGGCAGGCAGCAGAAGTAGCTTGCAGTACTGCATTCTAACCACTGCGCCACTGTGGCTCTTATGATATTGACATTGCTATAATTATCATAGTCACTTGGGCCCTTAGTCTCAAATTCGACACTCAAGTATAATACAGTCCCCACATCTTTCCTCATCTATTTTTTGTCTTACTAATGCAAGACTTTTAGTAAACTGAAGGTATGTAACAGTGATTTTTCACTGATAGTACCCATTTTATAGAAAGTTCTTTGTAGTAGGTCAACTATTTAAAACATTTTTGATTGCCCAACTCCACCAAAGTGACTTCAAGCAGTTTACAAAATTTTTTGAATAAAACCTAAAAAAAAACCACAAAACCACAGTATATGAACTTATAAAAATAGTTAAACAATAAAACAACACTGGCAATAAAACAACAATTGTAGCTTCTGGATGTCTTTACGGGCAGCCCCATATAGAACATACTACAGTAATCTAATTGGGAGGTGACTAAAGTGGGAGTGACTATGAGCAGGCATACAAATCCCGAAAGGGGCACAACTGGCATACTAAATTGTACAAAGGACCCTGTGGCCTTAGCTACCACCTGAATATCAAGTAGTTGTTAATCAATTCTGGGACCCAAGGAGCTCAAAACGCACAGGGCTGAACCCCAGGTTTTTTTTTTACCTTGTGCCAGCTTTAATTTGATTTTATTTCTTTATTTCTTTTTTTATTGTTTTTTTATTGTATTTATTTCTTTATTTCTATATATGTTTTGTTGCAGCTGCTTTCCTTACATACACTTTTAAACAATTAGGCTGAAAGGAAAAGAATGGTGAATGTTCTTTTTAATAACTCTAAACAGAGAATTTGGGGGGTGCACCTTATCATGCAAGGTTGAAAAATATTCCAAAATGTCCTAAATAGTGGTAAGCAAAATCTGTATTTAAGATTTGCTGACATTTATAACAGGGGGCTCTGGCCCCTGGGCCACAGACCGGTACCAGTCCGTGGCCTGTTAGGAACCAGGCTGCACAACTGGAAGTGAACGGCAGGTGAGCTAGTGAAACCAAAACCATTCCTCCCGATCCGTGGAAAAATTGTCCTCCATGAAATCAAATCCTGGTGCCAGTGGTCCTTGGGGACCACTGATTTATAATAATCTATTTCCAGTTTAAAAATCTTACTAATATATTTATTTAATTGCCATTTTTGTACATCTAATTTTAACATGGTTTCCTACAAAAGGACAAATAATGTTGACTGCAACACCTATCGGATATTTACTGTGAAGTAAATCTTAGGCTGCAATCTCACACACACTTACTTGCAAGTAAGCCCCATTAAATTCAGTGGAGTTCATTTCTAGGCAATGATAAAGAGACTGTACTCTTAATAAATTTTCACCATAATTTTGAAAATGTCAAAAAAACCTCCACCCTTCGATCCTTTTATACTTCCAACCAAACATGAAACAAACTGATTTAGTTGTAGCAAGCAAAAGCTTGTAAAAGAATATAAGACAGCTGAAATATTTGACAGACATCATTAAACGCCAGGGGATTTGTATCAGCCATTTTACTTTAAAAGGAGCTTTGAAGTTGGCTATCTTTCATGTATTTCTTTCATGGTACATTAACAAAGAAAACTGAGCGGAGGTAAATCAAGTCCCAAGGTCACCTCTAGAGTTACAGCACCCTGGGTACCTGATGAATTAAGAATTAATGCCGCATGAGTAGCAAACATAATGAAAACTATGGGCTGTTAACCAATCTAGTTTTACAAGTGGATCTGAACCCTTTTTATCTGCAACCAGAGCAAAGACCTCTTAATCCCTCCCACCATGGTCTTGAAATATAATTATCATAATGTGAACCTAAATGTTAAGTTGCCCTTCAAACGGAGAGAGTGCTGTGAAGCAGAAAAGTAAAGGTAATTAGGCGAGGTGAAATACTAGATATATTATAGAGGAAGCAAGCGGACTCGAAAGTGGCATTTCTTAAAAAATCCAGAGAGAATAAGGCAGATCTTCAGCAATATAGCGCACATTAGAGTTAAAATGGGTGCATAAAGATTTACACAGGAAACTATGAAATGTCGGAGAATTAGAACATTAAACCAAAATGTTCGCAAATGAAAGGCCACGCATGAAAGCTAAGAAACAACCCCATTAGGAAAGCCCAAAGCATTTATTATTGATATTCCAGTTGCTTCAGCAATTGAATACAGTTTATTGGAAATTAGATCTCAGGTGCAGTTTGCTTAATTTTGGCAACATAAAAGATGATCAATAGCTGCCCATATCTAGAGAATTGGGGGTTGGGAGGAAAAGGAGGTTTGATCAAAATTTAAAATTAATAGCACAACAAAAATAATCTCAAATTAGAAAAGGTGACAGGAAAACCAGCTACAAAGTCTTTCCCTAGGGTTTAGGCTTTGATGGGCACCATGCTCCCATAGGATTTAACAGCTAGCTAGACGGTTCATCTGATTGTATGCTATTCTTTTCTTGTTTTAATATTTAATTTTGTATGCTGTCCAGAGTATGTTGGATCATCTTCTAAATAAATATATAAATATTGTATTTTAAGCTGTATTTTTTAACCTTACATAATTTAATTTTTATATGTGTAAATAGGATGTATAAGTCACTCAGGTTCTGGCATATAAGTCTATAAGCAAACAGAGATGGGACTCTCCTGTTTAGTAATTTTTTTATATTTGCTTTGTGAATTTTTTGTAGTTATTTTTGTACTTGAATTATTTTTTCTACTCTGCTGTTTTTACGTTATTTGTTGTTGCAAGCTGTCTAGAATCATAGAGCATACAAATTGAATAAATAAAGTAAATAAATACACCTCAACATTGTTTTAATCAATTACAAGCCAAGAAAAATATTTTTAAAATGCACCATAGAAACCACACTGCTTATTAAGCACTCATATATGTTAAAGAAAAATGTATAAATAAAATACCAAAAAGAAAGAAAGAAAGAAAGAAAGAAAGAAAGAAAGGAAGGAAGGAAGGAAGGAAGGAAGGAAGGAAGGAAGGAAGGAAGGAAGGAAGGAAGAAAGAAAGAAAGAAAGAAAGAAAGAAAGAAAGAAAGAAAGAAAGAAAGAAAGAAAGAAAGAAAGAAAGAAAGAAAGAAAGAAAGAAAGAAAGAAAGAAAGAAACCATTGAGTATATGTAGGAAGAAGCTTAATATCTTCTAAGGAATTTACAAATCATGGTACATATGATTCATTGTTATTTAAAATAAATATTTATACAGAATTATTTATTTCAGACTGTAAATCTAGACTAATCTATCTAAGAATGTCCACTGAGATCAATGGGAGCTAATTCAGAACATATATGCAGAAGGGGAGGTAGATGTTTGTGACTACTGCCACCACAAATTTCAGTATACACAACAAGGATTATGGGATTAATAATTCAAGATATCTTGAAAGCAGACACTGCCATCTTAAACATTCAACTTTCTATTTTTAAAAAAAATGCATTTGATCTTCACAGTACCTTGCCTGCTTCCCTCTAGTCTTTTTCTTAACCACAGTGTCAAAAGCTTTACATCTATTTTTTAGTGACACATACTTTATTTTATGCTCAGAACCTTAAAACTATTAACAATTATGAAAACCAGATTCATAAACTAAGAATTTAGCTTATATCAAACAAACGAAAGAAATGAAAGCAAGAAAGTGTGTACGTCGCTTTTTCTCTGCTAGCATCGGTGTTATCTCTTGCCCTTCGACAGAGTACAGGCAAGAAGCACAACAATGAATACTAACTCTTATCTTTATTATAAGCTTACATTAACAGAATCTTGCAAGACTGAAAATATTTCTCCTCTCCTTTCCTTTTGTGTGAGTCTTCAACTCTGACTCCTGCCTGGACAAGTCCCTGCAGTTTTCTTGGAAAAGTTTTTCAGAAGTGGTTTGCGCCATTGCCTTTTTCCTAGGACTGAGACAGAATGACTGGTCCACAGTCACCCAGCTGATTTCATGTCTAAGACAGGACCACAATTCAGAGTCTCCCAATTTCTAGCCTGATGCCTTAACCTTTACACCAAACTAACTCTCCCTTCTCTTCTTTTACTCTCTGGAAAATTAGGGGAGGTGGCCTTCTGAAATGCTTCCTATACTCCCTTTTCTTCTATGGGCTGAGACAAACTTTACATGCCAAATATCCAGTGTGCAAGTCTTCCTCCTTTTTGGGTTCCAGCACTAGGTTTAATACAAGGTGATGATAACATCAGGAAGTTCTTGGGGGGAGGGGGGGCAAACACTCTAGCAGGGCTATCACCAATACTAGACACTCTGTAGCAAACACAATAATCACCATCAATGCCTGTGATAGCTGCTATTTTTTCTCTCTGATTCTTCAGAGAAACTAAATTCTACCATGTCTTACTCTGGAATAAGGGAGAAATGCTGACAATAGTTGGTAGGGCTACTTTAATAAATCTCTCCCAAAATCTAAGGAGATCCACCAAATAGCATCACCAAATATAGCCTTTGTGCTATCCTACACTGTCTATGTAATACAGTACATCCTAAAAACAAACAAACATGGACTTTATATTTAACTTTATCTTAATATGAATTTTGTATAAACAACCTCTTTCTCTGGCCATTTCAAAAGTCACAAGAAATGTACATTTTTTTTCAAAGTCTTTTAATAAAAAGGATATTTCAAAAAGCATGAGAAAGAAAAAAACAGCCTGATTTGGTATTATTTAGACATACATTTATCTTTAAACATAAAGACTGTGTCCATACATTTGCCAGAATTGTTTGTGTTCAGTATGTTATATGAACTGACCCACTGTTATGTGAATCAAGCTATTAGGGGATGCCTTATTTTGGTGTAATTGTCTAGTTATGGCATGTTATATGAGCACAAGAATGGTATTTTATTTACCTGGGATTATGGATTAGATCTGAAAACAGCCCAGTGGAGTAGATGGTGATATGATATGTAAAGGATTTATCATCCCAAAACATTTCTATAAAAACAAATTCTACTGGACTCCAATGAAAATAATGAAATACTATTTTATATATTTTCTTACCAGTAAGTGACATCCAAAGGTGCAAAGTATTTCTTCATAATTAAGTCAGCAAAGTAAGCTTCAGTTTCCCTACAAGCTGTTCCATTGCCAATCACAATAGTGATACAGCTTTTAGGAGAGAGAGGAAGGGAGGGAGAGAAAGAAATAGCATTTAAAATTAAGGTCATCTAAGGCCATCATATCCTCCATCTTCCATGTTTGTTTCCCTTCCCACAAAACCTCTTCCAATCTAATATGGAAAAGGAAATCTGCTTGCCTTAAAAAATATGGAGGCTTTGCATATTTCCAAAAAGAGTTTTATGTATTTTTTCCTTTTCTCATCAAAGTACTGATAGAAGTAATACACGAGTGGGGAAGGTATGAGACATATATGTATGAGCATGCAATGGGAATGAAATCCAAATGCACTTACATCTATTCTTGATACTTCACATTAAAGATAAAGTAGCTAATAGCTGACCACAGACCTAATACATGTTGCAGGTGAACTCCTGCAACTAGAAGCTGCTTTGTTAATATGGGAAGGGATGGGGAATTTACATTAGAGAAGGGAGGTGGAATATGAGACCTGCTACTCTCTTAACCACAGATGTACCAAATGCGTTCTACCTGGCTAGGCCCCAAATTAATGAAGCAATTTGAAAACTTTTCTGCTTTGATGTAAGGAGGAAATGTAGTACCTCCTTTACAAAGGACCAAACTCACTATTCTGGTTCAAATGAAATATAAACAGGCCTTTTGCCTTCATCTATAATCCCGTCTCTCTTTCATTTGTGGCATTCCTGAACTATATACAGAAGGCTCTAACTAAACTTTACCATTTTGTTCCCTCTGGGAAATTAGCAGAGCCTGACACAGAACAGTAGCCCTCATTATCTCATTAACACATTTATATTCTTCCAACTATTCCTATAAAAATCCTAAAATATGGAGAGCAACCTAATTTGTCTTCTATGCTGCTGATCAGCAGTAAAACGTACTGTATAGGGAAAAGCAACATTAAGAAGAACATACTTGTGATCCAACAGAAGTCTCCGGATCTTCTCAGCTTCATAGATTCCTTTACCAGAATGCAAATAGACAATATCTGTATGGAGTATCTGACCTAAGGTGAGAATAAAAGAAATGTAAATTTATTTTCCTAGGATCAAGTAACAACTATGGTTGAACATGGCAGGAACAAACCTCAAGAAGCCTTGGGCATCTATGTTCCCCAGTTCCCACCTCCTACTTTATTATTCAATCAATGAAAAGCAATCGAAGAATTTACATCACCTTCCTCAACCAAAGCCATACAGATGAATTTAATGGGAGTTGGCATTTTATGATCAAGGTACCAAGTTTTTGTTCAAGTGTTGATTGTTTGATATTTTTACCCAGGTGTTACCAAGGGTGTTATCTAGCCAACTGGTCCAGTTGTATATATTCATTTATATTAGATTAGATTTATATCCTGCCTTTACTATGTACAACTAAATGCAATATACATAATAAGGGCTTTTCGTCTCTTATTTTCCCCTCAATAACAGCCCTGTAAGGTGAGAGAGGGAGGGAGGGAGGGAGGGAGGGGGAGAGGGGAACAGAGAGAGAGAGAGAGAGAGAGAGAGAGTGAGAGAGAGAGAGAGGAAGGGAATGGAATGGAATGGAATG
>QLTV01012198.1:1196533-1214909 GCA_003457575.1 Thermophis baileyi
GGGAGGGAGAGTGACTGTTCCAAAGTTACCCATCTGGCTTTCCTGATAACCAGAGTTGAAACGTGAGTTTTGCAACAATTGTATTGAAAATACGAAAATATGACTGAAACATTTAACATGTACTCATTCCTTTGTAGTAGAAAGTAATGTGCAATGACTGTGGATTATGCATGAAAATTTATCCCAATATTTTATGGATACATATAGCTGTTTAGCTCAGTAGAAGCTGAGGAAAAGGACTGAGTGGCATCAACAGGGTGGCATTCTCAACAGAAGTGTGGCCTTTTAGTTTTAAGACTGCAGCCGATGTCTCTTCAACTAATAAAATCTTTTCAATTGTTTTAATTATTTGATTGTTTACAATGCCAGCGATATTAGAAAAGGGAGGAGTTAAATAAGGAAGACATACTTCTCATGCTTTACCATCTACATCCATTGGGTATCAAACTATTTTTCATGTCTCTTCAGTTCTCTGAGAAAAGCAGCAGGAACATTTTTCTAACCTTTTATTTTCAAGAAATGCAATCCAGCTTTATGAGCAAGATGTTGTCTATCAGTCTTTCATTTGAAAATGATGCTATTTCTCAAGAGTGGCAATTTAGTTAAATGTTATTATTTATAGATGAGTCCTGAATTTGTGATATTGAGGTGATAAGGCCAAACTTGTTTGATTTTTTTTTTGTATGACACTACATGTTTTAAGAACTATTGTGAATCACATTTTTTGTTGAAATTATTCAAGTTTTAAAAATATTGTTTTTTATTTAATTTATATGGCTGCCTAATTCACTAAAGCAATTCTAGGCATCTAACATGAAACGCTAACAACAATAATAGAAATAAAAACAAATATGCATTCTGGCTGTCAAACACATCATACTATCTCCCAAGATGGGCAGAGCTAATATCCACGCTGAAATGCCAAGGGGGAAAAAACAAGGCTTCTAATGCCTTCTTTAAGGCTAGCAGGGTGAAAATTCTTATCACATACCACAAATTGTTGTAATATGCTTAACAACTTCGAAATTTCTCATTTGGAAAAGCAAACATGAAGAAATATCATTGGAACCAGTTGTTGCCTAAATCACACTCATATGCATTTTTCAAATATATTGCATGTGCTTTCATTCTGTTCCAGGAAGGCAGCCCAGCTGGTAAAAATGCTGGGAGCAAGTAGTAATTATGATTATTCATTGGTTTCTGCTACAGAATGAATTAAGAAGGAGCACAGACCTTTAGCAATAGCAACAGCACTTAGACTTATATACCGCTTTATAGTGCTTTACAGCCCTCTCTAAGCGGTTTACAGAGTTAGCATATTGCCCCCAACAATCTGGGTCCTCATTTTACCCACCTCAGAAGGATGGAAGGCTGAGTCAACCTTGAGCCGGTGAGATTTGAACCGCCGAACTGCAGCTAGCAGTCAGCTGAAGTAGCCTGCAGTGCTGCACTCTAACCACTGCGCCACCTCGGCTCCTAATTCTCCCAGTAACAGAGATGCCTGCCTGACTCAAGCTGCCATTTGCTGGTAGACTCATGAGCAAAGCTTTTGTATTGGCAATTTCATTATTAAAAAGGGGGGGGGGGAGGGAGAGAGATAAGTCTTCATTTGTTATCAAACTCTTTTTCTCTCAAGAAGTTCACAGTAGCCACATTTACTGAGTATCATTCAATACATCTCTTTAACATGTGGTGCAGGTCTAAAAACGGTCAGCTTTAATATGGATAGCCTTAGTGTATTATATTTAGTTTCCCATATCAAAGATATAAGTTTCTATGTGTGAATGGAAGATGCCAGGTTCAAATAAATCTGGAGAACATCAGTTGAAGAAAGATGTTTTATATCCTACCGGTATATGAAAAGTAGCACCTCTCTCAAATGGCACAGAAGACTTACTGGTTGGTGAAATAATTGCTAGTTTGCAGCCATGTTTATACCCAGGATCAACTCCCATCAATGTTCGCCCTCTGACAGGGCTTGTTAGAAGCAACTGACGAAGATTCCTTCCAAACATCATTACTGATTCCTTTTCAGCATCTGAAGTTAGTTTTGACCTGATAAGGGAGCAAAAAAGTCCAGTTTTTCATAAATATGCAAAATTGTATTTTTTTATTTTCACTGAAAAGTTCCTTGGCCATTTTCTCTTATTTCTTCTCTTAGTTTATTTCATAAACAAATACACATGAACATATTCATATGAGACATTTGATTCTTGAACTTGACTCAAATGAAGTTTTATTTTAATTCCCACCTATTTGGGAGAAGGACTCACAAAAACACCTGTGCCCAATAAATGTATTTTGAATTTACATGTTTGAACCTGAAATCACAATTTATTCCTACAATATCAAAAATTGCAATTTCAGCTAATAAAAGAAGCCATTATATTGTCACTGATAAAACAGAATGGCTTCCTACTCTGTAGTCATTACATAGCAAAGTTGAGCCCAATATTATGCCAATTAGATTGTTAATCTAAGAATGAAAAATGACAGACACAAAGATATTTATAGCAGGAGCAATTAGTCTCCCACTTCTCTTAAAAGAAGTATGACAAATGGGATTAGATCGACATGATGGAGAGCACTACTGAAACAGCGATTGTGAAATGGATATAATGAAAACAATTTTAGCAGCTCAGCAGTCTGCATCAAGACCATTAGACCATTAGAACTATCTTACTCAATGATAGCAGAGGAGAAAAAAAATACACAGTATGGCATGATCATTAAAAACATAAGCAAATTGCAGTTTGGATAAGCAAACTGTCAACTTTCCCCAAATTTAAAATGCATTTTCCATTTCCACTTTCCTCTTTACCCTTTGCACTACCAAGAAAAAAATGTCTTCAGCTTGCCAATGCTTACAATTCTTAGTGTCTGAAGAGCAAGGTATGAAACTGTTCCTGGAAAAACAACATGTGTCAAAAAACCTGCTATCTCAGTCCTAGATAAACCTTCTTGGAAATAAATCCTATGGAATTTAGTGAACAATAACATGTAACTTTTGAGTGTCTGGATAAACTTGGGGAAAGTATAACATATATCAGTTGGCTATTGGTGAGAATACAGTATTATAGCAAAATCTAGATTAAATGGTTGATCAACAGACATATGGAACTTTGGTTTGGTATCTCTCAGCATCTAGTTCAAGCCGCCTAAGTTAAAGTCAAACAGACAATACACCTTTGCATGGTTGCATGGACCACCAGTAATACACAGGGTTGTCACTTTCAGTGAGAATGCATATGCATTTCAGTCAAAGCTATTCAGCTTCAATTATTTTAAAATTAGAGAAATGCATATGTGTGAGGTTATCCAAAGCTCATAGCCAAGATGGCCATCTTGAAATTCCCATGTCAAGAGGCGGTATGTCACTGAACATCATTTTTGGAAGACAAGAGAGGGCTCCTATATCTTATTTCCTGCTTGTGAGTATTTCATAAGCATTTGGTTTAGCCCCTGTGAAAAACAGGATGCTAGATTTGCTAGGTTTGTAGTCTGACTATTAAGGACTACTAAGTTTTTACTTATCCTTTTAATAATGAAGATATATTGCTTTACCTGAATTCTCTGCAGAGCAGGGGATAAATAAGACGTTTATATGAATCTTCTATTGAATAGCGCAGTAGTTCCATTAATTCAGGGCTGGCAAAGGCCTTTGGCCTCCATCTGTAAATCAGATTTTTTAAAAAAAACTGTAGTCACTCTGGCAATCTTTTAAATCAAACCATGTCAAAAACAGCAATATCAATAGGTACGTAAATAGATAAACCCACTAAGTAAACTCAGGAAGTGCTTTTCCTCATAATGTCCATGAAAACTGTCAATCATGAATTCCTATAGAACTGCCAAGTCTTTTCTTAGATTACAAATTCAAAATCAATCCAGGTAACTCCTCCTGATATAATACAAGAGCAGTATGGGTAGCATTTGTGAGCTAGCAGTTGCCACTTCAAATCTCAACCAACCTTTCTATGGGTATAATTGAGGGTCTCTTCTATCCCTATTGTTATCCCTGTCCCTATCCCATTCCATTATCAGCCCTAATACCATGTTTCCCCAAAAATAAGACCCTGTCTTATATTTTTTTGAACCCTGAAATAAGCGCTTGGCCTTATTGCCATGCACTCAAAAGCCCGATTGGGCTTATTATCAGGGGATGTCTTATTTTGGGGGAAACAGGGTACTACTCTTCTTCCTTATTTGATATTGAGATAGCACACTTTTAGTATTAAACATGAAGGTGGCTGTGAATTCTAGTTCTAATTTCTGCTAATTCAAGCATTCATTAGAATTTTTTTTACTACATTTGAAAAATAAGTGTTTTACACTTATTTTTCATTGGCCCAAAAGTCAACCTTAAAGAACAAAAAACATACATAAATAGTAAACCGGGAGTGGGGGAAATAATTTGTCTGTTAATGATATATCACATACAAATGTCAATGATTTAAGAACTAAGATATGTAAATATTCACAGAAGACCTAATAAATAATTAAAGAATAAGCAACATATGACTCAAAACCCCTACGTAATTAGTGGAACTTCTTCCCTTAAAAAAGACAAATCTATGAGTTTACAGCCTAAACTGTACACCCCAGCATTTATAAAATTAAACCTTATAATTTGAAATTCTGAAGTAATATCTTCAGAACATCCATGTGACATCAAAAAAGTATCTAATTCTTGGCACTTTAATATTTTAATATATCTAGAATCAAGTAGATAGGAAATCTTATACAGAAAATGTGTATCTTGCCCCCATAGTCACATGATCATATATTGGGTACTTGGCAATCAAGTCACTTTTACAGCCCTTTGCAGTGTTGCACAGTCACATGATTGCAATATGTGATGTTTTTTGCCAATTTCTGGTGTTTACTTTTGGCTTCTGGCAAAAAAAAATAATGCCCATTGGGGGAAATTGGATACCTGATGTATTCACTTAACAACAGCTACGTTCGCTTAATGACTGCAGCATTTGCTTAATGACTGCCCCCAAAATATCCCCAAAAAGTCGGGTCTGATCACATGATGCCTTGATTTACAACCACAAATTACAACTGTAATTTCAGGCTCAATTACACTTGTACGTTGAGGACTACGTGTACACAGGCTAGAATTAATGATGGACAATTCCCTATTCCATGTGGGAAGCCAGAACCACTACCATGCAGATAGCCAAAATACAATTGTCTATCCTCATCTTGAAAAACTCAAATTCAGATGAAATTTTTAAAAATGCTTCATTAATGAGAACAACAGAACATTGACATGGACATACTTATATCCCTATACAAACCTTTCATTTACACACCACCTAGAAAATTCATTCTTCACTCCATCGGGAACATTGACCTTTACTTTCAAGATTTTCAGATTCTCTCCTCGGTTAATAGCCAGAATCTAAATCCCAAATATAAACAGCGAGAAGTTATGACACATAGAGATAGAGATATACACTGATAGATTGATAGCCAAAAGATTAAAAGTATCAGCCAATCAATATTTCTGAATTCCAAATCCTATAAATCTGTATTACAAGTAAAGTCTGTCATGCTTAGATTGTGGGCTTTATATGGAGATATATCCATGGCATAATTGCAGCTGTTAATCCTTGATCCAAGGGAACTATACAATCTCCAATCTATCCATTTAGGGGACTGTAACTATGGAAGAGGTGGCAATTACACCTCTGAAAAATATGGAACATTTACACCTGTAGCAATCTGGTTTTGGCCATAGCATGGAAACTGTATTAGTCACTCTCATGGATGACCTATGAGGGAAAGAAGGAACATTTCCTCCTAGCATTCTAAGCAACCTTTGATACTATCAATGATAGTATCGTTCTGGACTCCTTGTGAGGATTAGGGATTGGAGGTACCATTTTGAGTGGCAAGTCCAGTTAGCAATTGTTCAGATGATAAGAGGATATGCCCACAAGCACCCTATTATGGGGTGACTCAGGGCTTGAACCTTTCTTCTATCAGTTAACATCAAGAGACACTTGGAAGAAGTCATTTGTTAGTTTGGGTTGAAGTGTCAAGATGCTGTTTAACCTCACACTAAACCTAATGAAAAGTCCTCATTCAGTGTCTGGAGATTGTCAGAATCTGAGTGTGCCACAACAGACTCAACCCAAGCAAAACAGAATGGCGATTTTAATTCAGAAATCTACCAGTTCCAGGATAGTACCAACTTTACTCCTCAATGGATCTGTGCTTTTCCAGAAAAAGCAGGCTCACAATCTTCCTAGATTCTTATCTTCTGCTCAAAGAGCAGGCAAATTTGCAACAATAGTGTAACGATCAGCCGTGTCTGGTGCACCTCTTACTTATCTGGACTAGGATGTTGTGATACAGTCACTTTTGCCCTTGCCAACGGTCAGTTATATTGCTGTAATTTGCTATCCTTGTTTATTTCAGTTGGTCCAGAATTCAATGGCTCAACATGCTCACAGGGAAGTTATGATACTGCCACATTACACCATTGTTTCAGGAGCTACACTGATTAACTGTTTTTGAGTGCAAATTATGCTGCTGCTTTTTAAAGGCCTCTATGACTCAGGATCTGGGTATCTGTCAGATTGCCTTTTCCAGATAGTTTTATCCATCCTATCTAGATACCTGGGAATATCTACTGAGGGTTCCCACCTAATAGAATTTGCGGCAGAAGGGGGGTATTCTCTGTGGGGATTTCCCTCTTAAGGAACAGCCTACTCCTGAGAAAAGGATGGCTCCAATGGATATAGCTTTCTGGAAGTTAATAAAAATCTGGGGCTTTGGGGGATTAGCTGTGGAGCCATATCTATATTAGATAATGTATTATGACTTATTCTAATAAAAGAGAATATATGTAGTCCAAAGTTGAACTGTGGACTCCTTTGTGCTGTCTGAACTTGTTGTTTCATCATCTGATTAAGTAACAATTGGATGATGAAACATCTGCAAGCAAACACCCAGGCTCAGAGAGTACCAAGGACTCCTTATTATGACTTATTATTGTAATTTAATAATGTTTATTAATGTTTTATTAAACTTATTATCTCTAAAATGCTTAGGAATCCTTTCAATCTGAGATACAGATAAATCACATTTTAAAAAATTAAATACCAGACTGATTTTATGCAGAATATTAGCATTTAACTCAGTATGTGAGAAAGACAGAGATTAGTAATATTTAAACAGACAGACACATTCCTTTGTATGTATCTACTTTAACTGAGGTACTGAATAATCAGATGTAATTAAGCAGCTAAGGACACTGCTAAATTCTGGGGACATACGTCATCTTGGGATTATAAATAATATAGAATATAAAAGATAAAGAACTTTCTTTAAATAATTAAATAATAGAATAGCAAAATTCTATTCCAGGTTACAAAGGATTCCAAAGTTAGTTCAGCATAGAATTCATATATTCAAATAATTAATTAATTTCTATAACAATGCAATATTACTGCTCAGCAGATCTTTCTCAATCACACAATTAAAAGAAGAAATCTCTAAATTGTGCATTCATTGACTTCAGTATGAATTTTCCTTTTATAGTTTTCTAGTCTTAATATTCAAATATGCATATCTCATGTTTGACAGATCCTTGAGCAAGCAAGATCAATCATATTCCCAAAAGCTGTAAAGTGTTTCTTTAAACATATTTTGCTTCTTTTCCAGATATTTAGCTGATAAAGAATTTATCATTAATTTTCTTCTTAAATTTTGCACATGATATCCTCTACAACACTGCATGTTCAAAGTAATTGCTAAAATGTAATATGACTGAGAATCTCCATAGACTAAAATATAGTAGTTATTTTTACTAATTCTGTCAAGATTTTTTCCCCGTTTTCCCTCAGAACAATCATAAATTGTTGGTTCCAGCTGAGATAGTGTGACTGTCACAAAGTACACCTCCGCCTGGTTGCTCTGAGAAAAAGCCTGTCTAGACCTTGTTCAGCAAGCTAACCACTATTCTACATGTATTCCCTAACCAGTATCCTCCAGATATGTCAGACTACAACTAACATCGTCCCAATGGCTACGCTGACTGGTGATAATGAGAACTGCTGTCCAAAACATTTAGAATGTGTAAAATTGTATAAGGTTGCTCTCTATGTTCACTTTCTGATTCACTTGATGGAAGATTTCCATTAAATAAAACAAACATGCATTTAAACTGCCATGAGAGAGAAAGCAGATGATTGCTGTGTATGCTTGCTGTCCATGTGCACCTAAATGTTAACAAAACCATGCATTTTTAATACATTAGACTTGCAAAAACCATTAAAAAGCTGTTAAAAGTTGACATACCCATGTCATTGCACACATTGATGGATGCTATAGGCCTCTGCCTGTCACAAGCAAGCATTCCCTGTCCATCATGAACATTAATTCAATCACTAGCTAACTCAGACATGTCACATATGTTAAACACAATGGTCTAAAAGTGACCTGAAGACATCACACCAATTTATATTCTTCAGCTTTTCTGGTGCTTGTTGACATACCAGGCTTGACATATCACTGAACAGTACAGCAAACAATAAAAATTGCATGTGAAATATTTTAACATCAGGTACCCAGACTGCCAAAACAAAGGGCAAGTATTAGAAAAGGAGGCACATTCACAAGCAAAGAGCTGCCAGGTTTATTCCATTGTGACAAAGGGGATGAAAACTAAAATACCTCCCTCAAGTGACATCAAAGTTGCATTTTAAGACAAAACAGATCATCAGACTCAATTCATGGGCATCACCGGCCTCTGAAATCTCAGAGACATTAAGACTGCTGGAGAAAGCCTCTACTGAAGTAACATTAGCAATGTTTTATTAGAATTTGTTTTTAAAAAACCCATCAAAAATAAATATGAACAACGTGCAACAATAACATTTGAAATACAGATTTGGAGTATCTTCTATTACCTTGGTTTCAGTTTTAAAGAATAATAAATCTGTTTTGTAGTCTTTTGAATCCCTCAAAGAACATTTATAAAAGGTTCACTCTCATCATTTATATGCTGGAGCTACAATAAATGTGAAAGATCCTTGATACATGTGTCACAGGGGCTGTCTATCTGTAATTCATTATTGGTTAGATATTATTACTTTGTGAACTGGTTTTTCAAAGGCAGTTGAGGTTAAAGACATTGGTGACTATAGTGTTGGCTTCACTGAGAGAAGGGGTGGTGCCTTCGATCTTGAAGGAGGCAGAACTGCATCCTCTCTTGTTTTAGATTTTAGACAACTATGTTAGACAACTATTGTCTTGTCTCTAACCTTCCCTTTTGGGAGAATGTTGTTAAGAAGACGGTCAGTCTGCAGTTGCAAGGAATCCTGGAGTAGATTATTAGACCCAATTCAGATGGATTTCGGTACTGAGATAGCCTTGGTTGCACTTGTTGATGACCTTTGAGGAGTCAGTATAGAGATAGCGCATCCGTCCTAGTGTTCTTTGATCTCTCAGTGGCCTTCAATACTATGAACCAAATTCTTCCGGGAGTAGGAAATGTGGGGGATAATGATGTGGCTCCAATCCTTCTTCTATGGCTTTTTATGTGGCTCCAATCCTTCTTCTATGGCTGGTACCAGTTGGCATTGGCAGGTGTGAAGGAGAGATGCACACCAGACCCTTATGTGAGATGCTGCGAGATTCAATGCTCTCTCCTCTCATGTTTAACATTTACAATAAGCTGCTAGGTGAGGTCATCTGCCAATCTGGGATTTGGTATTACACACATGCTGATGATATCAATTATACCTTTCGATTTCAGGTTGGTTAACTGAGGCTTTTGATGTTCTGTCTTGATGAGCTGGTGGCACTATGGACAAAGAGGTTTTTGCACAGCTCCATCAGGTGTACCAGTTGCCCCTCTTCCTGGATTGGGAGGCCCTTCAATCAGTCACCTCAAGGCTCAGCAATTTGTTCTACATGGGACTGCTCTGGAAAACCTCACAGAAAGCTTCAACCTGTCCAGAATGCAGTACATGGACAGTGATGGGCATGCCTCAATATGCAAGACACCTCTGCTCTATGAGCTGCAGTGGTTGCCAGTATGCTTCCAGGTGTGATTCAAAGTGTTTTTGTTGTTGTTGTTGTTGTTGTTGTTGTTGTTGTTAACCTTTTAAAAAATATATTTGATGAACTCAAGGCAGTGAACATACCAATTACTGCTGCCTCTTATATTCCTATGAGAGCCCTATATGGCATAAAAGCAGGTTATTTGAAAGACTGTCTATCTCCTATGGCCTTTGCCCAGCCAGGACATGTTGGCAGAGTTGGTATGTTCCGGGTTTCTTTCATTAAACAGTGTTATTTACCAAGACCCAGGAAGCATGCCTTGCTTGTATGGTACCTTTCTTTGGAATGAGGTCCCCTCTCAAATCCATGTAGCCCCCTCCCTATTGGTGTTCCATAAAACCTTGAAGGGAGGCAAGACCAAATAATATGATTCCATATGGTCACATGTAGAAAAGAGTGAAACAATTGTGAACTTTGTATGGAATTCATGGCATAATTCAAAAAATGGGCAGAAAGAGCAAAGAAAACATTTTGAACTCTTGTCAGTCCCAAGGGGAAATCTACAATGTTTCCATCTTCCTCAGCCATTATCCTAGAATAAAAGGTACAAGCTCACTTTTATCTCTGGAGGAAACAATTTCCCTTTTTGAAAAGGCCTAATGCAACTCTTTTCACTTGGCTAATGGCCACAACTCTTAACAGGAAAATCTACCCCTTTTAGACCACAGCCGCATTTTCTCCTTCGTTGTTTGAGGTCCATAGGCTAGATATGTTTCAAAATGGTCAAGTGACTCACTGAAAAATAAGTCAATTTCCAAAATCCTTAGACAGCACAGGTTGATCTTAGGAGCAACTCATGTAGGGGCTGAGAAAGATCAGACAGCAGATTTGAAAAATCCAATGAGGTTTACAATTTGGGCTTGGAGAACCTATTCCTTCAGTCACAAATCTCAACAAACAAACTGGTATTTATGATCATTTTAGAGGTGGAAAATGGAGGTATGATTACTATATCTCTGATCCTACATCTTCTCAATAGGATACAAGGTATGCAAGCTACATTGTCATACATATACAGTATGTACAATAGGAGTTCAAACTAAAATTCAGCAGCAAAGTCCCCATATTGTTCTGAAAGCATTTTGATGATAGCCTACTTCTATTTTTTAAAAAAAATCTCTACCATGGTGCTGTAAGAATAGCAAGGCAGTATTTTTGTAAGGAGCTTATTTACAATAGCTATAACGAGGACTGGAGATTAGAGAGTGGAGCCTTTTGTCTATCTGTGAAGATAAGAGTAATGGTTCGCTTCTTGTGGAGAGGGTGGCTTTAAACCATTCATTCAGATTGCAGAAAGATATACGGGTAAGAAAGCAGAACTTCACTCTATCCATCCTTCTACCCAAACCCCAATTCCCTCCCACAGAGATTCTTTGAAGTCAGTCCCCTCCATTTACATCCCTCATTCAGGAACTCAGCTGAGAGGAGGTAGTGAGTTTGGAAATTGTTTGAATGACAGATTCAATTTATCCATTCATCGTGAAGCCACGAGAGCCTCTTGGTTGGCATTGGCTGTTCCAGACCCTGATTGCTAGGCCTAAGTAGAACTTTACTTCTACTTTTTGCTATTTACTTCTGATTCCTGTCAAAGAGCTATATCTCTGGCACCTACTGTATGGTTGGGCTGGGCTGGGCTGCACTGCAGTCTAAGAGAAAAAAGGCAGTAAATCACTAAATAAGGGGAATCCCTCTCTACCTAAAGCAACAGGAACATGGCCAATCTGAGGAGAGCACAATAAAGTACTCCCAAAGAGTTTCCCTCCATTCATCTTTACATTACTATCATATGAGAACCCAGTCATTGTGGTTTGTATAGCTTACTGAGCCTCTATGGTTTATTCTATAAAATACAGTAAAAACAAATCAGGGTTTATCATATTACCATGACCTGAAACCCACGGGGCGTGGCCAGTGGCTTACCCCACCCCCAAACAAAGTACTGTACATCCATCCAGTCTTCTCCATGAACATACCAGGCTTGACTTCAAAAATGATGCATGGAGGCCGAGGAAGCAGGAAAGGAGGGCATTAGCAGGAACAAAGAGCAAGTTGGCAAGAAGGAGAGAGGGGCAAGGCAGACCAACTCATCTCTACTCACTCCTTAAGACCTGTCCACAATTTGTTACAGTTAAAATCTGGAAGAATCCAAATGTACCAAATATTGGTTTGGCCAGCTGGGATTGATCCAGAAGAATACAGGGAAGCCACAATTTGCTTGCTTTAGGTTTGAAACAAAATATGTTTTCCTTTCCATGCACAAGACTGCCTAGGCAACAAGAAAACAGTTCAAGAACTAGATTGTTTATTTTATCTACTGTATTTATATCTGGCCTTTCATTCAGGACCGCAAGTTTCCAGGTGCAGTACTCCCCTGCTCCTTTCCTCCATAAAACAGCAACTCTTTGAAGTAGGCTGGGCTGCCAGAGAGTGACTAGCTCAAAGTGACTCACTAGGTTTCCATTGCTGAGAATGGACTAGATCCCAGGTTTCCCCACTAGTAGTCAACACTTTAATTACTATAGCACATAACAAATTTCTTACAAGAAACATATCTTTTTATTTTCTTATTTAAGAGGTACTTCTTTAGACAATTTGCAAACATACCTGGTGATGTTGAATGCTTTTTATGTTGCAACTAAAATTTTGGTACAAATGAAATTTGTTCACATTTTTTTCATTGACGTTTTTAGAAGTCACTTTTGCTAGAGATGACTGAATGCAAATATATTTTCTTTGACATCTGTATTTTTAAAACAAACAAAAAAATCCTTTAGTCAAGATAATTTCATCTGAATGATAGCAACATTAATGAAAATGACTTTATATTCTAAATTTCATAGTATATTAAAACAAACTTATTTTACAAAATTAATTTGATATATTTCAGTCATAATGCCAAGTTAGAAATGTGTTTCGTGCTTTCCAAAAACTGATACCCCCCCAAAAAAAATTTTTTAATGACCAGATGACTGCTAAGGAATATAAATCTTTCCATTCCCCCTCATTCAGTCAGAACTGAATAAGCTTACTGGATGAGCAGTGAAACATTTTCAAAGAAAAAAACAAGGAAGTCCAGTTGCCTTTTGAAAAGCACCTTTGGGACAACCATGACCTGGATGATTGAGAATCTCTATAGACATTTGATATCAAAATAGAAATGTTAATGTCATAGCAGGATAAATTATTAAATGCATGGCTTTATTTAATGCCTATTACATTTAACTTTAATTAGGTATAAATGAATGAAATTGATTTTAATTTTTTTTCATCCTGATCCTACATATTAGTCTTTGGAATAGACCCTTTTGATATGGCCCTTATAATTGGAGGACTGTCTTCATTCTAGAAAAAGTCCCCTGTACGAAGTGATCTTGTGGATTGTTGCTTTTGTCTTAGCTTAAACTCTGTCCAAGAAAAAAAAAATTACAAGTCAAACAAAATAGCTTTTAATAGTATAGTAAGCCAAAGTCAAACTATATATATATCATGGTTTCCTGCAAAAGTATTTGGAAATCTCACCTGACTTGGATCCTGTGGGGAGTTTGGACTAATACCTGGCCTTCAAGTCTCCTGATTTTGAGACAGCCACAATTTAATTATAGATTGAAGGGCAAGACTGCCTTATGTTACTGAAAACTGGGTGGTGGTGGAGGAAAGTTCCAATCTCGGAAGTCTGCCTTCTTAGGTTTCAGATTTGGCATTGGAGGGATGAATAGCTCCAATTTACAGAGTCAGCATATTGCCCCCAAAAATCTGGGTCCTCATTTTACCAACTTTGGAAGGATGGAAGGCTAAGTCAACCTTGAGCCAGTCGAACTCCTGGCTGTGGGCAGAATTAGCCTGCAATATTGCATTCTAACCACTGCACCACCATAGCTCTTCAAGAGATGCTTCCCCATAGATATGAGACCTCATTTGTAAGGCTTTCCAATACATCCTGTCGGTTTTCAGAGGGCTTTTTGGGGAGTTTCTTGAGAATCTAGTGGGCAGTTTGACCAAGGGTCTGGTTGTCCAGTGGAATAAAGATCACTGGACTGGATTGCACCAAAGTGGTCAAAATGCAGAACCAATACAGTCTCTTAGTTTATTGGGGAACTCAGGGAGAGGAAATGCCGAAGAGGATTTCCTGTCTTATCTTGACTGGACTTTGGTACAACCTGCGACTGAGGCTATACTGTGATGAGAGAGGGGAGGGGAGGGGAGGGGAGGGGAGAGGAGAGGAGAGGAGATTCTGCATTGGCTAAATGCCATACAATAGCTCATTTTAAGGCAACTTGATCTCTTTTAGGGAAGAACTAGACAACTCGTGCCTCATTGGGTCATCATTTCAGAGATATTTCCTTACCTAAATAGAGAAACAGAATATCCACAGGCAGGAAAAAAAATCAGTGGGATCAGGAGCAACTTCTGATTACCTACCAGCTTCTCCATTGCATATCCTTGTGGGAATCTGGCAGGGAGATTGGAAACCAACCAACCTTCCTTCCTTCCTTCCTTCCTTCCTTCCTTCCTTCCTTCCTTCCTTCCTTCCTTCCTTCCTTCCTTCCTTCCTTCCTTCCTTCCTTCCTTCCTTCCCTTCCCTTCCCTTCCCTTCCTTCCTCCCCCTTCCTTGCTCGCTCCCATCCACTTCTTCCATCCCTTTCTTCCTGTTTCTTCCTTCCTTTCCTAAGTAGAGAAACAGAATGACCACAGGCATGCAAACAATTAGTGGGAATGGGAACAACTTCCGACTTCCTGTCGGCTTCCCTATTGAATTTCCTTGTGGGAAGCTGGCAATAAATATCAAAAGTCTTCCTTCCTTCCTCATAAAATTTTGTCTGATCATATGGAAGAATATATTCAACCCAGAAACCAAAGACTTTCAGCAAATCTGCAGGACTGGCAAAATGCAAAGTTACCAATCTCTAACAAAAGGATATGTCTATTGCAAAATTACTTACAAATTTCTGATAAAATCCAGTGTTTCTTTATCTTTAGCAACCATGTCAGCCAGGATATGCTGCACTCCAAATTTTACTTCCTCAGTGGTGGAAAGTCCTAAAGGAAAATATTTGGTTATTTACCAAATAGAATACCCTGCAAACATGGCTATAAGAAGCTTTAAGGGGAGCTTACAAAATCCAAAAATCAACTGAAGATGAAAGTTACACAACACATGCAGCAAGAATTGTTCTGATGTCAAGCAAGAGAAGGTCACACTTCCACTTACACCAGGCCTAAATGTTCCAGGCACTTCACATCCTTTTCCCAGCCACAAAAAACAATGTTGCACATTTGTCTTCTATGCTGCACCTGAACTGAAACATTTCACAGCTAACTCAACCATATAATTCCCCTTTCACAGTCAGCCTATGTGTAACAACAACTGATGGCTTCAAACCTACTTCCTGCCCATTAAAATACACTCAGAATAGACACCTCTAGTTGTCTTTTTGATGAGTGCCAGACCTAGCCTGGTGACAAGGCATTGAGAGAGTTATACAAAAAGTGTGAACCAATAATGTTCCTGTTGCTAAAATCAACAAGGAAGTCTTGTGGAAACTATCATAAAGTTCAGTTAACAGTACCTCCCAGCTATAGAATTCGTTTAAACAAAATGTTAGTACCGTGTTTCCCCGAAAATAAGACCCTGTCTTATATATTTTTTGAACCCTGAAATAAGCGCTTGGCCTTATTGCCATGCACTCAAACGCCCGATTGGGCTTATTATCAGGGGATGTCTTATTTTGGGGGAAACAGGGTAAATATTAGCATTTTTCACCAAAAAGAAAAATCTTGTTAAAGATGAACTGGAAACACTGTTTAGGTCATTCTCTATAAGAACCATATTTAAAAAAAAAAACCCAGTGCATTTTGCTATCTAAGATTGCCCCCTACAGATTTATCTATAATTACACTGTACTGTGTAAACATTATACTCTAACAAAAAAAAATCACATCTTTCAAAATTAATTTTTTTTTTGTCTCAGAGGACAGAAGCAGTGAATTACAACACTTGCCCATCAGCTTTATTATCTTAGTATATAAATTAACAAAAATCTTAACGGCAAATGATTAACAAGCTAACTGTTCTGTGGGGAAAGTAGTAAATAATATGATTATTACAGTCCATGACTCCTTCAGGGCCCCAGGCTTGGACAATCTGGCTTAAGAGAAAGCAGATGTAGAGATTGTCTTGTCTATTGTAGGGATATACTAAATAATACCAGAATATAATGTACTGGAATAATAGAATTAGTAGAAACTTGTCATTCTGTAAAACATTTGTTTCATCACATATGTGATATATTATGCCTTTTGTATTTATATAATGCCTTTTGGATTTGTAACATAGATATATTATGCCTTTGGATTTGTAACACAAATATGCTACATCAGATTTTTATTTCCTGCAACTAACTTCCTGCAACAACTGGTATTTGTTAAAACGTATGTTCCTTGCCATTTTAACTCTTCCCCCCCCCCCCCCCGAACTTCTCGGAATGGAGCTGTAAAACCCACACCTTTGATCTGTGAGAATTCCCTTCCTGGCAACACCAAGGGGGCTAAGTGGCAAATTGTGAACACAAAGATGATGATCAGGAAGAGATAACGCTAATGATGCTAATTAAGAGGCTCTATCCTGTTCCAGGGGATACACAAATCAAAGATGCCAGAATTGAAGGTTTAACTGATGGTTTATAGCGTTTCTAAACAATATATAAGGGGTTACATCGTCTCTGAAATTTGTAGCTCTTTCTTGCATATCCTCTTGTGTGTGTTTGAAATGGCTAACCTATGATCATAGAATAAATACTGATTCTTTCTCAAGCCTCCGTTTAAGTTTCTTTTTTTGGCTTTTATGAGCTTAAACGTACTATCGGACCTTACATCTATGATAATACTCTTTTTCTCACTTTACCACAAAGCGTTATTGTTTCCCTGATCTAAATTAATGTTTTACTAGTAGTCACTGCATACTTTAACCCAAGGTCATAGCTGTGCTTCATTAGACTTAGTCTCCCCTCCTGCATGCAAAGAAAACCTTGGAATGGTGTTATGGAATGAATTACAGACCCAAACACTTTCCTGAACTCCTTCCCAAACCATCCTGTCCTACTATAGAAGAAAACAGAGATAAAGCAAAGATGTCCAAGCACCATTAGCAGGAGGGGAAAAGAGAGACAATAAACGAGTGTGAAAATGAGATTTTAAAAACCACTTTGATTTTATATGGTAGAAGACGGGGCAGAAGGAAACTGTCAAGCTTTCAAGATTCTGTTTTTGGACCTACAACAATAGGCTAGAGTTCCAGCAATCTTTACATTGCCAATTACCTAACCTGATCTTTCTCAAAGAGCTGACATCTATCTCCTTCAGTCATCTCCTTATTGATTAAGTGCAAATTTGCCTCTTTTTATCTTTTTGAAGCACAGTCACTTATCTTTTTATATTTTATATTACAATGTGTTCAAACTCCTGTAGTTTTAATCTACGTATGGCAGCTTACTAAAACAGGGATGCAAGCTTCATTATCTTCTAAATGTTTTCACTAATCAGGAGGAAACTGATGTTGTTGAGGCTCATTTGGGATCAAAGGCATTTATGCATTCTTGATTTACCTCAGCCTTTCCACTCTAGAGCTCTCTAGGGATGGTAGAAAACAGCACATGATTTTTTTTACCAGCCTGCTAGAAAACATGTTGCTTTATTGGAACTAACTTCTTTGTCAAAGTAAATCTCAGTCATTTTATTCAAGAGTGTTAAGCATATTTAAAAACTTTTGTATGCATGAATAAGCCTGAGGATTATTGGTGAGGAATGGAAATGTTATACATGAACAAGTAGCTTTCATACTGTAGAGCCAACAGTATACAGTATTTTAAAATGACAAAGGGAACCTCAGTGAATTGGGGTGGGGGGATAATTAGTTTCTGTTCATATTCAGCAAGCATCTGAAGAAAAGACATAGATAAAATATTATCTCAAGCCAAGTTAATCTACCCAGTACTGTATTGATTATCACCAGGCCTCCAGAATTTCTAACCAGGACAATATATAATTCAGAAAAAGGTGGGATCTGCTGCAAACAAAGACCTTTGCTGTTCTCAAAGGGACGAGTGGAGTGGAGTGGAGTGGAGTGGAGTGGAGTGGAGTGGAGTGGAGTGGAGTGGAATGGAATGGAATGGAATGGAATGGAATGGAATGGAATGGAATGGAATGGAATGGAATGGAATGGAATGGAATGGAATAGAATAGAATAGAATAGAATAGAATAGAATAGAATAGAATAGAATAGAATAGAATAGAATAG
>QLTV01012198.1:1216497-1251059 GCA_003457575.1 Thermophis baileyi
ACTCCAACTTCAAGCGGGAGAAAACCCGAATAACCACACACCTACATACAAATACCCGCGAAAACCTCAAAAAACAAATATATATATATATATATATATATATATAGTGTATGTGTTTGTGCATGCATGTGTATGTATGTAATTTTGTTGTCACAAATTTTCAAATTTTTATGCTTTATCTGCCTACAGGATGAAAACAAGGTGATGATATCTAGTATATAGAATCACAGAGTTATCAGAGATCAATTAACTGGTCCAATGGCCTCCTAGGTAATTGAGTCCCTATACAGGTAGTCCTCGACTTACAACAGTTCATTTAGTGACCGTTCCAAGTTATAATGGCACTGAAAAGTGACTTATGACCATTTTTCACACTTACAGCCATTGCAGCATCCCAATGGCCACATGATTTACATTCAGATGCTTGACAACTGACTCATATTTATGACAGTTGCAGAGTTCAGGAGTCATTTTGCGACCATCTGACAAGCAAAGTCAACGAAGGACCCAGATTCACTTTACAGCCATGTTACTAATTTAACAACTGCAGTGATACACTTAACAAATGTGGCAAGAAAAGTCGTAAAATGGGACAAATTCACTTAATATAAATTTTGGGCTCAATTGTGGTTGTAAGTTGAGGACTACTGTATAGCATCTCAAGGTTTTTTCCTAACATTCAATCAGAACCTACCTTGTTTAACTTAAATCTATCATTACAGTTTTGCCTCTTAATTGTTTTGAACATCCCAGTGAAAATAGCCAAAGCCCTCCTGACCCACACAGTGAGCAAGGCTGCCATATACAGTATACCTGCAACTTATCCTTACACTGCTTTATTTAAAAATATAGTTATAGTCATCATTCTTCTTTTAACTCAGGTTAACTTCTTTTAACTTCTTTTAACACATGGTAAATTGTGACATAGCTGGTTTTGCTTAGCTCAGTGTGCTGTATGAAACCAGCCAACCCTAATATTTAACCCATGATTTATATTTTGCATAAAGTGAGAATCTAACTGAGTGTCACTTATTCAATAAACATTGACTACTGTGTGTGTGTGTGTGCCTCCAATGCTAGACGCAAACCCTACTGAAGTCCTACTGAAACCCACTAAATGTTATTTCTAATGTTGGGATTATATAATAAGGTAGACCGTATCCTGAAAATGAAACCCAGGCTTCATTTAGGAAGTTTTTATTAATAAAAAGGTCAATAATTGCTAACAATCTTTCCTGGGTAGGAATTCATTCATATTCCTTAGTCTTCTATGATTCAAAACTCCAAAATTAGACATTTCAAGTCTAATTTTTAGAGTACATGCTTATAACATAATTCTATATACTTATGAAAATATAACACTGAGTTTTATGAGATTCCCCACATTGGAGGGGGGGGGAGAGAATAGGATAGCAGTCTTAGTTCACAGGGAGTAAAAATGTGGATCTCAAATCTAATGACTTATAAAAGTAAGCTTTAAACTGTTAACTAAAAGCAATTATGCAATGAGAATGTTTTGAGCAAATGCCGTCTTCAAAGGCAAATAATTTTCATGTTTCTGTACATACTATACTGATTGAAAGGGATAAATATTTCAGCTAAGACTGAAGAAGTCTTAACTCGATTTTCACTATGTGGAATAGCAAAGAAATGGAACACTTTTAATTGCCTTACTTCTTTTCCATTTCAGATCTATTTTAGTTCCAATTGGTATAATAGATTTTGGATTAAAAAAAAATGCCTTGGTGAAATTCAGAGAGCCATCTTTACAAATAATAATAATTATTACAGTGAAACCTATATTTACCAAAGCTTAATGAGACAGACGCAACAGATCAAACTTTGTGCTTTTCATCACTAGTATAATGCTATAATGATGCAAATAATGTAAAAATAATGTACTTGGCATGAATACTAAAAGCCCTATGCTCCAATTCAATGGACATTGCTGAATAACAGATTCTTCCTTTCCACAATTAGTCCATTAAAAGCACTTCCAGTAACCACCATGAGTCTTGCCTCTTCCTTCCTTTTTATGCTTTTGGTAATCTGCCTTTATAACTCTCTCTTGCCTGAGAGAATAGCTTGTATCATATATGAACCAGGATCGAGCCATATTTCAGTGGCTCAGTACATGTGCTGCATTAAGACATCCCAGTTGTTTGCATTTCCAAATAAGACTGGGAAAATTAAAACCTTAAATTGTGTAGAACTGTTATTAGATAATATAGTAATGAGCTAACCTAGTACAGAATGGCTTCTAAGAGGTTATGGCCACAATTTCCATGAAAGGGTTTAGCAATGTTTGGAAAAAAAATCCAACGCACAATGAAGTATATGAAAATTTGCATGAAGATATTATACTAACCACATGATCCAGCTCCTCCAAAGTTTTACAGTTTAATAATGTAGTTAAAACACTTTCTGACAGCTTTCCTTCTTTTTCAAGTTTTTGTATTGAGACATGCACCTTTTTTGCTAAAGTCCTAAAACCAAGCATAGTTGGTAGAATTAAAAATTTGTATTTAATAGAACATTTATATAAATACTATTCCCAACTTTGGTGCATCCCTGAGCCAGTATCACCTCACTGTGAAACCTTCCATATATATTGTTCATAGGACTCTCAGACTGAACGGTTCCATTGGCTCCATAGAAAAGGCACTTTCTCAAGTGAAAATCATAACCAATGGATGAGTAGCTTCTTCTTGTAGAAACACAGTTAAGGTAATCAGTTTTCACTGAGAAAGAGTTTTCAAGTCAATCACTTTCAGTAAATGAATATGTACCCTTTTATTTAAATTTACCTAAGAGATACAATCAAGAGCTATTAAAAGTCACAATGGGAAGATCAGATGGGCCACAGACTCACATACTTAAAACTGTCCATTTCTTGAGTGTAGTCACAAAGAAGAAAATGGAAGATTTGGATTCTGATGATTACTCAGTTTCACGTTATGCCCAAATCTTGGATCATTTATATGATCGAGTTTGAAACAAATTTTGGTAATGATCGAGTTTGAAACAAATTTATTTTAGTTTTCTTGAATTTTAAAGAAAACTAAAATCAAAGCTAGTTTTGCTTTCTCTATTGCATTTACCCCCCTCATGATAATACTGGCCATGCAAGTGACTGAAGGTAGAGACGGGATTGCTGAGAGATACTATTGAGTGACACCTTGCCCCAAGAATTGTGGAATTGCTAGGAAGCTTCCAAACTTTTTGTTAAAGGCAGAGCTCCATTCTAGTTGGCAAAAGCATAGGGGTTGTCAAGTTCTCTAACAACTGCCTAACAAGAAAGTGATTCTTTCCAACCAAGTTTCTCATGGAATCTCTTTGACAAGATTTATTGAGAAAGAATGTGGTTACAAAATCTCCAGCAAAAGAACAATTTTCTACTTAGAATCAGCCTTGGGGTAGAGACTTTCAAAACTTTTTTTTCCCAGTTGGCTTCCCTGATATAGAGAGGCAATATTTTCACTGATAACTGCAAAGTTTGCAGCTGGCTGCTTATATCATAATCTCTTATATCAATCCAGGAATTTTAAAAAGGCGGCTCCCCATGATTGGAATTCAGACAAGTTATGAGATCTGTAAGCATTCCTCCAAGAACTCCTCTGTTAACACTTGCAAGACTGCAGTAATTGCTTAAGGTACTGCTTACTCTCCCTTTCTACCCCATCCCAATGCTTTAATACATACTGTAGTTCTTCCATTATTTGTTGCACCTCACGCAGCACATCAGCTTCCAGATTATTGATAAGTTCCTTCCGATACCGAACAATAAAAGGGATTGTATTGTCATCATTGAAAAGCTTGATTATATTGGCACACACCCATGCTTCAATATCAGTCCTTTGCGACAAAACCTGCAACCCACAGTAAAAAGGCTCAAGTATGACTTTCTCACAAAAGATTCTGAAAATGTTAAACTTGGAGAGGAAATGGTTGTGGCTATCATCTTACAGCAATCTACTTAATAAGGCAAACATACGAGAATATCTATCTCTATTTATTTACAAACTTAACTCATTTTTCATTCTTAAAACCATATGCCCAAAATGATTTAAATGAAAACTAGGCCTGAATCATTAGTTACTTCATAAAAAGAGAATGGAAAAAAAACCCTTGTGGTTGCTACTCATCTGAGAGGTGACTCTTTTAACACAGTATCTTAATTGCATTTCCGGGGGTTCTAATAGAAAAAATGTTCACAGGTATTGTCAATCCAGTTGCAAAAGTAAGACTTCTGAACTGAGAGCCACAATCCAAATGTTGAAAGAATCCTAACATGCCCACAAAATGTCTGTTATAGTTCGGGTGATCGGGGCAAGCATCCATCCATTTACTAGAGGAACAGTTCTATACACTTTCTACATTTCAGCTTCCACTTACTTTTCTCTTTTCCCAGCACTTTGGCCTACTGTAACTAATCAATGTTGGGAGGGAGAGAAGAGGATTAGAAGCTTCTTAGACATAAATAAAATAATTGAAGCAGATGTTTGCTAAAAGGGGGGGGGAAGGGAGGAGAGGAATTTAAGCCTCGTAGAAATAAATAAAATCATTGATGAGGATGTTTATTCGAATGGTAGCTTCCTTTAAAAATTACATTAAAAAATAAAGTGTTTCAGCAACTGAGAAAAAATGTTTATTATATAATGGGGGCCCATAGCATCAAGCTGCCTACCATGCTCTTGGAAAGGTGTGAAATGCTGAACAAAGAGCTTCACCACCCACTACAAGGATTAGTATTTTTTTTTCTTTTAAATTGCAAGACAAAAAAGAAATAGAAGGAACCTTCATTCATCTAACAATGATAAACCCTTCCTTCCCCAATATTAAAAGACACTGTATATGTTCCCCAAAACACTCAGAAAACTGAAGCATGCCTCTCATTTCGGTGTGATAAAAATATTTCCTTGGAGCTGGAATATATTTTAGTACAGCATATACCAAACTAAATTGACCTGACAGGTTTTCTTTTATCACTTTTTAAATCCTGGAATATTTTCTAATCTTTGACCAGCAAAAGTTGAAGTCAACATTCAAAAAAAAAAGAAGTCTTTCATAATTTTTCTTTTACTTACAAATAACAAAATAACATTTTTGATATTTTCTTGTGAAATGTAATACTAACTGTAACCTTCCTGTTTCATAGCTAATGTTCAGGATAAATTCTCATTATAAAGAGAGAAGACAATGTGCTTCGTTTTATAAAAATAAAGGCAGACGAAATACTTTTTGGAATACATCCAGATGAGGTATTACTGTATATACATCAGAAATAAAATGGATGCACAACTTCACTCTAGAGTGTTTCCTCCAGCAGTATAGACATATGTTAGTTTTGTTGTATAAAGCAAAGCATTACATACCTCTACAATGTCCCAGTTCATTTTATGGTCCCCATTCAGTTTGTCACCTGCCACATATTTTACACATTTCTCCTGAGGACATCCTGTTTTAATTTTTTTTAAGGGAGGTTCATCAAATGTAAAATCTTCTTCAGACTCTTCCACCTTAAATTTTTTTTTAGACACTGTAGCACTTGTGGATGGTTTATCCGCATTTACCAAGCCAGGTTCACCTTTAATGCTGCCAGCTTTCTTCACTGTGGGTTTTTTGGTTGAACATCTCACATTGACATCTTCCTCTGTCATTTTTTCTGTTCCTCCAGGTATGGCAATAGGCAGAGGTAAGTCCTACTCAAACCACCAAAACACATTAAGATTAATATTGACCACAGCCAGCCTGAACATAAACAGCATCAATGTCTTACTATGTATCATCATATCCTTTAGGATGGAGGAGGAATGGAACTAATGTCATTGAGTAAGGGAAAAGCTACTACAGATATCATTGTTCTGCTTAGTAAAATGTAAGTGCAGAAAACATGAGTGCCTCAGGAAAGCCCATTGTTACTGTCACTGCCTACAGGTCAACAATCAGAAGCACCTGAAGGTAACTGCTCTTAAAGCCAACCTATTTTCTCCTTTAATCCAAGATTCAAGATCAGATGTGAATCAGTTTTCATGATTAGCCCTAATAAAATTTGCTTCCTATGGTAACAGATTGCAATTAAGAGTGTTATGCACCACATCTGTAACTCCAACAACATTAGCGGTTTTTCCCTATCCAGTAAAATCTGGAAGGGAAGGATCCTTTTGGGTCCTTACTCAGAAAGAAGGGAAGACAATGGTGGTCCATGTCTCTTGTTGCTGCACACACACCCTTCACTTATGACCATTTGTTCAGCAACAGTGCAAAGTTGCGATGGTGCTGAACAAAGGGGACATGATGGATCCTTGGAGTTCTGGCCATCACAGAACCCCCATGGTCATGTTATTGTGTTTTCTGACATTCCCTACCGATTTCCCACAAGTAAAGTCAACAGGGCAGCCTACAGGAAGCCGGTCCTTGCTTAACCATGGCAAATAGGACTGCTGGAATAGTCATTGATAAGCAAAGTATTTCAAAAGGAACCTTTTATTAAGCAGAAGTGACAGCAAATGGATTCAAAGCAGCATCTGAATACCCTTAGGCAAGACAAGTAGAATTAAAGCAGTAGAGACCCCTCCCTTTAGCCAGATGCAGATTTAGCCAATCCATAGATGTGAAAATGTTATTTTACCAGCTGCCCTGAGAACCTGATAAGCGCACATTCCCATGGCTATCTTCCATTGGCTATCAAAGTGAAACTGTCACTACGTTCATATTTATTTGTCACCTGGACTCTTATTCTGAAACGACACTGTACACTGATATGCAGTTCTCATGTGATACCTGTACTGCGCATGTGTTAATTTTTTTTTCTTTGTTCTCTTTGTCCTTCACCATGTAGACACAGACTTAGATGTTCTTATTTTGTTTTGCAAATACATTGCTTTTATTCTTTCCTGGCCTCTGGTCTTATTCTTGGGAATTGAGAGCATGGAAACAAGATTCATTTCGCTTCTAATTATTTTTCTCCGCAACATGGTAGCAGAGGATGGTTATCTTTATTGCTCTAATGTTTCCTTGCTCGTCATTCTCAGATGGCCGGCCAGGTTTGTCAGCCAGATTTATTAGCGACTGAGGAACGCTGATCAATCACTGCAAAAATGTCCAAAAGGAAGAAAAAGAAGAAACATCAAACTCCTGAAAGCTACACACTGCCCGAATCTGAGAGCAGATGTCAAGAAGAAGAATTATTAAGGCCAGTGTTTCAAGTTCCAAGCACAAGCACCCACAAGGCTTCTGAGGAAACCGGGGGAGTCGAACAGCTTGAAACAGAGTTTAATATATCACAAGCAGCGCCGATACTCTTAAGTGAGAGAAATAAAAGTCTTTCACCTCCTCCATTATCAGAGATAAAGCTATAAGCAGCTATTATGAGCAAATTAGTATTAGTATTATGGAAGAGACGCTTCATAAAGCAAAGCAATATGTTTCCACACTGGAGCCAGTCAAAAACAACCCACATGGCCATCCCTCCTATACATTCCCCAAGAGGTGAGAAGATCTCAGGGCGCTTTGGCAAGCCCCTCCCCCCTTCTCCCAATTGAATGGCAGTATCACTTTTAGGGATCTGACACCACCCTTTAGCTTAGTAATGGCAATTCTGGCCCCAACTGCTGTTGTAAGCCAAGGACTATTTGAATTCCTTCCAGCAGGACTTGAATTTTGGTTGCTGTTCCTTGATACAGTATGACAGTACGATGTGAGCAAATTATTGTTTCTATTTGATTTATGATAAGAAGCTCCAACATACATCCCAAAGGTTCAAATGCAAATATAAATGTATGTTTCAAGGAACTTCACATCAATTATGCTGGATAAATTACAGAGGTTAAAGTGACTCAGGAAAAAACATAGGGCAGATCTTTCTTGCATGTAGCACAGTGTACATGCATCTGGATTTCCCATTTTTCTATTCCAATAAATCAGATAATTTAGAAGTTTCAGTAGGTAAGTCAGGTTGTTGGATCTATGCAAAAGAACTGACCCAAATCAGGGGAATTTGGAATAGTGATGAACACAGACAAATCTCCACAATATAATTTTGCTTTCTCTTACTCTCTCTCAAATGTTTTGAAAACTAAATGGCTTCCTAGCTTCAATTACTTACCGGCTCCTCTTTTATCACTAGCTTCTTAGTACCTTTCTTAGCTACAGTAGCTTTCTTCTTGGTCAATGATTTTTTTTCAACTCTTGGCACTTTGGGTTTTGGTACTTTGGCCTTACGTGGGACTTCCTTTTTGGGCTCCCATTCCTCTTCATATTGTTCATCTTCTGATTCTGAAGATCTGCACAAAATATGGGAAAGTTTGTAATAAATGGAATTATGTCCTTAAATGTGCAGGCCTTAATATTTAAACGAAAGAGTTGCATGCATTTAGACCCTAAAATGTATATGCTGTCCTAGACAAAAGACTTGCTTAGCTCACAATTATGTAGTCAAATTCACAATCAGTAAATGAATTTATGACACAAAAATATCAAAATTCATGGTGAAAGAAAACTTATCTTTTATTTATAACAAGTGACAGAATGCCAATCACACTTAATCTGTGACTTTATTGCCTATCTCTAGAACAGTCTTTCCCAACATCTGAAGCACCTGTCTTTTCAAAGTTCCCATAATGTTATAGAAGGAAATTGCCACAATGCACTGTGGATACAATAGTAGGCAGTTAGCTACTGCCACTAGCAATTTTGCTGGAGAAGCACTCCAGTGTTACACAAAGTTATACAATTTTAAGCAGTTACTCATAGCCTGGTTTTGTATTTTGAGCTTGCAATCAGTCCATTGATTCAAGCATTTTTGTAGTCAACCCTTAGCAAACTTTCTCTGCATAGATTTCACAAACTAAAAGAATAAAAAACATAAGAAAACCGGCAACAGCATTTAATATGGCTGGACAAAAATAAAGTGCACCAAAAGAACAATTCTTTTAATTCCATATCTAGGATATACAGTAGCAGACATTTTAATTTGCATGGATAAATTTCATATTTCTGTTTATCCATTTTTTTCCTTTCTTGTTTTCACATCGTGAGCTCATAGGAGAGAAGCCAAACCCAGAAACCGTGAACATAGTGAAGCAGTATGCACAACATCCTGTTTATCTGATACTCTCACTCTTCTTTCAAACTTATTAGTTGTGTTAGGCTTTATGAACAAGTCAAATAAGCCAGGTAAATAGGTATTACCAGTGTATATACACACAAATGCCTGTAAACTTCAGCCAATCCCAAAATGCTACAAATATCACTAGATGTTGTCCTAGTACCAAATCCAGGTACAAAGACTGAATAGAAATTAGAACACACTGATCATAAACTCACGATTTAAGGAAGGAAGGTAGTTCATCTTTTGAAATGTCTAGTTTCGTTGCAGTTCTTTTCCGTTTAGAGAATGCTGACATCTGAGAAAAGAAAAATAGTTTTATCTGTGAGTTTTTCCCCATTCCTAAGAGACTGCAAAAATACAGATGGACGTTGCCAATTGCAAACCTGATATTTTTGAACAGGCATCCTTGAATATCTGTAACAACAACAGATTCGACACATGGAATTGAAAAATCTGCTCTGATTTTATGTACATCAACAACAGATTTGACACGGAATTGAAAAATCTGCTCTGATTTTATAAACATCTGAAAGCAATATATATAGAAACAATGTCCCCTTATCTTTCACTATCTTTTATGTTGTCTGTGTATGGATCTTTAAGTAATCACTAGTACCATCAATGTACAAAAAAGAAGTAGCTGTAAGCAAGGGAAAATCGCTCTGAGGCCATGTCTAAAGTCTTAGAGAATGTGAGAAATTTAAATATCCATTCATCAAGTCAGCTTAACAGATTTCACTGGATTTTGGGGAAGGTAACATGAAATAAATAAATAAATTAAGAAATTGCGAAGTTTGAAGTGTGTGTGTGGGTAAAGGGACAGATAACAAAACAACCTAATAAAGATGGAAAATGACAAGTGGTCATAAAACGCAGATCATGAAGGAAAAGACCCAGAAGAAAGGAGAATGAAGATGCATTTTGCATTTTTATTTTTTTGTTGGTCACACATAGACTACTATATAGTTATATCCCTGAGTATATATCCCTATGAGCCGAGGTGGCGCAGTGGTTAGAGTGCAGTACTGCAGGCTACTTCAGCTGACTGCTAGCTGCAGTTTGGCGGTTCAAATCTCACCGGCTCAAGGTTGACTCAGCCTTCCATCCTTCCGAGGTGGGTAAAATGAGGACCCAGATTGTTGGGGGCAATATGCTGACCCTGTGAACCGCTTAGAGAGGGCTGTAAAGCACTGTAAAGCGGTATATAAATCTAAGTGCTATTGCTATATTAATATATTAATTATCGAATTCAGATTGTTTTTCAGGAAGCAGTTTCCAGCCCCTGAAAGCTTAAGACACCAAGATGGAAATGCCTATTACAGGTAGTCCTCGACTTACAACAGTTCATTTAGTGACCGTTCAAAGTTACAACAGCACTGCAAAAAGTGACTTATGACCATTTTTCACACTTACAATCTTTACAGCATCCCCATGGTCATATGATCAACATTCAGATGCTTGGCTAGTGGTTCATATTTATGATGGTTGCAGTGTCCTGGGGTCAGGTAATCAGCTTTTGTGACCTTCTGACAAGCAAAGTCAATGGGGAATCCAGATTCACTTAACAACCATATTACTAATTTAACAAATGCAATGATTCACCTAACAACTGGGGCAAGAAAAGTCGTAAAATGGGGCAAACTCGCTTAACAAATGTTTCACTTAGCAACATATATTTTGGGCTCAATTGTGGTCATAACTCGAGGACTATAAGGTGTGAGAAAACGAGGTTGGGGCAATAATGATTTTGCATTACTACAAAGCAGTTGTCAAACATTTTGGTTTCGGGACTCTTACATTCTTAAAAATGATACAGGATCCCAAAAAGCTTTGGTTTATGTGGGTTTTAAATATAAATATTTACTCTATTATAAATTAAAACAAAATTTAAAAATATTTGACTTCACAGATCCACTGAAAGGGTCTTGGAAACCCCAGAGATCTCCAAACCACACTTTGAGAACTATCGCTCTAACCCAGGGGTGTCAAACTCACGTCGTCAAGGTGGCATCACTTGCCATATCAGGACTTTTTCCCCTTTGCTAAACCGGGCGTGGGCACGGCTAGCACGTGATGCATCCGGCCCGCGGGCCGGGAGTTTGACAGCCCTGCTCTAACCTAAGCTGTCCACACATTTGGCAACAACACAACACAAGGTAGATATTTTTGACTTAATCTAGATATATGGAGAATTCACTTTGGCCTAAGAGAAGGGCAGATAACAAAAGATGCAAGTACCCTTACCTTAAGAGTAGAGAGTGAGCCCAAGGGAAGCACAGGTAGGTGTGTGTGTGTGTGTGTCTGTGTCTGTGTCTGTGTGTGTGTGTGTGTCTGTCTGTCTGTAAGTAAATAAATTATTTGGGCTGGATCGCAATCACTTCCTTTGTTCCTTCTCTTCAGATCCCACCTTCGTCGCCAGTGTTAAGTTGTGGGTGAAGAGACAGAGACAAGCGTGACTTCAGCTCTTTATTAATTCAGTGTAACTCCAGCAAAACCTAGCTGGAAGCTTGCCCTCTTATAGGGGGCTGCCAGCTGAATAGACCAATCAATTTAAAGTATTCTTCCCGCCTGGCCTCCCTTTGTTCGGCTTCACTCTATTAACTAACGAGTAGTCAACATGGGCTTTGTACAGATAGCTTGCAACTGGTCCTTGGACAACATAAAACACTAACCAGATGGGCTTTTGTCATGAACTAGACAGGAACTTTGCATGTTTTTGCATATGTAAGGAAAAAGAGCCTCAGTAGCCTATGGAAAACATGTTGTATTAATATATGTGCCTTATTACTATGCATATCTTATTGATATGCCTATCTTATTAGTATGCATGGTCCAGAATATTTGAAAACCAATTCTAAAGCAAGGGAACCATGAACTTGCATGGTTGCTCTGATTGATCTCTGAGAGACCAATTCCTCCTCATACTCGGTATCTCATAAACCAGCAAAAATCCTGAAACCCCGAACTGCAAGGATAACGAAAATAAACCTTTTTTTAAAACAAAAAAATCGAAACAGATGGATAGCAACTCTCATGAACCTAGCAGCCCTAGAGGTTTCCACGTTCGGCACCTCCCTGAACGCCGCAACCTCCCCAATTCACCTTTTTCGAGCTTTGGCTACGGGAGGATACGAAATGTCGCCGCTTGTTTCTCCTTCCCTTTTATAAGCCTGCGTTCACATTTAAAACCGGCGCCAGCAGCGACTGCAGCAAAATCCAGACTTTCAAAGCGGAGGAAGCAGCGACCTGACCGAGGGGAGGAGCAGGAAGTACGCATCGAAGCAGCTCCGGCAGCCGTCGGTGACAATGAAGTCCCGGGGAGTCGCTTCCTCTTCGGATTAGCCCGAGTGTTTTTTCAAGCTTGGCAACTTTAAACTGCGTGAACTTCAACTCCCAGAATTCCCCAACCAGCGTGTGACAATGAAGGCGGCGGGAGCGGCGCGCCCTGAGTTTCCGCAGACGCTCCAGCGAAGCGGAGTCTAACGCGATGCTGATGGAAAGAATCTTCCTCTGTGCTCGTTGGGTCTGGTGTACCAAGCTAATAAGCGTGTCTTGGAAGACTCGCGAGAAAAGCTAACTTCCAACAGAAAATATTTCTGCTGTTTTCCCGTTTGGCCACTAGGTGCTCCTGTTTACCAGGCGTTCCAGTCTGGAGCGTCAGTTCGTTGTTTATTTACCGGTAATAGGTGTACATCTCACTTGTTCTTCCAAGCGTTGTACATCCGTGTCCATGTTATGTTATTGCTAGGCAATAGGAGGGCGATGCGATGTTTTGGAATTCCCATTTTTCTAAGCACATTCCACAGCTTGACATGACCCACAAGGCTTTTCTACCATCAATAAAGCACATAATGACTCTTTTTGGTATTCTTTTGGCTTTCTCAATTATCCGGTGTGCATCAACAATAATACCTCGTGTTCCTTGACCTTTTGAAAAGCCAGCTTGAACATCTGCCCTCTCCTTTTCCATATCGGGCTGGCTCTAATTGCCTTAAACAATCCTAAGTTATTTTGCTAGCATGTGAAATTGAGGATATTGTATAATAGTTTGCACATTCTCTTAAGTCTTTTGTTAAGTCTCTCCCTGAAGACATCTGTCCATCCTACCAGAGTGGATAAGATACTTGTGTGTCCAAGTGACTTCCCTTAAATATTGCCATCTTGTGGGTCCTCAGAAGCATGGTTTTTTTGTTGCAGTTTCTATCTTCTTGGGGGGGGGAGGGGGAGAGAGAGAGAGAGAGAGAGAGAGAGAGAGAGAGAGAGAGAGAGAGAGCATTTTAAAGCTAGCTAGCTTTAAAATGGGCTCTTAGCCTCTTACCCCTGGTGCATCAGAGAAGTATAGCTATTGGTCACTGTTACTGTTGCTACTGTACAGTATTTCAATATATGCCTTCCATCTTCTGTTGATCTCCTTTGAATCAATTACATTCTGTCCATTAGTGTTCTTTGGCATAACAATTCAAGGTATGAACCTCCTTCAGAGGTCTTTGGGGGGGGTGGCTTTCCTTCCCCACCCCTTTGTCTGTTTTAATCTTCAATGTCTTTCAAGATGGTTTTGTAATACTGCTTGTTGTTTCTTCTAATCTCTTGATCTCTGGCAGTCTTTTTCATTTATCCTTAATCCTCCTTAAGGTCATTCCAAGTTCCTCTGGTTGTCTATCAATGAGGTCCAGGACTTCAAAGCAATTCCTGAAGTTCTCCTTGAAAATTGACATTATGTTCAGGATCATAATCTGGAAATTGGTGGGCTTTTTTGTTCTACTTTAGCTTAACTTGGAACTTTTACATGAGAAGTTTGTGATATGTTTGCAGTCAGCACCTGTCTTTGATGCTATAATTGAGCTCATCTACCTCCTAGCCAATTTGGTTTCCATAAATTCCCTCTGGTGATATCCATGTATACAAGCATTGTTCTGTTGCTTAAAGACAATGTTAGCTATGAAGAAATCATTGTAATGGCAGAAATTAATTTGTTCTGCTTCATTTTTGCTTCCTAAGCCATATAATGCAACTACACTTTCTCTTTAGTATTTCCAACTTTGGCATTCCAATCTCCAATCAAAATCAGCCAACCTTGTTTTCATGTTCTGTTAATTTTAAATTGAACTTGATCATAAAACTCTCCAGCCTCGTCTTCATGAATTAGTATATAAACATGGATAATCATCATATTAAAGGGTTGTCTATAAAGTTTAATTGACATTTGGTCATTGATTGAATGGTAGCCAAGTATTGTTCTTCCTGCATCCTTCCTAAATATAAAAACATTCAGTGTTCTTTCTTTATCATGTCCAAAGTGGTAAACTCTGTGATCCTTTGATGGAAAGTGCCCAATCCTCAGTTCACCAATGCCTAACATGTTAATTTATAGTTGTTTCACCTTTCACTGTGTTGAGCTTTACTGTGATCAACACCTTCCTCCTGTTTTCCCCATAACAACAACCCTGTGAGGGAGATTGGCTGAGAGAGAGTGACTGGTCCAAAGTCACCCAGCTGGCTTTCATGGCTAAGAAGGATTTGAACTCACAGTCTCCTGCTTTCTAGCCTGGCGCCTTAACTACTAAACCAGACTGGCTCTCAGGAACTAGACATTCAAAAGCTTTAACTACCCATGTCATACACATCATTAGTACTGCAAGAGATGCTTAGCCCTTCCTCAGTACAACTCTGAGTGCCATCAGACCTGAGGAATCTATCATCTAACACTACATTATTAATCATATAATTTCTACCCATGTGGTTTTCATGGTAAAAGTACAGAAGTGGTTTACCATTATTTGCTGCATAGTATAAATTGATGCCTTTGTCATTGTTACAAAGTAATCATTTGCTTCTGATATCTTCTTATATGATTGCTATCCAAACTAGATGCCTCTTACCTTTGCCGGGGAGTGGATGACCTTCATAACTTTGAGCAACCTGTTAGGAATATATATACCTATTCTTGGGATACATCCAGGGGTGGGTTCCTCCCAGTTCGTACCAGGTCGCCCGAACTGGTAGCGAGCCGCTGGTGACATCACAATGGCATCATTGACCCGGTGCCGGTCCGTGGGCGCCCCCATTTTTTCCCGAGGATTTTTGGTGAATTTTTGAAGGTTTTTTGCCGTTTGTGCTCTGCTGCTGCTGCTTCGGAAATGGCCCTCCCGCCCGCCCCGGGTGTATGCTGACCTTTATTCTTCGCCCGAAGCACAGCTGATCAGCTCCTCAGCTGTGTTTCGGGCCGATTATAGTGACTGAGCATGCGCGGAAGCAGAATTCCACGGGGGAACACGCGCGCGTGCGCAATATCGCGATGCACACCGGTGGCGAAGGTAAGTGGAACCCACCCCTGAGCCACGCCCACAAAGTGGTAGTGGAAATTTTTGGAACCCACCCCTGGATACATCCCCAGCATTCTTTGCTCATTCCTCCCAGGCACTACCACCCCACTGCCAACACAATGAAACAGTACAGCAAGGGGGAAGTAGTGGGGGGGGAACTTTTTTATCACCAGTTCAGCTTTGAATAACTTGGCTGTCTTATTCAAGGGTTGGATATAAGATGAAGCCCTAGAAGGCCATGGACTTCATGTTGTGAAGTCAAGTTTGCATAATGGCTATTGGAACTGGAGAAAGGTCCTAAGACATAAGCATCAGTTGTGTTGGAGTGTTCAAGAAGACATTGATAAATATCAACCACAGCCTAGTCATTAAGCAATGACATAGGAGAGGGGTCCCCAACCCCTGGTCTGTTGCCCTGCATTGGGCCACGGAATGCCAAAAACCAGGCTGCGCAAAGAAGTGAAACCCCATTCTCAGGATGCAGGCAGCACACAAAACCATACCCACTCTGGTCCATGGAAAACCCTCTCTCCACGGAACCGGTCCCTGGTGCCCCAAAGGTCGTGGGCCGCTGACATAGTATATAAGCTCAGCAATTGATCATATGGAGACCACTGACAGGATTGCCAAGATTTTTTTTTATTGGATTCTCTACTTGTGTTCGTAATAAGTAATCTAAAAATATTTTCATATTGTCATTGCTGTGAACAAATATCAAAGCATAACTACAGATTTATGAAAATCAAGCATCTGCTGTGAAGTTTTAGCAGTAGGCAAATCTAAAGTTGTAGGAACAACTGTAAAATTATCCCAATATAATCTTTGAACAAAAATATATCCATGATCTTTCTGTAAGTATGCAAATACAGGGTATGGATATAAATAACCTAAGTTGTAAATGTAAATGGTATAGCTATTTTTATATTTTGTTAAAATTTATTATGGAAGGCTTGTGTACACCTCCAAAATAGCTATGTGCGTCATCAACTTCCGGCAGTGCTTCGCAGTAGAAATCTGTTTTAATATTATGTAAAACCAGTTTAATCCCTTGTTGGAATTGAGATTGAGCCAGCAAGTCTGTGTGAGTTATTAAATGTAGAATATTGTAGTGTTATGTATATCTGAGGGCCCAATCAATAAACACTTGTACTGGAATTAATGTAGTGCACTCAAGACGGCAACAAAAGCATTATTTAACACGAGTGAATGCAATTCTGGCTAAAGTGATATGTGTTAATTATATCATCTTGATTTTTGGAGTTCATTCTGCATACAATTGATTTTAAGATGTCCAGAATACAGCAGAATTGTTAAGAGAACTGCTACTTGCTCTGTTGTTCTGCCTTTCAGTTGCTTCCCAGGAGCAATTCAAAGCTGTTGATGATTTTCAAGGCTGTGAATGGTTTAGGATGAAAGTGACTGAATGATAACTTTCTTCTGTAGAAAATTATTTAAAAATACTTGCTTTCAAAGCCAGGTTTTCCAGGGTGACTTATTCTAATTGTTGTTTCCTTTAGAGCAGGGGTGTCAAACTCACAGCGTCACGTCGTCATGTGACGTATTGTGACTTTTCCCATAAAACGGGTGGGTGTGGCCAGTGCGTGACGCATCGCGGGCCGCAAGTTTGACACCCCTGCTTTAGAGATCTTTTATCATTTTCCAACAATCCCAAAGCAATATTTAGTTGCAACCTGGAAAAATTATTTTCTAGTGAGTGCACTTTGTAATGGCAGTCCAACTCAACCATCAATAAATTTCATAAATGTTTTTAAACCCTGCTTAAAACATTCTTAAAGACTAAAGCCACCTAGAGTCACCTTGTAGGGGAGTTGGGTGGCATAGAAGAGAGGGGGGAGGCAGGCAGGGAGGGAGGGAGGGAGGGAGAGAGAGAATGAATGAATGAATGAATGAATGAATGAATGAATGAATGAATGAATGAATGAATGAAAATCCTGGTATCTTTTTTTAACCTAAACCATAAAGCAAATTTTCAAGAATGAATGAATGAATGAATGAATGAATGAATGAATGAATGAATAAATAAATAAATAAATAAATAAATAAATAAATAAATAAATAAATAAATAAATATGTTTGAGTGGCAGTCTTGCTTGTCCATGCACACTTGGGTAATTATGATAGGGGCAATTTTTCAAAGCATCTATAGAGGTTAGAGTTGGTGAGGTATGGAGTAAAGATTATTTTGTAAGCATGGACCAAGTAAAATGACTTGGTCAGTGTGAGAAATGGAGTTCAAGCAATCTGTTACAAAAAAAAACTAGAGAAAGAAGGTCAGGATTTAAATGTGGCATAAATACTGTATATAAGAGAATCAGGTTCTTACTTATCATAGAAGTTGCTTTTCATTCTAACTATCATTGCTTCCATGAGCAATGAAATTCTGCATCTGCTCATGCCTAATTCCTATCTTTCCTCTTTATGAAATCAGTTAGGCCAGCATTTATCAATAATTGGAAATGGCTGAGAGAGCAGAGGAAGAGAATACATTATGGCCAAAGGACTGAGTGCTGTGAAAGCATGTGCAAATAATCATTTTTACACCTATTATCCGTGCAAAAGGGTGTGTTCCATAGCAAAAGTCAGAGTTCTCCTGAATATTGTACAATGTCTGCAGGGAGTAAATATTGAGCAGAGCCTATTGTAGATCACATTAAGATGAGCAAGTCTTATATCAAGGCATATATTAATTAGCATTTGGCTAGGACCCCTAGCCAGGCTTGCATATCCCTTCCCAATTGCTGACAACCCTGAGCAGATAATGGAAGGCTTAATATCTAGGCTGATTTAGGAATGTGATAATCACTAGCACTGATCTTAAAAATTATTCAGTAGTTAAATTGTGTGGTAGAACAGCACAAAGTAGGAAACAAAGAAGTTCCTAAAATGTGCAGATGCCAGTTGCAGCTAGAAACATCAGGTTGCAAACTGATTATGATTTATTTAAGAAATAAATATTTCAGGGCCCAGTTCAAAATGCTGGCAGTATTTTTTTTAAGACTGGGAATACTGACTTTAAATACAGTTTGCCTATAAATTAAAATCTACATGTGGCAGCATTTTCATGTAACCTTATTACCAGTGGTAAAATTGATTATAAGAGTAAAAACAAAAGAAAAGCCCTACCCAGAAGTATTTTTATACTATGGACTTGCTTTGTGCCTACTATTCCTTTAGCTCCTTTTATCTTAAAAAAAAAATCGGACTGTGGTGATAGGAAAAGGATGGATAGACTGACTATCATTGAATGATTCCTGCAACCCACTAAATAAAGGACTCTAAAGAAGGATAGCATTCCAGAGATGGGGTGTCTGTTGTGGCAAAGAGGACAATGAACCAGTTGAATATCAACCTTTCAGGTGAAAGTAACTCTATTATGAAAGTAACTGTGCAATTAGTAGAAAATGATGATACAGTGCAATTGGAAATCTGTAAATAAGGGTTTAGCCAATTATATCTAATTGTTATAATTATGTAAATATTAAGCATTACCTGTATCTCATTTGTTTTGAGCTGATTGTCAGCATTTTCTGGGTGAACTTTCCCTGTTAGTCATGAGATGGTTAATGCACATTCTGTGTCTTTTCTGCAAAGGAGAGGCCCAGTATAGGTTGAGAATCTACCTGCTAATAGGGAGTCGGTTCTCATATTTAGGAATTGAGTCTTATTTGACATTTCCTACGAAAACAATTTATTAATCACGTTGTCAATGGCAGTGGAGACATCAGAAAAGACTTGCAAAAAGCTCAGTTGCCGGTTTGTGTTCCCTTGAAAACTGCAAAATTTATTCTACTTACAATTTTGACTTCTCTGCATTTTCTAGTCCTTTAGAGAGGAAAAAAACCCCATTGTGACACATCTTTTAAACTTTGCCTTTGAAATTGCTTTTATTTGTTTTGTTTTAATACTTCAGATTTTACTGGTGGCTTGAAAAATATTTTTTTGGGGTATTATGTACGCATAACAGTAGTGGGTTGTAAATCCCATTGCTACCGGTTTGCTCGTGCGTGCGTGTGCGCGCAATGCTTCTGTGCATGCCCAGAAGCATCCCGGGCGGGTAGGCGGAGCCTCCCGCCGCCGCTACCGGTTCACCAAACTGGGCCGAACCGGGAGCAACCCACTACTGATGCATAACCTTATTCACTTTGGTAGAAAGATGATTTAATGAAAGACTTTTGTGGGTGTGTCTGAAGAATCACTTGCAATCAGTAATTGGGAGGCACTAAGTATGATCATGTCCGCAGGCCATGAATAAGAAAAATGTCCACAAAACTGGAGTGCGGTTGGATATTTGCAAACTTCCTCCACTAGGGGATGCTGTTTCTCCACACAGCTGGTTTGGATTTTCAGGCCATGCAAAGGTCAGGGGCTGGCACAAGGTAGCTCTGCCTCTGCGGTAACCCTCTGTTTTGGTTTTACAGAAGATATAGAAAATTGCAAGACAAGCATTAAATGTGAAAAGACAAGCAATACAAACCCCTCTCTCTAAATTACAGTTTAAATACAGTTGCCTGTTCCTACTTGAATTCTTGCAAACCTGTTATGATTTAATTGAGTTTGCAAATTTCTGTATTAAAGGTGTTGGAAGGAATGTCCATCTGGGTTCAGTTCCAAGTGGGAAGAAAGACACTGGAAACATGGAGGCTGCTTGGAAGGATGGTTTAATGGTGAAGCAGAACCACCAAGCACGTGTGATTCTGGGTAGAAGACCACATGGAGTGGAGAGTGAGATATATTTATACCCTCTCTTGGGCCTTGCAAGAAATGTATCCTATTGGTTGTCAGACTCCCAGGGGGCTATGCGGGGGTCCAGCTAACCTTGTAGGCTGTCTGTGTCCCAGGCTTGGTTGAATCTTGCTGGGTGATGATGTAATGAAGAGGGTTGTGTTCTGAAAGGGTGTTGGGCAATTCCTATTATAGCTTAATGGCTTTGTCCTGGTTTTGATCTCGAGTGAGGGCTAATCCTATCACCCTGGAGCTGAAGGCAGATAGGATGGCCCAGTCTTTCTGGGGCTATTAACAAAGGTGGGGGCTGCTTTCCAAGAGCATGTTTCTCCTTTTCTCATCCAGGGAGATGTAATATTCTGCCTTTTTAATATTTCCTAGAATATTTCATTCTTCTAGGAGAGGGGTGGGTACTAACTTCCTACAAAGGTAAAAAGAAATAGCATTATTTTCCCAAGAAATAAAATAGTCACAGAGGGTTGGCAGGTTTCATCTTCTTGCCTCCATGGTGAATGGATGTGTGAAGTCACCTTTCCTAAGTTAAACTGTTTATTCCAGCGGTGTCAAACCCGCATTGTCACGGCGGCGTCACGTGATGTATCGTGACTTTTTCCCCCTTTGCTAAACCAGGCGTGGGCGTGGCCAGCGCGTGATGCATCCGGCCTGCAAGCTGTGAGTTTGACACCCCTGGTATATTCATTTGTCTAACTCAGTAATTTTTAACAAAAGTTTTAGGAACTGAAGTTGAAGCATGTCTAGACAAGGCACCACCAAAATATAGCCCTTGGACTCAGAGGTGGGTTCCTCCCGGTTCGGTCTGGGTCGCCCGAGCCAGTAGCGACCCGCTGGTGATGTCACGATGACATCACGGATCCGGTTCGGTCGGTGCCAGTCCGTGGGCACTGCCATCTTTTTTTTTTTTAATTATTTTTTATTTGTGCATTTTTTTTCCTGCACATGTGCAGAAGCCGAGTTTCCGGCACTGCACATACGTCGCCATGTTGTTTTCGGCTTTTCTCTTTTTTTGAATTTTTTTTATTTTTTTGTACTGTGCATGTGCGCTTGCCAACGAGGTGCGCACGTGCCAATGAGGTGCGGCCACGCGGCGTGGGAGGAAGCGAACTGGCAGCGAGGTAAGTTAGAACCCATCCCTGCTTGGACTAAAATTCTTTTTTTATGGTCTTGTTGTTGACTACACAGAAATTAGGTAAAGCTTTTGTCACCTCTGCTCATCTGGGTCTTGATTACCCGTTGAGGAGGAACAGCCCCAGAAGAAAAAACAGGAATCATCTAAAACATTATTTTGATTATTTATTAAATTTGTTTGCCTCCCATCTCCCATGTATATACAGTGTAAGGACTGCAAGAGCCACTATGTAAGGCAAACAGGGAAACATCCAGCAGAACACATCTATGAACACCAACTATACCGGTAGCAGAAAGCATGATGAAAACTTCTTAATTTCACAACACTTGGACAGAATTAGCTATAGTTTCAGCTGAGAAACTGAGCATCCTAGATTCATATTAAAGCAACAATCAAGAAGTAAACAATACCCAATCAAGGAACTAGCAACTTAGATAAACAAGTTAACAATAAGCAATACCCTAATCAAGAAAGCACCAAGTCCACTCCCACCAATGCTAACAGGGTAAGCCACTAGTATATAAAATGAGAGCAAACTCTACTCCCTACTAGCACTGATGGTGTTACCTAGTTTGGTAATGAAATGTCTGCAAGAAAACCACTAAGACTAGAGAGCACCAAGGACCCCACAATTTAACACCGAGCTGCAAATATTCTCTTCTAACAGTAGCATATTTAAGAGATTATCAGTGTAGATTGATTGGTATCTAAAGCACTGGTTGGCATGTTTCAATAATATGACTTGCAGCAGAGAACATTATGCCATTAGAAATATAAAACTGGCTCTAGAAAGGAAAATGTTAAACTGACTCACATGCATTTATCAAATATGCATGTCATGTGGGTAAATACAATAACTACGAACAAGGCATATGTTCTTTGTTTAGCCCATTGGGACCTGCAATGAAATCTTACAGTTTGGGTGCTTTAATGTTCAAGCCAACAATGCCTATTACTCCTTACATTATTATTCCCTCCCCTGCTGTTCTCCACCCCAAAAGGAAACACATAGTAGATGCTACTCCCACTTAGCCTAAAGATTTTGTTTCTATTTTCTTGGGTATTCCAGAGCATGGTAATACTGTTTCCTTCTCAGCAGCTACGTTTTAGCTACACAGTAATTGTCAAAAATTGGCATCAAAAATCTACTATAATGGGATATTATTTCCACAGCCTAGTACCTCAACTTGAGTTGGCCTTCAGTTGTCATAAATAGAAACCATCAGTCAGAGGCTGAGATAATTGAAAATGACAGAAATTTCTGAAGTCCTATCTAATACATGCAAATAACACTTTGGGGAAGGTTGGTAAATATAACAATACACCTATCACACAGTAAGTACTAATCTACATTGTAAAACAACATGATGATACTGTACTTCTAAGATGGTTTTTACTGTTCACTGTGTCTTTAATACACAATGTGTGTATTAAATGGTTTTTTTTTAAATTACAGCATTACATTTTTTAAAAAAAAATAATTTAATCAAAGGTTCTCATGGGTTGTTCATAGAAACAATGCTGGGAATATTGGGAATGTTTTATTTGGTTTTGTTTTGTTTTTCTGATACTGAGTGAGGCTGGATAATCCAAAGGAGAGGCCACGTTTTCATAATGTGATGCTGGAATGTCAAAAGGACAAACAAAACCACTCACTAAAGGATTGATTTTCATAATATGATGCCAGTTCAGTGGACCATTTTTTCATCTTTAAACTCTCTCTCTCTCTCTTTCCCCCAATGTGGAATCAATTTGCTCTATCTGCTCATAATGCAAGTTTTCAATTCATTAGGAGTTTGACAGAAAATGTCTCAGTTAAAGGGGCCCTTCCCAGTGGCCTTGCCTGGAATTAGTCATTTCCATACAAGATGCTGGTTTTAACAATTACTTTGGCACCGAGGGAGTAAATGCTACTGAAATACATAAAAAGCTTTTGTTTTGCTTTTTAAAATTTGTTATGCAATCTGCTGTGATACCTAACAGTTTTCCAGCATCCACAGGAAAGGAAGAGAAAGAAATTAAAAACCTCTGAACTTATCTGATCAATCAATTAAAATAATGTGACATGAAAGTAATATTGTATTACGATGTCTAAGTATCTTGTGACTGGAACAATGCTTCCTCACCAGTGTCACAGCTGAATAGGGGAAAAAACATAATGGAAACTCCAGGTCATCCTGTTGAATTGTTTCATGGGCTAGCATTGTCTTCTCCTCCCTTCAACATCTCTCCCAGGAGAGAGTGGTTCACAATCCTTGCCTTGGATCCAGATGAGGAGCTAAGTTTTCCTTTGGTTTCCTGTCTACTTCCCAACCAGGGGGGGAGGGAGGGAGCTGAGAAAATTATTTCAGTGACAGTCAAGCCAAAGCTCTGCCCCTTCTAACAATCAAGTAGCTGGAGCACGTCTGGAGCATCGAAATTCCAACACATTATCTTATTTTCCTTAGCATTCTGCAGCCCAGTTTTTAACAACATACATATACTTTTACATTGTCATTTTTATGTCCATTGTTTTACTTGGACTATGAAAACTGCACTGAGTCATGAGAAATGACACAGTGTAGATACATATATGGGGAAAATACATACAATAAGCACTTGTGAAGAAAAATGCTGGCATAAAGAACTTATCTTTTTCCAAGGTATTTTTATATACTGTATCAGGAACATTCATACATAAGGCCAGAAATCCTACCATGGCTCCCAATGCGGCTTGGGCCATATAACACAGACAAAGCTACCCATTGAGGCCAGACCCAAGACCGACAGTGCAGAGTCCATTATCCTTACTTACTATAAATATATATTGTACAAAACACAGTCAAGCAAAGAATGCTTAATGTTTTAAAATTATTTTTAATAGATTTACATTTTTTTACATTTAAAAACATTTCATTCTCATGTAGTACTGCAAGAGAAAGTGTGGAAAGTCTGCTAATATCATTTAGATATTTAGTTCAGTTTTAGACTATTAGAGTACTGTCAGTCTTGCCCCTACCTGCCGGAAAATCGCCCAGGTATATCCAGGCTCATTGGGTGAATCTCCCAGCAAGAAAGTGACTTCCTTTACCTCCTGGACCAGATGTCTCCAACCTTGGCAACTTTAAGCCTGGCGGACTTCAACTCCCAGAATTCCCCAGCCAGCTTTGCTGGCTGGGGAATTCTGGGAGTTGAAGTCCGCCAGGCTTAAAGTTGCCAAGGTTGGAGACCCCTGTCCTGGACCATTAAGTGCAAAGTCTAAAATAACTATATCCAGGTAGTCCTTGACTTACGACCACAAGTGAGCCCAAAATTTACCTTGTTAAGTGAGACATTCGTTAAGTGAGTTTTGTCCCATTTTACGACCTTTCTTGCCACAGTTGTTAAGGGAATCATTGCAGTTGTTAAGTTGGCCAACACGGTTGTTAAGTGAATCTGGCCTCCCCACTGACTTCTGCTTGTCTGAAGTTTGCAAAAGCTGATCACATGACCTCAGGACACGGCCACTGTCATAAATATGAACCAGTTGCCAAGCATTTGCATTTTGATCACCTGACCATGGGGAATGCTGCAACGGTCCTGAAGTCACTTTTTTCAATGACTTTGAACGGTCAATAAACGAACTGTTGTAAGTCGAGGGCTACTTGTTTGGAACAGTGCAAACGGACTGAGCACTTTACAACAGACATATATCCTGGGACACCACATCAAGCATTTGCTGTCCGGGTTGGCGGTCTGTCCCCCTCGGCGGCTCCGAGGGGGAATGAACGGCCTCAAGGCTTTAGTGCATCCTTCCCCAACCCGGTGGTCTTCAGATGTGCCGGCAGAGTCTCCGGGAGTTGAAAGCCAACTCATCCGGAGAGCGCCAGCTTGAAGACGGCTCAGTTGGCGCCGGGAAGGAGACATTGGATGTCCCGAGTCTTGTATTGCTCGGGACTTGCAGTGTCACTGAGGCGGCCTTTGCCTGCTGAAGCGCTCGCGAGCCGCCGCTCCGACCCCGGGCGGAAAGATGAGGCGCAAACGAAACAAAAATAAGCAGCGCGGCAGGCTTCACTTTTAAAATTGCTTCCTCGCGCGGGACAGGACGGGACGGGACGGGACGGGGGGAGGCGGCAATGGAGGAGGCGGAAGAGGGACAGCAGTGTCGCGAACTGGCCAGCCCTTCTTCCTCACAAACGCCCCGAAGAGCTTTGGGCGCTGGAAGGAGGCGCCGGAGGAAGCGCTCCAGCCGGAGTCCTTGCGCTGGGAGGAAGGGGCAACCGGGAGAGGGGGGGGGTGTCTCTGTCCGAAGTCACGATCCAGAGGAGCGGCGGCCGGGAAGGCTCTTCCCGCGTCGCTGGTAGTTGTTCTCGCCGGTGATCCCTTGCAGCGTATTGCTCCCCCAACAGGCAAAACTTTCTATTCGCACACAGATCCACACACTGACGTCTTTTGCGCATTTCCTGCATTGGGGAGACAGACACACCGAGCGAGCGAGCGAGCGAGCCGAGAGGGCCAGCTGGGGGAGCCTTCCTCGCCCAGCATCAGGCAAGCCTAGCCCGTGGCACAAGCCAGACCAGCGGCCTTGGGGTGGGGAGGGAAGGGAAGGGCGGGAACCTCGTTTGCCGGCGTGAGATTTTTTTTCCTCTTTCCTTGTTTTTTTGTTTTTTTTTTAATTGATCCTCTGAAAATAACAGAAAAAAGAGCCGCCCTCCTTTCCCGAGCAGGTCGATCGGGAGCAGTTTCTCCTCATGCATTGGGTTCGATCCCCTGGATCCTTGGCCTTGGAAGAGGAGGAGGAGGAGGAGGAGGCGAGGAAGCTCCCGCAGCAGCCGAGGCGGATGTAAGGTTCCTCGGACTGTGTGATTCCCCCCCTCCCTCCCCTTCAGTCGGAAGGCTGCGAAGTGGGCAGGGCTGCGCGTTAGGTTCGGTGTTCCTGGGTGTTTGCTTTTCTTTCCGACCCCCTTTCCCCTCCTCTCCTCTCCCCTCCCTCCCCTCCCCTGTTGTTCCTGCCGCCGCCGCCGCCGCCGCCGCCGCACAGGCAAGTCAGCAGCAGAGCGTGAGCGCCGGATTGCTTTCAGCGGAGGACTTGCTCAAGGATTACGCTCTAACGAGAGAAAGACGACGGCGGGGGAAGTCTTTCTTTTAAGAAAAATAATAATAATATATACGCATATAAATCTATAGATCTCGATACGTCCCTGTATCCCCCGCTCCGAGGATTCTTTTGAATGTGCTGCGATCGCATTTCGGATTTCTGCAAGCAGGAACGCGATCCCTCTCCCCTTCCCTTCGGCACCCCCCCCCCTCCGCCTTCTGTTTTTCCGTTAAAAACACACACAGAGGCCAATCTCTCTTAAATATATGCGTGTGTGTTTGTATGCATATATGTGCATACCATATATATACACACATGCGTGTATACATGAATGTATGCCTGTATGCATTCACTGGGTGTCGCAAGAGGAAAAACTAGCCAAAGCCACCGAAAGGAGCCCCCTGCACCCACCCACCCCCCACTTCACTTAAACCTGCCTTCTTATTTATTGAGACATCTCCTAGAAACCTTCCTGGCTCCGGAGCGTGCTTAATCCCAAGGAAAAGTGAAGCCATCTAACCATGGTGGTTTTTAATGGCATGCTGAAAATTAAAATCTGCGAGGCGGTGAATCTCAAACCCACCCCTTGGTCGCTAAGGCATGCGGTGGGTCCCAGGCCACAGACCTTTTTACTGGACCCATACATTGCCCTCAATGTGGACGATTTCAGGATCGGGCAGACTTCCACCAAGCAGAAAACCAACAGCCCTGCCTGGAACGATGAATTTGTTACCGATGTTAGCAACGGCAGGAAGATTGAAATGGCCGTTTTCCACGATGCCCCCATCGGGTACGACGATTTTGTGGCTAACTGTACTATCCAGTTTGAGGACTTGCTGCAGAACGGGAGTCGGCACTTCGAGGACTGGGTGAGTGCTCCAGAGTGTGTGCATAGCAGGGTCGGGTTGTTTTTGTGGCTTTGAGCTAGATGAAGGTTACCCCCTTTTGTTTGACAGATGTATCTCAGCCACACTCGCTTATCTTGGACGGAGGGCTCAAGCAGGTGGCTGAAACATGCTTACAAGTACCTAGGAGATGTGGTGTCTCAAATCTGCCTTGTGAAAAGGAAGATGCGCCTATTCTTTTTTTTTTTTAAAGAAAAAAACAATGTAGTCTGAATCTTGATAGCTAGGATTTAGGGTCCTCAGCTGACTTAAATACCCCAAAAGACATCTAGCTAAATATTCTATTTCTCTACTGCATGGTTAGGGTTTGTTCCCATTTGTTTATTTGACCATCTATTCCTTCAGCTTCTAATCCACTGTAATCTGCTAGGACTCCCAGCAGTTAACAAACTTATGTTCATAACGCGACTCTCCACCACAAGATAAATAAAGTATCCAGAAATAAATAAGTCCCCCCACAAACAAACCTAGCATCTTCTGATGATCAAGATGTCACATTTGCCCATTTTGCTTCCCAAAACTAAGATTTTTTTTTTTTTTTTGCCATTGCAGCCCAGCTCAGCTCTTTTAAGTGCTGATGGTAAAATCCAGGTTCTGGAGGTTCTTTCTCTGTTTTGTGCCCTTTATGCACAGCATGTGTTCCTAATCAGGAAAGAAAAACAGCAACCCCAGAATTCTTAGATATGACTCTTCGATTCTGAGATATCATCTTCATCTGCTTTGTTTTCAGCCATCAGGATGGACTGGCTGACTGTTTGAAAGTACTGTAACTCAGGCTCAGGCAACACGTTTATTTAGCTTTTCAGGAAGTCATGATGCAACAGGATTGGGGTGACAAAGTTTATCGAAGCAGGGTGGGACTAACTGATAGTACATGAACACTGGCTTTAGATATGAATCTAGAGGAGTCAATCAATTATGATCTTATTTCAGGCTGAGCAAGAGCTTTGAGCAGAGCTTCTTTCAGGTCCATTTGCCTCAGAGATTCTACATAGGGTGACCTCACTAAAAAGACTTGAGCGTGTATGTCTCATTTGTTTATTATCCTGGCTTTGGGTAGAGAGTAACAAATGAACTGGGAGATCAGCATAGATCTTCACATCCCTCAGTTGTTTCTATATCCACTGTGTGTGGAGTAGAGAAAGCGCTAGAATCTCATAGAGACGAAGTAACATTTTCAACAGGCAGGCACAACCTGTTCTAGGTGATATTTGCAAGGATTACACAGCATAACTATGGACAGTTCCACAGTACTGCTTTGCACCATTCTGGGATCCCTTTCAAATCCGACAGTCTCAACAATATTTCTTTGTCCATTTTCATATAATTGTTTCCAATTTGTTAGAAATGCCAATCTTAAGGGAAACTCTACATGTAGAAAGGTCCAGCGTCCAGTTCCCAGAGCTTCTCTTCCTGTACAAAATGTTTAAAACTTATCTCCTCTACCATAGCAAGATGCAACTGTGGTCAAGACTAATGGGGAGGAAAGACGGGTTGCATTTCACTTTCACAATTCACGGGGATGCTGAGTATAATAGAGGATTGGTGACAAGGTAATTGGGAAGCCTTTGAAATATTTCAATGCTTCTGTTCACATTTGTTTACATTTGATCTTCCTTCATGCTTTCCAAATAGTCTGTTAGATTTTTATTTTTTTTGCAGACAACTGGACAGATACTTATAAGTAAATGCACTGAAAATTATAAATAAGAGGAGGGGGTGTTAACAGTTATTTTATTCCATTTTTCGGAGAGCAGGGATGGAATGGCTTTTGTCCATCACAACTGCTGATACAGAGTGAGAGACACTGATTGGAGGAGGGCGTTTGCACTCTATTGATCAGACGGGGAAAGAGGCTGAATACAGATTAGATCATGGTGTGAGGTTGGGTTGGTGGGTTTTTTTTGTTTTTTGTTTGCATTTGGCAGAAATGAAGATAGTTTTGGGTGAACTTCAATATACAATGTTAAGGATAGGGAAGGACAAACTCTGGTAGTGTGGATGTACAGAAGAACACAAATAAAATTGGATGTAATCAAATATAATATTTAATATAAAGCAATTAACAGTGGCTGTATGCTGTGAAAAAAGTAAAGTTCTTGAAGACTGCTATAAGAATTGGGAAGGAGATAAGCCTCTGATATAATCCCTGTTTGTTTTTAAAAGTAATTCTTTGTATTATATAAAATGTGTATATCTGTTCAAAATGTATTAAAGGCCAGAGATAAAATCAATGGTAGAAGAATTGAGTAAGTGCAATTTTGGTCCCAATTTTTGAGAACTATTTTTCTTGGGACTATTTCCAGCACTTGGGTAGATGCATTTTATTAAACTCTTATTTGAAGAGTATATTTTGGGGTCAGATGAAAGTCCGCAAACATTCGAACTGTTATGAGTGCACAAATTCTGATTTCTTGAACTTTCAGAATGTTAATAAGGGAGCAGAATAAACCTCATTCTTTAGTGCATGGGCAAACTCCTGAACTAAAATATATTTGTTAGAATCTTCTAGAAGTCATTATTGGTGTGATTAATTATGTGTATGACGCATCTGATGCACAAACATTTTATCATATTTAAGAATCCTTTGCCAGGTCATACTATTCCTATTTTATAAATGGGGGAACTGAGGCCAAGACTAATAAAATATGATGCTTTTTGTCACACATTGCCTATTTCTCTTGGGTGGGTGCTCCAGACAGCAATATCTTCTATCTAGAACCTCTTTTTTTTTTTTTACTGCTTCCTCCATCTTTTGTTCTTACCACAAAAAAAATTCACTAAAGGGAAAATACAGACAGGCAGGATAACATCTTTTGATTGGTAGCATTAGTAATATTTTGCTTGAAACCATCCCAAGAGTGACTTTATATCATCATAATATTACACAGCATATTATTTATTGTGGTTCCCCACACAGTCAGCCAGATGTTTAGACTGGATTTGGCATTTTTATCCACTATTGAGTGCTTCCCAAGGATTTGGGAAGAGGATAATGATGAGGGTGAGGATGATATGAGCAGAGAAAGACTGGATTTGGCTGCTCAACATTAGTCTATTCTTCTTCCATCACCACAGTAGCTTTCCAGGCCCACTTGCAAAGAAGTGCATTTTTACAATAGCATAAAGTTCCAATGAGAAGGATATTACCAAGCACTGATTTATAGCTTCAAATGTAGTGTTTCAGGAGCATTTACAAGAAAACAGATGATGCTGGGTGAGGTCATACATGGGTTCTGGGTCAGGGATCATTAATATAGATTCTCAGGAAGCTGCAACTAAAAATTCAGACTTGTGAAATAAATTTGGGTTATTTTGTTCTCTTAGCAGACCGAGAATGGCTTTGCCAAGGTCTGAAGCAAAGGCTTTCCCCAATCACATAACTAGGTAACTGTTGTTTTTAAATGGATTGATTATAAAGTCTGTGCTCTCTGTTCCTTGGGATCAAAATCTCCTTTTGGGTACAAGAAAAAAAATATCAAAGACTCAAAGGAAAAAAAAAACCCTCTTAAATGAGCCACGCAGTAATACTTCCTAGAGTTCAATTGTCTAGATGGCAAAGTATCACTATTTTGGGGAGGTGATAGTCCATAAATGCTTTCAGTTTGCTTTTGCAGGTACGGCAGAACTGAGTGTGAAACAACAAATATATTTGCTTAGGTTTATCTGCTCATGTTTTCATTTCACATGAAGCATTAAGAAGCTGAGGCTTGCAGGAGTTTTGCTTTTTATAAAATGACTTGCTGCTTCAGTTTAATTTATATCTCGGTCTTTAGAAATCAACTGCAGAACAGATAATGATGAAGAAAGCACTTCACAGAAGTCAAAGGAAACATTGCTTTGTTGAGTGGTCTCTAACCATCACATGGCTGAAGTCATATGCTGCAGCCACCTTGCTAAAACTGTTGATCTGACCAGGGAGTGGATAGGAAACAGTCTGGCAATTCAGTGTACAGGTTCTTAATTCTGTGATGTGTGACAATATAGATATATGGCAATAAAGCTGCTTTATGGGATGTGCAGAGTGAAATCCAGGGCTGATCTCTATTCAGCAAGGAATTACAAACAATCCTAGCTCACCAAGATGTAAAAACTGAGTTATATAACATTTTCATGTGTTATATTTGTTGGTGTATTCTTAAAAAAAGATATACAACTATAGTATATGAATTAATCTTTAGCAAATGCTCATCAACGATAGCAAAAAGAAGCAGAGAGCAAAGCAAATATAATGAACTGGTTTTGAAGAAATCATGAGAGTAGTTAAAATTGTTCTTAATAGGGAGCAAAAGGAAGGGTTCAACACCATATATTACCACAATCGTCTATTAAAATCCATAACACGGCTATCAATTCCAGGTCTCGAAAGAGAAACAATGACTGTGTTTTCAGGTCTGTAATTGAAATAAATTATAATTATGGTTTCCTTACAGTAGCTTTCTGATTTCTTGTTGTTAAAAAAACAACAACAAACGATAAATCAGATATTTCTAAGCTGTGTATTCAGCGCTAGACCAATGTGTTAAAACCAGTTGAAGAAATAAATGGTGTCAACATATGTTGAAATGCAATATATGTGAATCATTTTGAAGAAGCTAGTGACATTTAAGATATTTTACTCCATTTCTGATTCTGCCTTCCTTGGCAGATAATTATGTTGGTTGGCCATAATGATTCCTTTTTAACCTTTGAAAGTGATGCACTGCATATCCTGCCTGTGATTATATCTTGCATCTGCCTATGAAACAGGTCTTCCTCACCCCCCCCTCCCCAGTAGGCAAGCTGAACAGCTACATTCCATATATAAAGCATACTTATGCCCATATTAGCATGCATTTACATTGTAATCAATTTTATGTTAAAATCCAAATAGACGTGATTTGAATCCTGTTATATTAGTCAATACATAGATACCGGTATATACTTTGAATTATTACACGGATCTTACACGGATCTTTTCGCACAATAATTTCAAATAACAAAAAATAGGTTTTAAAATAAATAAATCCATACTTAATAAGCTTCCAAGGTCTGCTTCATTGCTCTTTTATGTTAGGGTTTGTTTAAAATGTGTATTACTTTGTAACCACTTCTTTGACAACGTTATTGCAATAAGATTTATAGAGGAGAGCTGAGGTTCATTTGAGCAGTACTTTTACTGCATGCAGAGAGATCTTGGACCAAACCCTGGTCTATATCCTATTCTGGAAAGCTGTTGCCAGTGAATATAATATATAGGTGGGTAAAATGAGGACCCAGATTGTTGGGGGCAATATGCTGACTCTGTGAACCGCTTAGAGAGGGCTGTAAAGCACTGTAAAGCGGTATATAAGTCTAAGTGCTATTGCTATTGCTATATAAACATTGCTGAGTTAGATAGACCAGTGGAAATATACAGCTACTTCTTTTGTTCCCACTAAGAAGAGGGAGATATATATACCGGTGTATGTATGTATGTATGTATGTATGTATGTATGTATGTATGTATGTATGTATGTATGTATGTATGTATGTATGTATCTATCTATCTATCTATCTATCTATCTATCTATCTATCTATCTATCTATCTATCTATCTATCTATCTATCTATCTATCTATCTCTATCTCTATCTCTATCTCTATCTCTATCTCTATCTCTATCTCTATCTCTATCTCTATATCTATATCTATAGTCTCCCTTTATTTATCAGTAAAAAATTTATATATAGTCACACACATCCATATGCATAGAGGTGAGATTTTTTTAAAAAAATAACTTGTTTAAAAAAATGTTCAGAATGTTCTTGCTTTACAATAAAATGAATCTGCAGATCACATTGCAAAGAGAGAGAGGGAAGATATTAGATTAAGTTGTTATTTTCTTTGCCAACTCTGGCAGGACAGCTGCTGTCCTTTAAATATATTTATTTCTTTATCTTGCAGAACTAATAAGGTGCTGGGAAACCTCTGATAAGTGTGGCAAGGCATGGGGGAAGTTCAAAAGAGAACTATTGAGATGCCTTGAGAAGTCCATTTATCTTGTTTAGTTTACTGATTAATGTAGTGATTGGATCATTTAAAACATTACTTATTAATTGTAATTATCTCTATCCCATTTTCTAGGATAACATTATTCCCAAAACTGCTTACTAGCGATTATGTTTATAAATCAAAATAGAATAAATATTCTTTAAAAGCAGAGTTAGACATTTTTAGGGCCATGGCTCTGAAACAATGGGGAGACCTGGAACAATGGGGGGACTTGGCTCTGGAACAATGGGGGGGGGGACCTGAGGAGTCATTGACTTGTTATTATTTGTATAATTTCAGCTTATATTCTACCTTTCTTCTCATAGGCACTCAAGGTGGCTAACATTCCCAAATGATCAGAATTTTCCCAATCACAAATGTCTATTTTTTTCTGTATCATAGAATTGTGGAGAACTTGTATGTAGAATGGTATCAGAGTCTATTCTGCATACTAAAAGTAACACAGTATTGTTTGGGTTCTTCATTTTCTCTCAGTCGTATTCCGTAGGCATCTCAATACCAACCTAGGTAGCAGCATCAATGCACCTCAACCAAGACTGGCATGGAAAGCTCTTACATAAAAACAACCAGCAAGGTTCACTCTCCCAAGCACTGATGATATGATCTAGCTTGAGAATGAAACATCTGTAGGGAACTAATCACAGAGAATTGAACAGTTGAACCTTGACCTATATGTGTTCTCTACTTTTGGAATGGTTTGGTTTGATAGTGACAGCATAGCTCTTACTTGGTTAGTTGTTTCTCCTGCTTTGGTTATCAAAAATTATTAAGCTTATTGTAACAGGTGATCTGAGACAGTTTTTAAACTGTTAAGGCACCAGGCTAGAAAGCAAGAAACCTTGAGTTCAACTACCGCCTTAGCCATAAGTTACCTGGGTGATCTTGGGCCAGCCACTCTCTTCTCAGCCCAACTCACTTCACAATAGTGTTGTTGTGAGGAAAATAGGAGGAACATGTTTTGGATATGTTCACCACCTTGAATTATTTGTAAATAATAATAATAATAATAAATTAATTTTTGGAGTCAGAGATATTTTTCACTGCAAGCTGTATTATGAATCTCATTAGTAAATTTTCATATTAAGTTCTATTCCTGTAATCTGTAAGATAGATAAATAGATATGAGAGAGGGAGGGAGGGAGAGAGGTGGAGAGAGAGGTGGAGAGAGAGAGAGAGAGAGAGAGAGAGAGAGAGAGAGAGAGAGAGAGAGAGAGAGAGAGAGAGAGAGAGAGAGAGAGAGAGAG
>QLTV01012198.1:1251119-1271500 GCA_003457575.1 Thermophis baileyi
GAGAGAGAGAGAGGGAGAGAGAGAGAGAGAGAGAGAGAGAGAGAGAGAGAGAGAGAGAGAGAGAGAGAGAGAAGGAATATCTTAGATCTTCTTACATTTGAATATTCTTTTTCTTCTCACCTCCCCAATGCTCCTCCCATAAATAACAAAAAGAAAGGAAGCTGATACTACTGATACTTTACATTTGGATGTTCTAAAAGGGGGTCACATCCTGCACATTAAAGGCCAGTGATTTTTAAGATCATAACATGTTTGTTTTTCACCTGTTAGCTATTTTCCTTTCAGTTAGGACTATGATGTAGATTGATTCCATGGTTACAGAGCAAATGCTTGCAACAATACACAAATACGGAGCTAGGGATCACAATAGTACCGAAAGAACATTTATTAGAAAGCAGTGCAGGGGCTACAGAACATGTATAGCAGTCTGCCAAATAATGCAGCCCCTGTACTGATTACCTTGGCTATTTAATATCTGTATCTCTGAAAGTATTATCAGTGGGGGTCTTTGTGTAATATGATTGTTCCAGTGTATCAGATGATTAATGGTGGGAAGAGACACCGAGGAGTGTTTAAGGGCAGCTTCCCTAATCTGGTGCCCTCCAGATGTTCTGGATTTACAACTTCCAGCTTTCTCCAAAAGCAGTTCTATAGTCCCGTTTCTTGCACATACTTCTGAGTTTCCCATTAAATCTAAGTGGCCCCTTAGATTAGAACCAAGTGCTAAAACAATAATTTATAGGCTACAATATTATGTTGGAATGGATTTGCTTTTTTAGAGCTTGAATGTTACTTTTTGCTTGGACAGTGACCTCAATAATGATGAACAATTGAGCAACGCAGTTAAGGTTTAGGGCCATAATAGAGGATGGATGAGAATTACAGATCTCTTATAATGATTTCACCCTAATTATGACACAAAGATGCTGGATAATTTATCTTACAATGTATTACTAGAATACATGTTTGGTGTTGTCTCCTCTTCTAACATTTTTTAATTCAGATTTTTAGCTTTCCTCCAACACAATAGTGCATATTACCAAATTCACGTATGCTGTGTCCTGTATCTTTTCCACATTATTTTTTTATCCACTGGATATGGGAGGAATAATTGTCGTACTCTTTTATTTTACTGATGCCGTTGTCTAATATGCCTTGTAACCATGTGATAACTGTAGAAATTAAAATTCCAAGGCCGGTGATGTTATCTTTGTGCTTGAAGCACTAACAGCAGGCCTGATGTGCTGCAGTTAAAACATTTTAGATATATTTACCTAATATAATGGAAGTATACAGTTGATGCTTTATTCGTTTTTATTTAAAAGTAAGCTCTAATGCAAAAAGAAATATGCTGACCTTGGAAACAGCTAGCATAAAGTAAAAAGCAAGTCTGTAAGCCAGCTGATTTGTAGGAAGAGCAGCACTTTGGATTCAAAGGTGCTTCAAAGAGTGTATGAATGTATAGGTTATACTTGTTGACATCATCTTAAAGAAACATCTCCTTTTAGCTGGGTTCTCATGGTAGCAATGTGATTCCAGGAATATATGCTTTCGAAGTAAGGAGGCAACAACTGCATGTCCACACCCATTCCAAAGCAGCTTGTCACACCTGTTGGTGTCTCTTTATTTCCAATACTGGTAGTCCTCGACTTATGACCACAAAATTTCTGTTGCTAAACGAGACATTTGTTAAGTGAATTTTGCCCCATTTAATGACTTTTCTTGCCACAGTTGTTAAGTGAATCACTGCAGTTGTCAAACTAGTAACACAGTTGTTAAGTGAATCTGGCTTCCCCATTAACTTTGCTTGTCAGAAGGTTGCTGGGACACTGCAACCTGTTGTGATGCGCCAGCAGCCTGTGCAGCTGGCAGCAGAGCCGGACAGCGAGGAGGCTGGAGAAGGCTCGGTGCCAGAGGCAGGGATTCAGCCAGGGCCTTCAGAACCTCCAGAGGCTGCCATGAGAAGAAGAAGAAGAAGAAGAAGAAGAAGAAGAAGAAGAAGAAGAAGAAGAAGAAGAAGAAGAAGAAGAAGAAGAAGAAGAAGAAGAAGAAGAAGAAGAAGAAGAAGAAGAAGAAGAAGAAGAAGAAGAAGAAGAGGAGGAGGAGGAGGAGGAGGATCAGCCAGGGCCTTCAGAACCTCCAGAGGCTGCCATGAGTGACGAAGAAGAAGAGGAGGAGCCTGTTCTATGCACGCGTGCGCAAAGCTGCCAAAAGGCAGGAATGGCTCCTGAGGAGAAGATCTACTCAGGAGTAAGGCTTGGGGATAATTGGCCACTCCCATAGCCTATTTAAGTGAGGAAAATGACTGAGGAATTTGCAGGAAACAACTCCATTCATTCCCAGATCTTGTCTTGCAATTCAAGCCCCTGTTTTTCTGTTCCTGTTTGAACTTGGCAAAGCCTCCTGCAAACTGTTCCTTGGCAGCTTGCCTACGAAGAGCAAGGTGTGTGTGTTATCTGCTGTTACATGAAAGACTTTTAGTCAGACTTGTTTGATTTCGGCTTGGACTTATGCGGACTGCTAATGACACTAATTAGCAGCCGTTGAAAAGAAAAGACTTATTTTACTTTATTTGAACTCTGAAAGACTGCTAACAATTAGCAGCTGTAAACAAGAAAAAGAGGTTTGTGAGACGCTACTTGTGCTGTGTGCGTTTATCAGGAAGCCGGGTCAGAACACAACCGTCATAAATATGAGTCAGTGATCATGTGGCCATGGGGATGCTGCAATGGTCATAAGTGTGAAAAGTAGTCGTAAGTCATCCCAAAGGTGCTTTTTCAAGAGGCAACTGGACTTTCTGGTTTTTCTTTGAAGATGTTTCACTTCTCATCCACGAAGCTTCTTCAGCTCTCAGCTCTCTCTTTCAGCTGAAGAAGCTTCTTGGATGAGAAGCGAAATGTCTTCAAAGAAAAACCAGAAAGTCCAGTTGCCTCTTGAAAAAGCACCTTTGGGACAACCATGACCTGGATGACTGAGAATCTCGATAGACATAGTCATAAGTCACTTTTTTCAGTGACTTTGTAACTTCGAATGGTCACTAAATGAACTGTTGTAAGTCGAGGATTAACTGTACATATTTTCCAGAGATACTGCATGAGCCCAGAAAAGGCAGGGTGGCTTTAAGGAGCCACAGACTATTACTACTGCTATTACTACTACTATTACTGTACTTACTGTATGATGATGATGATTGATCACAGAATCAGATATTTAGACTGGATTTGGCATTTTTATTCACTTATCAAGTCCTTCACAAGCACCTGGGATAGGCAGATTTGATGGTGTTAAATGTATTGTCACAGGATGTGAGCTGTTCCAAGTAAAGCTGCTTTTTGCCATTGGCTGATGGTGATTTTGTAAATGCTGGTGGTGTGCAAGTGGTGCTCCAGATGCTTTGAGATTGCATACAAGGTGCCTATCACTATTGGTACTATCTTTGCTTTCTTTTGCCAGAGTCGTTCTACTTCTGTTTTCTCCAGTTCTTTCTCCTTTGCCTCCAGGTACTATTACATCTTCTATCCAGACATTTTTTTGTCTTTCTTATCGACTGGGATGTTATGTGGTAGGTGCCTTTCTGTTTGAATTCTAAAGTCCCAGAGCAATTTAGCTTCTTCATTTTTTATCACTTTGTCTATGTCACACCAGTTGTTGCTTTCAGGCAAATGGTATTTCTTGCAGATATTCCAATGCATCAGTGTTGCTACTTTGTCCTGCCCCTCTTTGTAATCAGCCTGAAAGATGTTCTTGCAGCAGCTAACCAGGTGGGCCCACTGTTTCTTCAGCTTCTTTGCAGAAACAGCATTTGCTGTCTGTTGTTGTCTTCTTAATTCTGGCTTTGTGTGAATTTGTTCTTAAACTTGGGTCTTGTGCAGCCAGAATTAACCCTCTATCTCTTTCTTGAATTTTCCTGTTTTTAACCATTACCAGGTCTTATTATATGTGCGTTGCCTGCTAGTGTTTTTTTTTTTAATGTACTGACCATGTTCACCATTCCAGCTATGTACCTAATCACTGGAATTGCCCAAATGTTAATTGCCTTGATGATACTTCCTCCACTGAGTTTGGACTTTAAGATTTTTTTCACCTTGATGATGTGTTCTCTTCTAACCTTCTTGACTTCAGTGTGCTTGATGATGTCAGTTTGAAAGATGACCAGGTATTTGTAATGATGTTCTTTGTCCAAATTCTTTGTGTTATTTCTATAGGGCATCTTGATTCCTTCAGTTTTTAATATTTTTCCCCTGCCAATGGTAAGGGTGGCATATTTGTACAGTCCAAACTCCATTGTAATATCTTGGATATATATACAGACAGCATTGAGCAGCGATTCTGATTCAGATAGCTTTTCCATACCGCTTCAGATCATCCATATAAAAGAGGTGGGATAGCCTGGCAGATGTTTCTGATATTTGATAGCCATGGCCTGATTTGTTCAGTATGGTTGACAGAGGAATCAGTGCAATGACAAACACTAGTGGCAATAGTGAGTCTCCTTGAAAGATTCCTCTCTAACCTCTCCCAGTCTATAACCATTGTCCAGCAATTGTGTCTTTCATTGTGCCATTGATTTTTGCACAAAACTTCTGATGTTTCTACTCAGGGGTGGGTTCCAACTTACCTCGCTGCTGGTTCGCTCCCTCCTGCGCCGCATGGGCATGCCTCGTGGGCGCGTGCGCGCTTTGCGTGCACGCACATGCGCAGTAATGAAAAATCCAATTTTTTTTTTAAAAAGCCGAAAACAAGATGGCGGCCACATGCACAGTGCCGGAACTCGGCTTCTGCGCATGCTCAGAAGAAAAAAATAAATAATTTTTTTAAAAAAAAAAAGTTAAAAAAAAATTCAAAAAAATAAAATAAAAAAAGATGGCGGCGCCCATGGATCGGCACCAACCGAACCGGATCGGTGACGTCATCGTGATGTCACCAGCAGGTAGCTACCAGTTCGGGTGAACCGGTCCGAACCAGGAGGAATCCACCCCTGTTTCTATTGACTCCTGTTATTTCTAGGCACTTGATTATCCAATTATCTGGCACGAGTCAAATGCCTTCTTGTAATCAATCCATACTACATTCAAGTTGGTCTTCCTTTTCTTGCATTTTTCTGGAATAATATTGTCAATTAAGAGCTGATCTTTTGTTCCTCTGCAGTTTGGGTAATTTCTTTTCTGCTCAGGTGGAAAGAACTTACTTTCAATTAGATGCTGTTGGACTGTATCAGCTACCACACCAGTTAGTACAATTTAAAAGCAGGTAATTGGTCTGTAGTTGTCTGGTGCAAGCTCCAACCTTTGGTTGGAGCTTTCATTATCAGGTAGGTTTTGCCAGTTGTTATCCTATCTTCAGTTATACCTCCTTGCAATATGTTTTAAACTGCTTGGCATTAAGTGGGTGCAGACCAGTCAGATGGTTCAATCAAAAACCATGCAGTTCATCTTTACCCAGTGCTGACCAATTCTTGATCTATTCTGCCTTTTCCTCCACCATTTCTGCTGTTATTACTAGTTCGTTCATTTTAGCTTCTTTTTATTCTTATTGTCTTCCTTCATCCAAGCTGTATTCTTGTTATACAGATAGTCCTCGACTTACAAAATTCGTTTAGTGACAAAGTTACAACGGCACTGAAAAAAGTGAGTTATGACCATTTTTTCACACTTATGACCGTTGCAGCATCCTCATGGTCACGTGAATAAAATTCAGATGCTTGCCAACTGACTCATGACAGTTGCTGTGTCCCAGGGTCATGTGATCACTTTTTGTGACCTTCTGACCAGCAAAGTCAATGGGGAAACCACATTCACTTAACAACCGTGTTACTAATTTAACAACTGCAGTGATTCACTTAACAAATGTGTTAAGAAAAGTTGTAAAATGGGGCAAAATTCAGTTAACAAATTTCTCACTTAACGTAAATTTTGGGCTCAATTATGGTCGTAAGTAGAGGACTACCTGTATTTCTTTGGTGCCCAGAACTGAACTGTTTCTTCTTTGTCAGGTGTTCATTGTAGATGAACCATCTCCATTGATGGATTGGTAGAAACATTTCTGATTCAACTGAAATTGGAGATTCTGCCTGTAGTGTGCAATTTGAGCTTCATTATCTGCTTATCTTCTTAGGTATAGTTGTTATTTGCTGCCTTATTATTTCCAGGACTTCCTTCATTTTCCTTGTTTTTCTAGGTGACTCCATGATCAGTTATTCTTTTTGTTCTTCAGCTTCTGATCTTATTTTCTGACCTGATCTTCCATTTTGGTGGTGCACTTCTTTTCTTGTTTGTCAATTTTGCATCCAAGGTATTCAATTATAACTGCAGCTCTGCTGTACATTAATTGGTGAGTTTCTTGCAGTGAATTGATGCTTATATTTGATATTACACTATTGACACCTTTTAATATTTGTGCTAGTTGTTTGGAACAAGCTTCAGTGCAGGCAGCCTTATTCTGTTTTTGGCTGTTCTAGATGCTCAGTTATTCTATTCTTTCAATTCCTCTTCTGCTTTAGTTAGAAGGTTTTGTTCATTTTGTGGAAAGGATGCCTGGTTTAGGAGTGAAAACAGTTCAGTAACAATGCTAGCTTCCACTATTGCTGACTCTCTCTGGTTTGCCTCTACAATCTGAGCTACTTCTGGCAAGACTTTGATTTCTTTGCCCTGGATGGACCTTTGCAGTTCTTCCAATTCTGCTTCACTGAATATTTTATTTTGTATTATGAAACTGATGTTTATCTTCCAGCCTATGTTATGTTATTTCTGATTCTGGATGTTGTTCTTTCCAGAACGGTGCTCCCCACCCCCCGAAATATTCTCATCTTGTTGGACTTGAGTTGTAAATAACAGATCATTATTTCTTTGTTTTTGACCTTTGTATATTGTGATAGGTAAACAACTTTTCTTCCAGTAATCCTGCAGCTGCTGGCCCTGGTTGCTCAGTCAACAGTCCTGAGTCCTATGTCACCAGATGTTCAGGAACTCCAACTCCTTGTTGACCCTGGCAACGACCAATCTGGTATGGGGTTCTATAAATTACATCTCACCATATTGTTTATGGAAAAACACTCTTTATCTGGCTCCTTTGATGAGATCCGTGCAGTATGGTTGACTCTGTGGTATAGCTGTTATCCGCCTCAGAGCATGTGAGCCCCGCAACCACATCACTGGGAAGTTATTATTATTGTTATTAATTAAACTTGTATGCCATCCAACTCGCAATGACACTGCAGCTCAGAAGAATGAAAAGATAAGATAGATAAAATAAGGTAAACTTTGTCATTTTTTTATTGTGAGCACACTGGCACACATTAAAAATGAAATTCTGTTGCCTGCTCTCAAAATAAGGTATAAAAGAAATTACAATAAAACCAGCAAAAAGGAAAACAAAGATAAAATATGGCAAGAATGACAAATGAGATGGAATGAAGCAAGGGATCTCATTGTCCCTCACCAAAAGCCTTCATGGCTCTTCTAAACAACACCAGAGTGTGGACCATCTAGATTTGGAGGGGAATGTCATTCCAGAGGGCACGTGCTGCTACAAAGAAAATGTACTTCTGAGATCCTGAGAGATGACACTGTTTAATCAAGCAACCTGGAATATTCCAATTCTGCCAAGACTGAATTGGCCAGGCAGATGCTGTGGGAGGCAGGCCCTATGCCTTGAAGGGCTTCATAGATAACAACTAGGATCCCGAAGCACCCCAGAAGCAAACAGACAAGCAGTACAGCTCACAAAGCAATATATACACCCATGCCCTTCCAAATACCTATTTTTCTTTAATTTAATGAAATGCTGTTCATCCCTATAACAAACAATATACATATAATCTTGAGTCACACTGAATGTATTAATGGTATGTTTCTTGTTTTCTATTTATACAATGGAGTTATTAATAATATTTTTCATTTTTAATCTTTTGCAGTACCTTAAGTCGGTTCAGTAACAGGGCTTTGAAAAATATTTGAAAGTCATGCTTTGGACCTGTCATGAGTGCAGCTTCTTCCTGCTATTCAATAAAGTAGCCTTGCTGTTTAAGTTTTCATAGCAGTTGGTGCTAAGAACTCATCTCCTTAAAGCAGCTTCATCTCCTTTTAGTCTTGTACAGAAGCTTGAAAAAAAGACTGGATACTTTAATGAACAGCTGAGGGGTGCTCTGCTCACGTGAGGCCAAATATATATTTCTGAGTCATTTTCAGTCATGCTAAAATAATTTCAGCAATTATTACTAACTGTAATCATTCCTGCATAGATATACTTTTTAAAAAGAGGAATAAATAGGATTGTTACAATAACCGTGAAGTAATTTTAAAACAGATATTCAGGGCTCCAACCTAGTCATACCTGAGTACTGTATTCCAATCATTTTCCAGCTGGGGACAGTCAGACTGATGTCTGCTTAGCTTCATTGCTGTGGCAGGCATAGATATTCTGTCAAAGGGGTAAGTTTAAATAAAACAGAAATAATATAGCATATTTTTATATATGCTGAATTTCGCATTCACATGAATTTCGAATTACCATGACTTGCCTTTTCATCTTAGAGTTGGGGATAGCCTGAGGTAAAATGGACAGCCAACAAAACAACAGCAACAACAACAACAACAACAACAATAAATGGTTCTCATAGGGCAGGGGTGTCAAACTCAAGGCACGCAGGCCAGATACGGCCCGCAGGGTGCTTACATCTGGCCCGCGGGGCCGCCCTGGAAACAGCAAAGGACCGGCCCGCGGTGCCTCTGCCAGCGAAAACACCATGCACGATCCCCCCGGACTCCATTTTTGTTGGCAGAGGGCTAGCAAAACAAACTAAAAGCAAAACAAAACAAAAGGAGAAATGTTTCCCCTTTTGCATTTGAGCATCCAAGAAGGGACAGGAAAGGACAAGTGGAAAGAGGAAGGACAAAGAAAAAGAAGGGAAGATGGGAAGAGAGCAAGGAAGAAAAAAGAAGGAAAGGGGGGAAGGAAGAAGAAAGGAGAATGAAGAGGGAAGGAAGAAAGGAAGGAAGGAAGGAAGGAAGGAAGGAAGGAAGGAAGGAAGGAAGGAAGGAAGATTATAATGAGGGTCTGAGGGAAATCCTGCCGTAGCACTTGGCCACCACAGGTGCCCCCGATACGAGTGATGTCGAGCTGGCCATACCCACCCTGGCCACGCCCCCCAGCCCCTCCGAGGTCAAACACAACCCTGATGCGGCCCTCAATGAAATTGAGTTTGACACCCCTGTTATGGATTACAGTTGATTCGAGATGCATCTCGTCAAAAGATTAGTCATTATAATGGTCTGACATGTTCAAAGGAGAATGGTTAAAATGGAGGGGCAGGGGACAAAGTTATATGAAGAAAGAAGATATTAAGTAGTTAGGCTGAAAATAGTAAAATTAGTGGAAAAACATTTGGGCAGTGAAGGGACAATTCTTTAGCATGTAATAGAAGTGTGAAAAAAATCAAGGTTTTGGACTAAGGTGATAAACATGAATAATATCTTTTTTTATTTGAAATTAGAGTGCTTCATATACTTATGTATGTGATATTAAACATTACAGATATCTGTCAAAGAACATTGTATTGAATTTCAGAGAGATGTTGGAGTTTTGTGCAAAGAAAGAGCAGCAGTGAAATAAATTCTCTTTTTCCTCCTTTCTCAGTGAAGTAGAATTGAGTGATTGGGCTTGTGACAGAAATATGACAAGATTAATTTGCTGGTCTTCTGAGTAAAATAAACAAGTCTAAAATAGTTTAGAAAATTGAATGGTTTCTTTTCCCCTTTGCCTCTACCATGAGGGATGTTTTATGTAAAAGTAAATAATAAATATCCCCATAACTAGTGTGTTGTTTCCTTTATTAATGTAGATTGGTACAAGCCTCACGGTGGATCTGTTCTGAACTAGTTGAAGAAATGGAAATATGTTCTGATTCTGTCATTCTGTTCCAGGATTTAGGGACTGGTCAGATCCAGTGGTTATTTCTTAATTGTTTTCCAATAGAAAATGAGAAAAACACATTTTATATGTTCTGGCCAAAACTAGAATTTTATAAACTGGGAACAAGTTTTTCAGGAAAAAAAAAATCAAATAAAAAGAACTAATTAGAAAAATTGTATAACCATTTGGAAAGTATTACCTAATTAGGAACTACCGTATTAATAGTACTGATAAAGCATTTGGGAACATACAATTTAATATTTGAAAGGTGCAAATCACCTTTGCAATATATTTTAAAGAAAATTGACCCTGAATTTTGAACATGGGGAAGGCACCAGACTGGGGAAGGCTAAACTGGTTTGTAATAATAAAATGTGTTTAGAAATTACTGCAACTGATTGGTATAGTGTGTATAATATTATATATCTTAATATCTCTTTTGATCCTTATATATTTATAAACCATATACAAAAAAATAAATCAAACAAAAAAAATTAATAAACCTACCAATTCTGCAAATGGTAACTATTGTCTTCTAATTACCTACTATTCTGATTAATTCATTATCCAGAGGGATGGTTGCCACTTTTTTATCATACTTTACTGTAATTTTTGGAGAACCAAGGTATCATCATAGTCACAACAGCCAGGATAATGAATTGGACTGAGCCAGTGGGAAAAGTGAAACACCTCCCTCCCCCAAATCCTATCAATCCCAAAGTATTGCAAGAAAGCAAATCCAGATACACACAGTTGTTGCAAGTTCTACAACAGTGATTTGCCTCCAAATTCCACTGGCAAATTGTAGCCCCAAATTTCATTGCTGCAACTAGAAGAGGAGGACCAATGAATCCATTAGGTACAATAGGCCTAAAATCAGGAAGAATAAAAATGAAGTAGAGTTTATTTCTGTGTCTTTTTATAATTATTTATTTTTGTACCTTTTAGTAAAAAATAGGTAAGAAATGTATACAACTTGAACATCAAACTGATGACCTTATTTGTAATCTAGATAGCATGAATACTAATATTTAGTAGAATTTACAATTCAGAATGCAACAGATATAATTAATTAGGAACAGGTTATTATTAATTTTTGTTTTCTTTCTAGCATCTTATGGGTCCATTTTTTTTCATCAACCAAGTATTAATCCATTGTGACAGGAACTGACTGACCAGCTTGTCTCCAAAGCCTAACATCATGGGCTGAGAAAGATTGACTGTCCCAAAGCCATCTGGCTTTCATACCTAAGACAGGACTAGAACTCACAGTCTCCTGGTTTCTTAGCTTGGTGCCTTAACCACTTGACCAAACTAGCTCTTATTACTTATATTATTATTATTACAAAATAATACCTCTATTATTTCCTGTTCCTTTGCTATCTGTTTCCTTAAATTCTATTGAACTGGGTTGATGTTGTGTTTTAAAATTTTGAAATGTTTATAATTGTTTCATTTTAACTCTGTTCTTTGCCTAAAATCACTTGTTGAGATGGGCTGCCATATAAATTGGCTAAATAAATAAATAAAATATTGTAAAACCATAATGGACTATAATTGTACTACAGTTATTTTTATGGTAGGAGGGAACCACAAAGGGAAAAGTCCTAGAGCCAAGGAAAGTCATAATGCAGCACTCCAGGAGAGGACTTTTGACAGGACTACTTTATTTAGAATACTGTCCCTGATCCAGTCCTTTCTCTTTAAGAAATCTTAATTGGAATGTTCTCTTTTATTGAAGAGAGTGAGTTTTTTTTGTGGAGAGCAAGTGGATCTTGACACTCTCATACTTGCTTGTTCATTTGCCTTACATCCAACCTGCCACTACTACCCACAAGAGAGGCTGCTGCATTTTCTTACTGCTGGGTTGTTAAATAGCTTTGAGAGGGCATCTGAACAACAGGCAGCAGGAAGAGAGAACAGAGGGAGGAGTAGGCTGTTCTGCTTGGCAGTGGATTTCTTCAGTGGGCCTAAGGCCAATTTTTAACACCATCAACTCTGAGAGAGAGAGAGAGAGAGAGACCAAAAGTCCAGTCCCATAGACAGTGTGTTATTTGAATTGCTTTAAAAGTTTGAATACGTTGCCATTTTTTCTAAATACTTCCTTACTTATTTGTTGCATAGTTTTTGAACATTTCTAAGCACTATAATATTTTCTCTGAAAAAAATAATTAATAAAGCATATCTTAATTGGCTTGGGGGGGGTAGACTTTGGGTATACTGTGGGTGTGTATAGGTGCTCTGACGGTGGAGCTTCTGCAATGCAAACACTATGCGTGTTCCAATTAAAGTGAGTTATCACAGGTTTTTATAGTACATTCCTCTGGTTTCTGTGTAAGAATGCAATAAAGCTTCAGTTTAAGCTTTATATGCTGGCCTGATTTTAAACTCTATGAAAAGAAGGAGCTTTCCAACTTGGAATATCTGGGAGAGGAGATGGAGGAAGGGAAAATTGTTAGTTAAATTTTGTTTCAGAACTGTGACACACACCTCCTCCAGCTTTTGTAGCTGTTTGCCACATTCTTGCTGGCTCCAAAGACAATCAGCAAAGCTCTATCCCTTCAATCTGTGGCCTGTTTTCCTCCTCTGTCTGGTTTATTTAGTGATAGGATAGGGATTGCTCAACTCCCATTTCTTTGCACTGAAAACTTATATGATAATGCTGCATGAACAAATAATGGTAATGTCCTTAATTTAGGGCTGTCAGATCTGGGCCACAAACTTCTGGATAACTATTAGCAACAAAGAGAAACACAACTAATATTTTGATGCTATCTAATGGTCATCCAGATTTTTGCAGCACACAAACATGGGCTACTTTATTTATGACTGCTCTGATCAGCAGAACAACAAATTAAGTCTCTCTGTCCCAATCTGACATCCTTCAGAGATGTTAGGATTATGAGGCCTAGTAATCTGAGCCTGCATCTTAATCAGAGATTTCTTGGAGTTGCAGCCCCAGAATCTCCAGATAGTGCCAAATTGGAGAAAAACAAAACAAGTTCTCTGTGTGTTGAAAGGTGAAGTAAAGGTCCAGTAAATATCACTCTGAATGAGAGATGCTTGTGCACTTGTTCATTTCTCTCTCTGTGTGAATGAATTGGAACTGCGCTTCTCCAGACAGTAAACCTCAATGCTTCTCAGCACCAATCTCAAATTGTACATTGAGGTAGCTATTCTGAGGGAGAACAATATTTTTAAGTACATGTTTTGAGAGTATTACAATACAGATTAACATGGGGATCAGAACAGAATGGATTTATGGATAAAACATTGAAAAATAACATGGAGGGGGACATAAAATTGGCCCATCCCTGGACTTTTGCCATGAAATTCTACTCTGAGAGTATAACTGGATTGACTCATCCTACTTAGGAGTAGAGGCTAATATAATTTATAGATGTACAATTGGCAGATCATTTGGAGGTCTTGTACAGTATGGGCCGCATCTGCATGCACTGAAGATAGGATTTCCTCTTACAACCTATGAAATTCTCCTCTCTCTCATTCTCTCCCTCTCCCCTCTCTCTCCTTAAGATACTCTTGCTTAAAATACAGAAGGATCTTGACAGACTTGAACATTGGGCGCTATCTAACAAAATGAAATTCAATGGTGAAAAAAGTAAGGTTCTACATTTAGGCAAGAAAAACAAAATGCACAGGTACAGTATATGTGGTATCTTGCTCAACAGTAGTAACTGTGAGAAGGATCTTGGAGTCCTAGTGGACAACCATTTAAATATGAGCCAGCAGTGTACAGCAGCTGCCAAAAAAGCCAGCACAGTTCTAGGCTACATAAACAGAGGGATAGAATCAAGATCACGTGAAGTGTTAATACCACTTTATAATGCCTTGGTAAGGCCACACTTGGAATACTGCATCCAGTTTTGGTCACCACGATGTAAAAAAGATGTGGAGACTCTAGAAAGAGTGCAGAGAAGAGCAACAAAGATGATTAGGAGACTGGAGGCTAAAACATATGAAGAATGGCCGCAGGAACTGGGTATGTCTAGTTTAATGAAAAGAAGGACTAGGGGAGACATGATAGCAGTGTTCCAATATCTCAGGGGCTGCCACAAAGAAGAGGGAGTCAAGCTATTCTCCAAAGCACCTGAGGGCAGGACAACAAGCAATGGGTGGAAACTAATCATGGAAAGAAGCAACCTAGAACTAAGGAGAAATTTCCTGACAGAACAATTAATCAGTGGAACAACTTGCCTCCAGAAGTTGTGAATGCTCCAACACTGGAAGTTTTTAAGAAGATATTGGATAACCATTTGTCTGAGGTGGTGTAGGGTTTCCTGTCTGGGTGGGGGGTTGGACTAGAAGACCTCCAGGGTCCCTTCCAACTCTGTTATTCTGTTTTCTGTTTTTCCTTTGAAAAAAGAACTAAAGAACAAGGAAGCAGTAAAACAAGATTCCTCACATAGTCTTTTTTCACTCAGGTGTTCTTCACTCCACATATTCCACTATCAGGGAGAGTGTTTTAAAAAAACCTCAAAATGGCAGCCATGACTTCGCAGTCAAGTCCTGTCCCCTTTTTTTTTTACATATGTTGCACCAAGCTTTCCTGTCTTCCTGCAGAATTTTAACTTGCAGAGATTTTTGGAACCCCTAGATAAATTATTTTTATTGTTTAAATTTTAAGCAGCTACGACCATTTTTTTCTTTGGACATTTTTTTGTGGGATAAATGAGAATGGATAAAGATGAGGTTTTAATGATATATTCTATATCTGAGAAACATTTTCCTGCTGGCTTATAAACATTTACTTTTGTTAATGCCTTTAGAATTTTTCTGTGTTTACATTGTCGTTTTAGCATTTCTTTTTTGAGCTGTGTACCTTTTGAATCATATGTCAGGATGCTGTCTTTACAAATAAAATAAGGAGCATTTCCTTCCAAGTAAGCATGGTTAGGAACAAGCCCTTCTCACTAAATTAAGGAAAGGTTATTTGGCACAGAGTAACCCACTGGTTTGAAAATGAAATATCATATCTCCTCCCTTTCTCTTTAAGAGGGTTGAACTGGCAAAATTCAGCAGATGAAATGTTCCTATTATAGCCCAGAGCTAAGTTCCTTCTATGTGCTCTCCATCAAAACTGTTTTTTAAAGTTCTAGACAAAGGAATTACTTGAATGGGGTGCATAGCATTTGAAATACTTGCCTATTTCTTATATCCTTTGCTATTTGTAAGATCTTCAGAAGGTGGTCTAAACTGAGAAAAATCTGAGAGATTCATTTGCCCTGTTAGATTCTCCTTTCAATTTTAGACAAAATGAGCTTGATAGGTTCAGTTTTAATCTTACTGTTTCTGTAGTGCTTTTTGTGCCTTGTAACTTCCATTTATTTGTTTTATTTTTATAGTCATCTTGGAGAATATAAATACAATATTGTTAATAAATAAAAATATAACAGTTTGAGTTATTGCTTAAATCACATACACAAGACACGGTGGCCTTGATCCTCCATATATATATGGATCATATACATACATACATACATACATACATACATACATACATACATACATACATACATACGGTTCTGACAGGTTCTGGAGAACCGGTAGCAGAAATTTTGAGTAGTTCGGAGAACCGGCAAATACCACCTCTGGCTGGCCCCAGAGTGGGGTGGGAATGGGGATTTTGCAGTACCTTACCTACTTCTTAAGAAACATATAAAAGAGTATAAAATAGTGCAGACCAAGTTAAAACAGATTTGGGATTTTTCAGATTTGACATGTATGCCCCCCCCCCCCCCCCCACAAGTACAGCTAGGGTTGTTGAATGTGAGCTGAAAAAAACTTGGACAACTAAGAAGCAACAAAGAGATGTAACCAAATTTCTTTGTTGTTATCTAGTGGTCATCTTGATTTTTGCAACTCAGATTAACATGCTATACCCTTCAGAACAGTGTTATAACATATTAAGCACCGGAATATGCTGTATGTACCAGCAAAACTCCAGTTCAGTGTTATTATGCAACCAAGAGGATTAAATTGATAAATAAGAGGCAAATATTAAGATTCTTGGAAAATTTTAAATATTTGCAGAAGTAGAGCAAGCAGAGGAGTTGGCCAGCCTATATATTTAATAAATACATAAATAAAGGAAAACCAAGGAAACAACTCTTCTCCAAATAGCCCAGAGAAGACTAAACTTATTTGGTGGCTTCAGAATTGATAAGGATGGAAGAGAATTGAATGAAATACCTTTAAAAAGGATTGAAGTTTAGTTGTTTATTCCACTTGAATTTAAAAATGCCATGCTCTGACATTGGTTTGCAGAATCTGCTGTTTGGTGCACTTTTATTGCATCACTCAATGTCTTTTTATATTGCCTAAATTAAACTCTTCACTGAGAATAATAGGCCCTCACTGTACAACAAACTGAATAAAATGGGGTAAAGGTAAGATGAAGTACATTCCTTTGGAGAATATAGCAATACCTCTCTCAAAGAATATAGTGCAGCCAGTAGAGTTGTTACGTTGCCTAATTTAACTCTAAAGGTCAATTCAGTGTCTGCATTACATCTCCCAGAATTCTGGAATTACTCACTATAGAGCCAAAAGTTCTTGTTAAGTAGAAGGCACAGAATTAAATTGCCATCATTTTTAGTGCAGGTCAACTGACACATTAACTTCTTATATTTAGTATGATCTATTGGTAACCGATTTAGAAGTGCATTTCCTTTTCAATTACTCTGTTCTCTTTTTATGCATTTAGTTTAATATATATGGCAAGGCTTTCACAACCTGTTAGTGTTGCAATTTAAGTAAAGAGTTAAGCTACCAGATTTGGACTCTAAAAATCTGGACAGCTGCTAGAAAAAATTAAGTATTAGATTTTTCTCTATTTTTGCTGCCTCCCAATGATAATCTGGATTTTTGCAAGCCAGATCTAGTTGTGTAGTGTAGCCAACAAGCTAAACATTTAGGAGAGCATGTACCTGGGTCTGGCAACTATCACGAATTAAGGCAGCTCATAACTAGCTAGTCCATGTAGAAATCAGGCAAAATGCTAAAATAGAGAACAGAGCATCAAAGACTTTGCAAGCATATAAGAGAAAAATAAAGGCATCTCTGTAGTAAGATGCAGAAATAAGAACATTAAGATGATTTAGAGCCAAACTGACTTGGAACTTTTATTGGGACCACTTGACTTGTTATTTCCTATTAGCACTTCACACATTCTGTACTGTTGATATCTAAGACACTTCTTTATCATTCCTTGCCCCCACTTCCACAACATTTCTCTGGTTCAGAACATGCTCTGGTCTTATGACCTGAATCAGATTTTATGGCTACAGAAGGAACATTAATATAGGAGCCAAGGACTTATAGACAAAGCTCTTTAGTGCTGTGCTAAACAAACTTAAAAGGTGAAAGTTTGAAACACCTACAATGAGTTTTAAATAGGTGTTCTGATCTTACTGCAAATGCTTCTACAGCATTTTGTGATTTCAGAAGTGCCCAGAGCAAAAAAACCTCCAAACAACATCATAAGAATACTTTCAATAAGGTCAAATTGATTACATTAAAAATATTTTTCATATTTCCATGCGATTGAATTGAGAAAAATGAATGAAATAGAACTCCTAGTCCAGGGGTTTTATTGAGGGCCACATCAGGGTTGTATTTGACCTTGGGGGGCCGGGGTGGGCGTGGCCAGGGTGGGTGTGGCCAGCTCAACGTCACTCATGTGGGGGGCGCCTGTGGTGGCCCGAGCACTCTTCCAGCGAAAATGGGCTCCTGAGTTCCGTTTCGGCTGCGACGGCATCCTGCAACCGTCTGCCAGCGAAAACGAAGCTTGGGAGTGCTGCCCGTGGCCCTCACGAGCTCCGTTTTGGGCTGCGACAGCCTTCTGCAACCCTCTGCCAGTGAAAACGGAGCTCGGGAGGGCCACATGCAAGGTCTGTTTTCGCTGGCAGAGGCACTGCAGGCCGGTCCTTCACTGTTTACAGGGCGATCCCGCGGGCCAATCTAAGCACCACGCGGGGCGGATCCAGCCCTTGGGCCTTAATTTTGACACCCCTGTCCTAGTCCATGTTCTAATCAGCCACACATTTGTCCATAATTTTCTGTGTCCAAAATGTCTGCTTCATCCCATTTTTCTGTTTCTGCCTACTGTATCCCACTATTCACATTGTAGCCAGGAAGGACACTCACTCTCTGAGTCTCTTTCCTATTGGGGATTCTCATCTACTTCAGAAAAATTTGGGGTGAATGAAACAATTGTGATGCTCCATTCTCCAGTTGTCCTGCTTTGGCTATAATCCTGCTTTGGCTCTCAGCATCTTAAATTACTATTAAAAGGAAATAGAAGCTGATAGGGAGGCAAGCTGGAAGTGAGCTGGAGCCTAATATATTCTTCCACCATAAATAAAGAAGATATCATTCAGAATATTTATATCTCTGAGTTCTAAACTATATGTAGTTTTTAATTGGTGCTGTAGAAAAATGCCCCATACAACGTACAGTTTAAGCTAGAAAACATGTATTTTTTTGCAAAATACATATAAAAGATGCAAAGCAGAGGACGTTCAGCATAGAAGTCAGTAAAAATTGATCAGAGCTGTAAAATAATTCTAAAACAGAGAGCATTTTAATTTTTGGACAAATAGCAGGCCTTTGTTGCCAAAAAGGCAAGGTGGGTTCCAGGCAAATTTCTCTGGGACGGTGGTTCAAAAGTGAAGCATAATGACTAAATAAGTTATTTTCCAAGTCTTCGTTTCTGCTTAAGCTCAAGCATTGGAATGGACCCAGAAGAATTTGTGCAAGTTCGTGTGAAGAAGGCTTCCCATACTACACCCCATACATTTCAGAATTATGACAAGTAAAATGCAGTACCATCAAAAAGTGCCCTTGGCCAATATTAACATCATTATAAATTACTTTACATTGTGGAAAACTTGATATAGTACAACATGAATATATCTTTTCTTTCTTTCTATGTCTATATGCATACAATTCCTTTTTATCTAGTTTTGAAATATGTTAAGTACATGATGTGTCACAGTAAATTCTCTCTGTATCTTAAGTGTTACTGTGATGTCTGCTTGCCTTTTTGGATTCCTTCTGACTCTTTGGCAGAATCCCTTTCTTTTCCCTTGTTGCTCTGGTTCCACAACAGTTGTGGCTGACTTATCTTAACAATCATGGCAGTATATATTTTTGAAAGGAAGCTATTTTCATTTGTAGTTCATTTCTGGCAGCAAGCAGAGTGCCCCTTCCCTGTTAATGGCTACATCTCCTTAGCAGTGTTTTTTTTCTTTTCTTTTCCACATGACGATTATGATCGTAAGCTATAGATCAAAGTGAGCATCACTTTAATCAGATATTCAAAAACAGCAGTGTAGGCATCGAAATGATGACACCTCAGGTTTTGGAGAGAGGGGTTTTTTTTCACATAGAGCCAAAAATAAAGGTTTATGCACTGTTTTGGCTATTTGCTCAAAATGGTTGTAGCATCACTTTTGGATGGTTTACTGCCATAATGTCATAGTGTGATTTCTGTGTAGTTTTGATAGTTGCAAAATGAGAGACAGTGTGGTGCAACAGTTAAGGTGCAGGACAAAAACCAGGAGACTGTAAATTCTAGTAATTAGTTAAAAGCATGGAAGGTGTCTCAGTGACTTTGGGCCAGTCATTCTCTCTCAGCCCAACCGGTCTCATGAAGTTGTCATTGTGGGGGAAAATAGGAAGAAGGGAGTACCATTATTACACGGTCTTGAGTTGTACAAAATAAAAACAGTACATAAGTCTAATAATGGGCTATGGGTTCTCCACACATTGCCTTATGGATGTAAGATATCCATCTTTGTGAGAGACAATCCCACCATCTGTTATAGATCTTCCTTTGAGATCATATGTTCCTTTCTTACTCCAATAAGCACCTTCTGTGCACCTAACCATAAATTAGATCTCTGGAAATTGCTCAGAGAGCTGCTTTGCCAGCTATCCAATGAAATACCTTCTGCACAAACAAACAAGAAAAGTAATAATTAAAAACAAATCCATAAAATTCAGCAGAATGAACTAAACTGCCCTAAAGGCTAACTTAGATTACATGCTAAAATGTCCAGGCAATTAAACAGTTCTTTTCACAGTACCAAAATGTCAATAACATTGGCCAGCAAAGGGTACAACCTGATGTTGGTACAAACAAAAATGATAAAAAAGCAGGGAGATATTACAGGACGCTATTTTGGATGCAAGACTTTGCCTTCTGTATTTCCACTGCTAATTTGTGCTGTTTCAAATGCTGAAGTTCCTGAGTTCTAGGACTGTAGACTAGAGCAAAGGTGAAAACCTGCAAACTTCTAGAAGCTTAAACTTCTTCAGTGATGGCTAAACTTCTTCAGATCTTATTTCCTTCAGATGGGAATAAGTTCTTTCCACTAGTATTTTGCCAACTGAACCCCTACCCTGCAAATACACAAAGAGGGAGGGAGGGAGGGAGGGAGGGAGGG
>QLTV01012198.1:1271625-1281902 GCA_003457575.1 Thermophis baileyi
GAGAGAGAGAGAGAGAGAGAGAGAGAGAGAGAGAGAGAGAGAGAGAGAGAGAGAAAATAAACCAAAAGAGTTGTCTATCCTTGCCTGAACTGTTTCAATGTAAAGGTTATTGTAAAATCTTATTGTAAGTTACCATTTTGGTCAGCTGTACTAGCTCAATATCATTTAGAGACAGTGAAGCCAGAAATATACTTTTATAAACTGTACTATACAACTGCATTAAGGCATTTTGATCCAAATAGGATGAATTTATATATCCTACAGTCTATAAACCATGATTATTGATGCAATGGCTAAGTCTTCACACATTGTTTCAAGATATAAACAAACCATATTACGGTTCAAGCACATTGTATGAACCCAGAAACACTTTTCTTTTAAATCCCTTTCCGAGGTATTTTCAGAACTTCCACACTAAATTTCTTTTAAATACTGTATCTGCCACTTAGAATGAAGACCCATGGATTGTATAAGTCCTAGGTGTGAGAGACATCCAGTAAGATGATTTGTAGCTTATATAGCCAGTTGGCTTGCTTTTTTTTACACATTACAACTTTAAACTCCTTCATGGGTTACTTGAGGGACCATCACTCTCACATCTGATATGGTCAGGCTGGGTAGATATGTTTCAGGTTCTGTTGGCCAAGGAATGCTGATTAGTGGGGCTTAGAAGATGTGCCTTTTCTGCCATGCCCACTTTATGAAACATTCTTCCTTTGAAGATCAGGATGACCCCAACTGCCCTAAAGACCTGGTTCTGTGCCCAAGTCTGGGGCCCTAATTGTGTGCAGGGACCCACTTCTTGGCTGTGTTCATTATTTGGGTTGTTTCTTGGCTGCCTGTATTTTAACTTCAATAATGTTTGCTGTTAGTTAGTTAGTTATTTAGTTATTTAGTTAGTTAGTTAGTTAGTTAGTTAGTTAGTTAGTTATTTATGTTCACTGCCCAGTGTCCCATGTTGAAATAGATGGCCATATAAACTGGATAAATAAAAAAAATTAGGGCAGAGGTGATGAGCTAATGCAGTCTCTTGACCAATACTTAAGTATATCTTAAGGATAGTCTTCTCCTTTCTTCAGCCCTGCAAATGCCCTTCATCTCCCATTATCCCCAGCCAGCATGAACAAAGACCATACCCTCTGGGAATCAGGAGTTTTGAAGTTCAACACATCATATTGAAATAGGTTACTTTGGGCATCTGCCTGAATCCATGTGCTATATGCATTAAGCATCTGCTTAAAAATAGCCAAACCTCATATAGGATGATAGGGAGCTTGTTTATGCCAGATTACTTGGTTCGTCTAATCCACTTTAGTCAGAAGCTGTGCTCCTCCAGACTCTCAGGCAGAGATCTTTCATACCCACAGCTAATTATGATCCTTTTCACTACAGATACCAGTGATCAAACCTAAGACCTCTAGTATATAAAGCAGGTGCCTTTCTATTGAGTCCAAAGAGAACCGACGAGTGGGAACAACACGCGGCCATCATAATAAAACACAACTTTGCATCAGGAGTGCAGAGCAACTTGTATGTTAATAAATTCAGAGGCAAAGAAAACAGGAGATTTTGCAGTGTTCAGGTATTAATATGGAATATGTTCTTATCCTAATATAGGTTATCAGTAACTACACATTTTACATCTCAAGCTGTATTCAGTTGCAGCATAAACTGAATGAAACAGCTGGAGCTGGAATGTGTTACAGATTTCTGTTTGAAACTTGCCTCATCTGGAATCCTAATCTTTTCATGTAACACCAATGCACTACAGGTTTCAAGTTCTGGAAGGCCTTTGGGCTAGAGAATTTTGTTTGATCTACATTTTAAGCAAATTGACTGAATTTGCAATCCCTGGATTTATACGTGGATCAAAACACAATTATCCTTTGGGTTGTACATTACTCTGAGTTTTTGTAGCACGGTTCTTGGCTCAAAAATTGCATTCAGAATTGAATTGACCGAGTTTCCTAAATCAAATTTCTGGTTCAGATGGAATCATTTCAACAATCTGGATCAAATCAAAAAATCAGATTAGTGGCAATTGAAAAATTAGTAACATTAGTACTTGTATTTTTAATTGGCATGCACTTATAGCTGAGGTGGGGATAAGAATTGTTCCTCACAGTGACAACCCAGAGGTGGGTTCCTGCTGGTTCGGACCGGTTCTTTAGAACCGGTAATGGGAATTTCCCCCCGCTCGCCGAACTGGCCGCGATGGCCGGCTGGACATGCCCCCGAACTGTCTCTCTCAGTGGCGCCGTAGGCGGTGCCATCTTGTTTTTTGCTTCTGCGCATGTGCAGAAGCTGTTTTTTGCTTCTGCACATGCACAGCTGGATTTTCAGCACTGCACATGTGCGCCCATGTGGCGCGCCCACGCGGCATGCCCACACAGTGCGCCCACGCGGCGCGCCCACGCAGCACGGGAGGAAGCGAACCGGCAGTGAGATAAGTTAGAACCCACCTCTGTGACAACCCTGTTTGATAGATTAGGTCAGAACTAATCTATGGAGAACAGTCTATGCAGATATTACTTCTATTCAGTTTTTAACCTCAGAAGGGATAAGTAGAGTATAGATTGTAGGAAGAAATGGAGAATTAAGAAACTCCTGGGTTTGGAAGTGGGACTTCTGGTAGGACAAGCACATTTCTTGTTGTACAAAATGGTATCCCTAAGGACATCAGCTATTTCACTGGAGATATTCATATTGGAGTTATAGACTATTATTTGCACTTCCAAAATAATGTAAACTTTGCACTTGACAAGTGATAGATTCCTTCTAAATGATCACTGCTATCACTATAGAATCTAGCTAATATATCTTGCTTTGACCTTCCAAGGTGGGATTTATTTATTGACTCATTCATTCTATTTGATGCCACCCAAGAAAAGGAAGAGCAAAACTGGCACACCCAGTATAAATCCCAAAGCACTGTACCAACAGCTGGCATCCAATGAAGGGGGCACCAGAATACTCAGTCCTTAATGGCTCTTTGGAATGCCAATAGGATGGAAGCCATCTCAATTTCCGGAGGAGGCTCATTCCAGAGGGTGGGCACTGTGAGAGAGAAGGTGTGCTTCCTAGGTCCAGATAGATGCATTGTTTAATTGAAGGGACCCAGAACATGTCAACCTTGCCAGGTCAAATTGGTCAGGCAGATATCACAAGAGAGAGGCTCACGTAATTAGGCCCTATGCCATGTAGGGCTTTATAGGTCATATCCAGCATCTTGAATCACACCTACAAGTACACTGGCAACCAGTGCAGGTCACAAAGGAAAGAAGTCACACAGACATACAATGCTGAGAATATGAACCACCCTCAATATGATCCATCAAGTCTTTTTGCTGTTCTTAGTGGTTGTTAGGAATATACTAACAAATTCCTAAAATGGAAACTATATTAAGATTTCAATTTTGTAAGCAAATACAATGAAACTCTGAACACCAGTTATTTTCTTTTCTGATTAGATCCAATGCAATTCAGTTGGATTTCTTAGTTTCAGTTTCTTTTTTTCCCTTCTTTTCACTCATGACAGACAAAATAAGGGTGGAGTTAGTTTCAGAATTGGGGAAGAGAGGGCTTTAGAAGCAAACTTCTCTAGCTTGCTAAAATCTTATCTAAAATATTATTTATTTCAGGTTGCAAATTCCATTTGCTGACTTGGTTCTGATTTGATCTTCGATGGGTTGCTTTGTCTTGTTCTTTTTACATTTATCATTGAAAGGCAAGAGATGGGAAGATCCAGATAGGGAAGAGAAGGACAAAGATTACCAACAGTTTTAAGTTTACTCTACCTTCCCTGATAAAAAAAATCAGCAATCTTTCCTTGTAATGTCCAGTTTAAAGGGAATATTTGGTCCAACCTCTTTCCTTTAAAGTTTTGATTAAATGACCAGCCCAGTATGGAAGGTGGGGAGACTGTCTTGTATTTTTTTAATAGGTCAAAGAATATCAATGATTTGACTGGAAAAATAACATGGCAAAAAAGATTTTGCTTCCTCTTTCATCCAAGTAATTATGTGGGAAATCAAAACAATTTTATATCTGTAAGTACATCTTCAGATAAATATGAATGACCAGATTATGGAATTTTTTCACTTATGGCTCATGTTGAATGTCATTTGCAATACATTAAGAATGTGCCTGTTTTGCCAGGCTTTTAACTGAATTTGTGGTCTGGTGTTATTTAGTGTCTTACTCTCATTGTTCTCCTAATCTTGTTTTATAACGCTATAAAACAGATTTAACTTTAAATTCTCACAATATAATTGTGAGAAGCAAGCAAGCAAGCAAGCAAGCAAACTAATACAATGTCAGAGCCAAGGATAAATTTATATTCAGCATTTTATTTCCTACAGTCAGTGAGTGTTGTAATTTATTTGTTTCTTTCTTTGCCAGTTTGTATGCTCTTCAGTCGCTGAAGTACTTCTGGATAAGTGCAGCTACTCATCTGACAGTATATTTACAATCTAATCCCCTCTCCAAAAAAGGTCTATGATAATCAGTTTATTACACTCAGCACAATTGCTGAGTTTGCTATGTCAGTTCCAGCTATTAACACTCTTTGAACTTTAAGAAAAGAGTTTTGAACAGCTAAAGTGAAAAGCTTTAGTTTCAGCTGCAGTTGCCAAATTATCTTACAAAGAACTGTCACTGTTTAAATGACCAACTCCAAATTCTTCCTGTCAGAGAAAAAGGAAAAAGCTTCTCAGCCATTTTCCTGATGGTCTGATTTTCTGTCTGCTGTTCTGACTTGAATGTAAATAAAATAATGGAAAGCATTTTGATCTCTTCATTAACTTGCAAGAACAAGGGCAATCTGTCAGTTACTCTGGCCTTCCAGAAGATGACATCATCACTGCTTCTCTTAAAAAAAACGTGATGGAATTAATCTTGCACACACTCAGACACTCATATATATATATATACACACACACACAAACACACACCATCACTACTTAAAATCAGTGCCAGGTGTTCCTAGAACTCTGGAAGCAAGAATCAAGGTTAGCAATGCCTTAACTCTGGGTTTTTTTTTTTAAATCTCATCAACACCGCTTTCTTTGAATACTGTATGCAAGCTCTGTGTGTGCAAACACTTCTCTTTCACACTCTTTCCTCTCACTCTCTTTTCTCTCTTTCTCTCTCAGAAATATGAGTCTGTCATGTCTGCTGTACTACTGCTGTGATAAACCCCAGACTCAAGTCAACCTGTTCTGGTGGCAAGTTGGCGCCAGAAATTCTTTCTTAGGAAAGTGTTCTAAGCTTTTATTGGAAGAATAAAAAATTGGGGAGAAGAACCTCACAAGGGTTTTTGTGGTTTACATGATTTGTTTTGACAAGAAACGTGTTATAAAGGGACAAATTTTGATAGATTTTTAAAGAAATTATAAATATAGTTTATTTGCAAATGATCAAGTAAACAGTTTATCAGCCAAATGCTGTTGTTTATAGATGGAAGTTGTAAAGTTAAAAGTATCAATGCAGCTCCTCATGAACAAAGACATCTTAGGCTTATCAATAAATTTAAGTATCTAGTCCATAAGATTTTTTTAAAAAACTATGCCGATGTTGTGATTATATTAGTCATTTGTGGCACATCCAGTTTTGGAAAAAGAAACACACATCTCTGATACATTACTAAAATATTCTAAACAAGTTGTTCAGAGATAATTATTTTAATAAGCAGTGAGGAAAGTCAGAAGCTTAAAATAAGTATTGACAACTTTTTTCTCCCAGGTTCAACAGCCTCATTTTTTCCCCCTTATCAAGTGCCTTACCTGGTGTACTTGATATGAGGATGTCCCTGGAGCATATGGGGCTGAGATAACTTGGTTGTTTTTTTTTGGGGGGGGGGTTAATTTACTTTTTAGATGTGGGTTTTAAAAAGCTGTGTTAAATGCCTATTTTAATCAGTCTCTGAAATCCTGCTGATAAAAATCACCATTTTGTCTCCCAATTTCATCAATGAGGACTACACCCTATAAACTTTTTTTGAACATCTGTTATTTTCCTCAAAGCATGACTATAATCAGATATTTTGCTGAAGGCCAAAGTTCTCTAGCTAAAATGCTGGGACAAAAAATATTACCTGGATCTTAGAGAAAGCAGATAGCAGTTAGTGAAGTGTGAATTAAGTCCAGCAAAGGAAGAAAGGGCCAGAAAGAAACTTAAAATGACTCTGTCTTGATTTTCTTTGAGGGTATGCTTTATAGATATATCAATGAAATAGAGTTCCCTAATTCTAGTGGATCTGTTTCCTATCTCAAAGGGCTGACCTTAGGTTACCTTTTTTGGCCAGGGGCACATATGGCATGCTCACAAAAGGTTGGTCTATTCTCCAGGTACAGCAGGGGTGGGTTCCTCCCGGTTCGGACCGGTTCGCCCGAACCAGTAGAGACCCACTGGTGATGTCACGATGACGTCACCAAACCGGATCGGTCAGTGCCGGTCCATGGGCGCCGCCATCTTTTTTTAAATTTTTTTTTTATTTTTTTTTTGAATTTTTTTTCCTTCTGAGCATGCGCAGAAGCTGAGTTCTGGCACTGTGCATGCGGTCACCATCTTTTTTTTCGGCTTTGTTTTTTTGCCACGCGGCGCGGGAGGAAGTGAACCAGCAGCGAGGTAAGTTAGAACCCACCCCTGAGGTACAAGCCTGTTCAGTCACAAAGCACTAATTTAATGGAAGGGAAATTAACTCTGTTGGATATTCACTACATGTCAGGAGACCCTTTAATAGGCTCAAAGCCATCCTTGCTTTAACACATCAAGGAGCACAATGCGGGTGTTCAGTTACATATCTCTTGGGCTGCTGTCTCTCAGTCCTCTGCTGGGTCCGGGTAGGTGAGTGATTTGGTGGAAATCAGGAAAGTTCAGTGCCTTTGAAAATTTGAAGGTTCATGTGTAGCATACAGGAAGATCTTAAGCAGTTAAATAATATTTTACAAGTTCACACCAGTAAAGGTCTGGCTGTTGTTGTCCGCCAGCGGCCTGCGGAGCTGGCAGCAAAGTCGGACAGCGAGGAGGCTGGGGAGGAACATGGGCCAGGCCTGGAGTCTGGAGAAGGTTCGGTGCCAGAGACAGGGATCCAGCCCGGGCCATCTGGGAGGTCTGTGCTGACTCCAGAGCCTCCAGAGGCTGACATGAGCGAGGCAGAGGAACAGGGGGAGCCTGTTCCCAATGCGCGCATGCGCAGAGCTGCCAGAAGGCAAGAACAGTTACAGAGGAGAAGGACTACTCGGGAGTAAGACTTGGAGATAATTGGCCCCTCCCATAGGCTATAAAAGTGGAGCAAACAGATGTGCTCGTTGCAGGAAGCAACTTTGTTCAATTCTCAGCATTTCGGTTCTGACTCCGTGTTTCTGTTTGGCCTTGCAAAGTTCCTTGCCAATTAGGTCTTCGCCAGCGTGTCAAGAAAGATAAAGGTTCGTGCTTATCTGCCTTTTTCCGAAAGCCTTCTGCCAGACTTGTTATCATTGTTTTGGACTTATTACGGCTGGGAATGAACTTAATTCACAGCCATTAAAAATAAAAAGAGGTTTTTGGGACTCCGTTTGTGCTGTATTATTTTATCAGGAAGCCTAGGTCAGAACACTGGCGAGGCTCTTACTCCTTGGCCTGGCAAGATGTACGGTTTATGATGGTTTGAAGAAGCGGTACTTATGAATGCTCGTTAATAATCTTTGCAGTGTCCAAGGGTCATGGGAACATTTGCAACCTTCACTGACAGCTTCTGACAAGGAAGATCAGTGGGGAAGCTGGCAGGAGGTTGCAATTTTCAACTAGGTGATGGCTTAACCGCAGCATAGGATTCGCTTAACAATAGCAACCAGAAGTACTGGAGCTACTATCACTAAGTGGCATGAACCCTGTTTAAATGGCCCTATCTAAAGAGAATTTGTCAGTGAGAAATTTCAAGACATCTAGAACAGGACTGTCAAACTCGCGGCCCATGGGCCGGGGCTGGTTTAGCGAACTGGGAAAAAGTCCCGATATATCACGTGATGCCGCCATGATGCCGCGAGTTTGACACCCCTGATCTAGAGTGTTTCTCAACTTTACAATGTGTTGGACTTCAACTCTCAGAATTCCCCAGCCAGCTGGAATTCTGTGAGTTGAACTCCACATATCTTAAAGTTGCTAAGGCTGAGAAATGCTGATCTGGAAGATAAAAGGATTCATATTAATTTGGAGTGGAATAATCTAGTAGTTTCTGAGAAAGTGGACAGGTTATTTTGAACATCTGAAGTTTAAATTCTGCTCTCCCTGATTGCCAAAGTCCTTCAGGGAAGTATTATAGAATGATCTCCTGTTTTGCCCAAGGACAGCCTCCAAAAGTAAAACAAATGGTGAAGGTTTCCCTAAGAAGAGTAATTGTGATGCATCAGAAAGGCGCTTTTGAGTTTTCTGGATTGGCAGCTAGTCAGGAAGTGCCAGGTATCCAAGAGTAGGGGTGGAGTTCACCTTGCAGCAATTATCATTACTACTACCACTACCACTAATAGCACTTGGTACACTATCAGCATCTAAATAACCAGTGATTATTTTAAAACAACTTCTTCTGTATTTTAAGGTATTTATTCCTATATTATGTAATCATATTTATTTGTGATTTTGAGTATTTGCTATCACTGTTTGCATATGTACAGTATATGGCTAAATAATTGGGAAAGAATAGGTTCAGAAATCCAGAGTCAGTCCTTGGCAACATAAATACTGAAACATGGTTGGCAGTGAGGTTTCAGAAAAGGGCAGGAAACAGAACATTTATCCCCATGCAAATTGTAGCTGCTATCTTTTTTCCACTTTCGTTTCCACTTTCTTCTCTTTTTATAATTCTACTTTTTTGTTTTTTTCCCCCCTTCTTCTACTCTTTTTCTCAAAGTTTTCTCAATTTATGCATCATGTTTTACTTTTGATTTGTTAAATAAATTACAGTCTCTGGATTTACACAATATCCGAGTTCACAAACACATTAAGTAAAGATCAGCAATCCATTATAACTTAGCATATCTACCCTAAACAATTACAATGATCAGTAAGTAATTTGAAGAAAGGAGCAGTCCAAAGGGAAGTGTTCCTGAAGAGTCCTTCTTGTTAGTGCCTGGTTCTTTGGACAATTAAAAACAAAAGATAATGTTAGATCTGGTCTTCTAAGCCTACAATTTCAAATTTTCTGCTATGCATATAATGTCATTCTGCAGTGTTGTGTCATGAAATTAGAACAACTATGTGTTGCTTTCATTGCAAAGTAAACTTGTGATCAGCCACTCCTAGATGGAAGAAAGTATTTATACCTGCAATTTGTCTTCAATTCCCGGCAAAACAGAAACAGGTCGACTGACTTGCAAATCAAAATTTGGGTCTTCTTTATTGTCTTAGGAACTCAAGTTTTCAGGTGTGATCACATTGCATTTTGATGCGAGGCAAACTAATTTTACTAAAGAAAGGACGATAATACACATTCAACCATTTCCAGAACAGTGGCCATTTTAGTTTGGTGCAGTATCTTTAGGCAGCCACATTTAAGAACTTGCTAAAAAGGTCACCCTTAGATGTGGACTTTCTTGGCAACAATATGGAAGTGTTTTGCCATTGCATTCTTCTAAGATGTTTGATTTTGTTGCGGAGAAAAATAATTAGAGGTGACATAATCTTGTTTCCCTGCTCTCAATTCTCAATAATAAGACCGGAGTCCAGGAAAGAATAAAAGTAATATATTTGCATAACAAAAATAAGAACACCTAAGTCTGTGTCTACATGGTGAAGAACAAAGAGAACAAAGGAAAGATTAACACATGCGCAGTACAGGTATCACATGAGAACTTCATATCAGTATACAGTGTCATTTCAGAATAGGAGTCCTGCTGACAAATTAAAATGAACGTAGTGACAAACCCCTTCTTTGCCAGTAGGGCGAATATCAGCTATCCATCAAAACATCACTTAAGGCACATCATCTCACGCAGGTATTCATGCTGCGCTGCTGGTAATGGTTTGGTAAGCATGTCAGCAATTTGATCACATGTAGGTATGTACTGAAATTTTACATATCCTTGTTTAACCAACTGTTTAATATTTTTATAACGAATGTCAATGTGTCTGGACCTAGTTCCCGTGAAACGTGAATCAGAATTACAAACTACTGATTGATTATCTTCCATCACTGTGATTGGTTGAATCGGATGAGTCCAGATATCTGTAACTAAAGCATCAAACCAAGTAAGATAGTTACATGCATCAGAAACACAAGCATATTCAGCCTCGGTAGATGA
>QLTV01012198.1:1282772-1319951 GCA_003457575.1 Thermophis baileyi
GCCATGCATATCTCTGTGGAGGAATACCTTTTGTGACCCTCTTGGAACGTCTTGAAACAGTCGTCCAGTCTTCCTCTGGTTCGTCCTCGTCTCCATCATCGTCGCTAGCGTCAGCATTCGCGGCTTGCGAAGACGGAACATCCGGTTGTGAAGAACTAGTAGATGGAACACTTGCCTGTGCATCTTGGTCATCGGACTGCACGGCGTCAACAACATCATTTCTAGGAAAATAAACTCCAGGATCATTAGAATGAATCCTAGACCAGTCAGTGTCTTCCTCAAAATTTGCAGATTGAGAAATTGTTATCACATTTCTGGAGTCAACAAACTTGCTCCACTTTTACTTGTCATCAATACCCATAAATCTCAGTCTTTTAGCTACTGGACCTCCTTTTCTTCTTTGAGCTGACGGAATGTTCACCATAGCATATGAACCGAAAATGTGCAAGTTTTTTAGGTCGGGTTTGTACCCATACAACATGAAGAAAGGAGTTTGATTGATTACACTACTCCAGGTCCGGTTAACAATCATCTCATTCTAATCAACATCTCTGAGACTTCTTTGTAACTCCAGTCCAAGAATCAAACATATCTGATCCGGGCTTAGATTTTCAAATGTAACCAATATCTGCAAGGTAGTACAATGTTGCTGTGACAGAACAGTTGCTACCTGGTAGTAAATGCATTGATTCAGAGCAAAGGTAATCTGCTAGAGCAGAAGTCCCCAACCCCTGGCCTGTGGACCAGCACCGGGCATGCCAGCAAACAAGTGAAGCCCCATCCGCGAGGTGCAGGCAGCATGCAAAACCATGCCTCCTCCGGTCCACAGAAAAAGCTCTCTCCACGGAACCGGTCCCTGGTGCCCAAAAGGTTGGGGGCCACTGTGCTAGAGCCATGATAGCCATATGCTTCAGAAAAGAAAACAGTTGAGTTGTAGGGATAATAAACTATTAGTTGCTTCCCTTTTAAGAAAGGAATCAGAACAGAGAAAGGGATAAGGAAGAACTGGCAAAGCAGTCCAGGCAATGACAGAATGAAATTGCCCTGTTCAACTTGGGTAATGCTGGGAAGCATTTTTTTCTTATACAGGTAGTCCTCGACTTATGGCCACAATTGAGCCCCAAATTTCTGTTGCTAAGCGAGATAGTTGTTAAGTAAATTTTGCCCCATTTTGCAACTTTTCTTGCCACAGTAATTAAGTGAATCACTGCAGTTGTTAAGTTAATAACACAATTGTTAAGTGAATCTGTCTTTCCCCGTTGACTTTGCTTGTCAGAAGGTCAAAAAAGGTGATCACATGACCCTGGGACACTGCAACTGTCATAAGTCTGAGTCAGTTGCCAAGCATCTGAATTTTGATCACGTGACCAGGGGGATGCTACAATGGTCATAAGTGCAAAAAATGGTCATAAGTCATGTTCTTCACTGCCATTGTAACTTTGAAAGGTCACTAAACAAACTGTTGTAAGTCAAGGACTACCTGAAATGCCCTGTGGTTTATGTGAAAAAGAGAAAGCTACAAAGCAGGAAATGTCAGAAACTTTCGGCTGCTCCACTTTTCTGAGATGGTGAAATTATTTGGAATGACTTTCAAACGGTTCTGTAGTTGTAACTCAGCAAACAGTAGTCTACTCAAGTTATCCATATAATGCCTTAAGTGGATTCTTACATGAACAAGATTCCAATGGTTTATGCTTATCATAAAGCACCTGCTTAAGTTCAGGCATCTGCTAAATCAGTACAGAAATTACATGTCACATATAGAGTTGATCCACAATTTTCCCAACCAGGAATGGCTCAGGAATTCTAGGAGTTGAAGTTCACAGGTCATAACGTTACCATAGTTGCCTGTCCCAGCGTTAGCCCCTACTTAATATGAAGAGCAACATTTGCATGTTGTCCCCCCCTCCGAATGTCTGTTATAATAGAAATATAAAAATGTCACCATCCAACGACATATGGTGTATTCTTGGCAAATTCAGTTACCATGTAGGCAGCATTACATGCTCTCAATTAAGGACTGCCATAGCTTTTCTGTTCTAGCTAGAATACATTTCAATTGAAAGATATTTTAAAAAATGGAATACTTCAAAGAAAGTTATCCCAGAAATATTTCAAAAAAAGAGATACTACTGAACATTTCTCAGAAGTATAGTAGCCTTGATGTTGAACAAAACAAAACTAAAAACAAAGCTTTCCTTCATCAAGGAAGCTCCCTCTGTATAAGCCAAAATTTCAAATTAGTGTAATATTTTTGAGCAAAATGTAACAAGCCTGTTAGTAAGAACAGTGAATATCATCTGTCATCAAATCTCTCGGGATATTTAAAATGGTGTGCTGAGATCATGTTAAGAAAAAGAATTTGAGAACATTAGTTATAATACATAGCTGAACCCTGACTGGTATGAGCTGGTTAATAATCCTGGTTTGCTCAGGGTTCACATTTTATTAGATCAGATAAAATACAGGTAGTCCTCAACTTACGACCACAATTGAGCCCAAAATTTATGTTGTTAAGTGAGAAATTTGTTAAGTGAGTTTTGTCCCACTTTATGACTTTTTTGCCACATTTGTTAAGTGAATCACTACAGTCGTGAAGTTAGTAACATGGTTGTTAAGTGAATCCCCATTGACTTTGCTTGTCAGAAGGTTGCAAAAGGGGATCACCTGACCCTGGAACATTGCAATTGTCATAAATATGAGTCAGTTGACAAGCATCCAAATGTTAAAAGTTCTTTTTTAACTTTGAACAGTCACTAAATGAACTGTTGTAAGTTGAGGACTACCTGCAACAAGCTATATTTTTTTTTCTCAAATCAAAGGGAGCTAGAAGTATTTGTGTAGGGAGGACAGGCTATGCAATCTGATACTCATACAAACTATGCTCTAAGACCATTATTTGAAAACAGTTCGTATACCATGATTAAGCGTTATGCCTGCCTTAAGAGTCTGCACATTTTAAGCCTTCTGATTCATTCGCATGCCAATTTTCATCCCAGCTTTTCACATATTGCAGGATTTTTTTTTGCCAAATGACCTTTTTACACTTCAAATTTTACTTTGAAAAAAACTTGGCTTCTGATCTAAAGCTTGAACTAAGCTGCAAAGATTCTTTGCGACAAGTTACTCATACAGTATTTAAACAGAATGTGAAAAAAAGTTCAGCATTTGGCTAGAGTATTTTTCTTTTAAAAGGAATGCAATTGCTGAAATGCTATCAAATATATCCCAAAATTAAATTTAAATGATTGTCAATCTTGACAAGCAAACAGTATAATGATTTCCTGCCACAGTATTGTTTTATTATGCAGAGCAGATGTTAAATAATGGCCTTTCAAATGTATATAGTCGCAATCTATTTTTGAAAAATAAGCTTTTAAAAAAGCAAGCAGAAAGATGGATATATGTATGACTATAAAATCATCAAAGATTTTTTATTATGCAGTAATTTTATAATAAGAAACTATAAATTATGGTTAAAATATTATTTTATGTAGCAGTCTTCCTTCAGATAGGCTGAGTAGTAGTCCAACCCTTGTAGAAGAAATGCCTTAGGAAGTCATCAGGTTAGAGAAGGATGGTAGGCAATGCAGTGCAAGCTGTATTGGGTGCTGGTCTACTTCCTGGCCCAGTTCAAGGTGTTGGTTATGACCTTTACATCTCTACATGGCATGGGGGGCCAAATTATCTATGGAACCATCTTCATCATATTATATCATCCCATCCAGTGGTGGGTTACTGCCGGTTCGGACTGGTTCTCCCATACCGGTGGCAGAAATTTGCACCCACTCGCCGAACCGGCAGCGATGGCTGGCTGTCCATACCTCCACACCGGTTCTCCGGTTGCCACGGCTGTCAAAGAACCCTCTGCGCATGCGCAGAGGCTTCTGCGCATGCGCAGATGGCCATTTCCGCGACGTGATGCTTCTGTTGCGATGCGAACCGGTAGGGAAGGTAAGTGGAACCCACCCCTGATCCCATCCTATCTGGTTAGCCAGGGAAGGCCCACCTGGCAGCCAAAGAATTCCAGCTGAAAGAGAGCCTTCTCTGCCCTTGCCCCCTTGGCCTGCAGAACGATCTCCCCCTGGAGGTGAGGTGGGCCACCACTCTCTTGGCCTTTTGTAAAGGCTTAAACCCCTAGCTCTGCACTCTTGCTTGGGAATTGCAGATGAGGATGCAGCTGTGGGGCTGGTTGGCCACCCCGAAAGGCTTCCCCACCACCCCGCTTTTTAATAATTTTTTTTAACATTCCCTGCTTCTTTTAAATTTTACATACTGTTTTTATGCTTTTCATATTATATTGCACATCGCCCAGAGGCCCTCTGCGAAAGAGGTGGTTGGTTCTTAAATATGACAAATAGATAAATACATATGTTTTATGTGTTGGTTTAAAAAGATAAGACTGATTTTCCGATAAAATCTATAAGTAATCAAATGCATATACCAGTACTGTGCCTTAGGCACCTCTCTTATCTCTACAGGGCTGCCTGCTTTGCCTGGTTTTATCCTGATTTAAGATAATCATTTAATTAGGGGCAAAAGAAAAAAAAAAGCCAAAACTAATGCCAGCTTCAGGTATCATCCTTGCTTTCAGAAATTCCCTCAGTAGGAATTAAAATGGTTGTGGCTATAACTCAGTGCTGTTTAGAGAAAAGACAAAAGTAAGATGGGTGACAAAAATATCCTGAACGTGGTGAAGAGGGACAGCTTACCTTTTGTAAATGGAATAAGGTAGCCCTCGACTTACAACTAGTTGCTTAGCCACCAATCGAAATTACCACAGAACTCCCCAGAGGTACTTATGACCTTGTTCCAAAGTTATGACAGCTGGCCCCCATGTTCATGTGACCACATTTTGGGCATTCAGCACATTTATGGCTATTTGCAGCATCCTGTGGTCAGATGACTGCCTTTTACAATCTTTTTGCCAAAAAAACGGAATTTACTTCTGTTTTTTGGCAAAACCAACCCATAGCAAACAATTGTTTCACTTAACAACCAGCATAAAAAGGTCATAAACTCGGGTCGGTCATGTGGGTAGGCTCCATTATAGTCATAAATTGAGGATACCTGTACTTAATGATTGGAGCTGCCCAGCATGATAAACATTTTGTGAGAACATCCCCAGCCTAGAGTTACTTTGGATAAGGAGATGGGTGGTATATTGTATAAATTTTATTAATAAATAAATTTGTCCTTAAAACACCAAAGATGCCCACCATTCCCAAAGGTTTGCCTACTTAAGTAGTAGCCCCTCCTTAGGTTGCCTCGGGATCACAAAGATCCCAAAATGAATGCTCAGTTGAGCCATAATGTGGTTTGTTTTCTTTTTGACTTAGTGCATTTTGGAAACCGCCACTAAGGCTTAACAAGATATACAAACCTAACCAATTGTGGCTTTTTCCACTAATTATTGTTAAATCAAATAATATTTTATGTAACTTGTACATTATTTTAACCTATCCTTATTGTTCCTAGCAAGGAAGGATTTGATAGATCAACATTCATTCCTGCAATGGGGTGAGAAATTATTTTTCTGTTTAAAGTCATTATTTCTAAACTTGCATTTATAGCTGTATGTCAATGTGTGTTTCTTCTGTGCTTTGTGGTGAAGAGAACCACCACACAGTTCAGGAGACATTTCCTTTCCTCTTCCCATTGCTATGAAAATGTGTCAAGATATTGTGTTAATTTAATCCTAAATTTCACACGGGTGTTTTTTCACGATTTAAAAGAACCAAGAGTGTTGTCTTGCTGTACTAGTTCTAAAGAAAACACTCTATATTTCATTAGGTGGGCTAGAATCCAAGGATCTTTTTCTATTCATCCAAACAGCTTATCTGGCAGTCTGGTAGAATGTTGTGATACATTTGTCCCTCTGAACAGCTGACCTACATGCTGTATTACAAACTGCTTACAAAATTGACTGGACATGTAAAAGCAATGTACCAGGACAGACAGGATTTGGGGGGATAGAAATGAGAATACTCTTCCTCACCAGACTTACAAAAGGAAATGCAGGGATTTTTGGGGCCTGGTTCAAGAAGTATGGTTTGTGGTAGAGTTGGAGAACGCTAATGGAATGATCATCCTTTCTATACCATTGTTAAAAGCCTGAAGCCTATGGCTGGAAACGAATCAGCATCCCAAATAAGCTACTTTGAAATAACGATCTTTTTGATTTCTCTTTAACACACATCAGCTTCAGATGTGGGGAAAATATTTTTCTTCTTGCTCCCTCAATGAAAATTGTTATGTCTATCCATGGGGTTTTTGCCTCTTATATTTTGTCTAAAATATATAGATTAATTATAATTTGTGGGAGATGGGAATCGCTTAACATCAAAGAGGGTTATTATCTCAATGCCTCATAATACAGTTGAGGGTCAACCAGGTTCACTTCAGCATTGACTTTAGCATAAGTGGTCTTTAAATCTTGTTATTAGTCCATTTTTTTAAACTTCAGGTGTTCTTGGAAAGGTAATTCTGCATAAAGAATTATGCTTCCAGATCAACTAGAAAACTACATGTATACTTTTTCACAAGGAAAAGAAAAGCTGTTTTAAGGCCAAGAAAGGTCAACTGAATTAAATGGGCTTCAATTATTACAGATAAACAGCAGTTTTCTGTGGTTCAGTTGTTTGGCTTTAGTTCTCTTGAAGGGAAGATATTTTTTTTCTTTTGAAGCTGTCAAAGAAAACGAAAGGAAACAAAACAAAATAAAAGCCCTGTTTCCTAAATCATCTGCATGTTGAAAAACCCTGCAGTTCAGAATAAGTGAGCGATAAACAAAGTACATGTAGCCTGTAGCTTTTGAAATACTGTATAAGGGCCTCGCTGCTCTGTTGCATGGAATACCATCAAGATTGGCATAATTATTCTTGGCTTGTCACAAACTGTCCTTACCAGCAGCTGCTTGTGGCCACCCCCCTGCTCCCAATATTGCAATGTTGGTCATAATTCTTATTATGTAACAATTATATTCAGTGTAAATGAAATGGAAGGTAACCAGTATGAATTAAAGATCCATTTTCTAAAATGCTAGAAATGTTGGATGAGTGTCATTTGAAGCAATGTTCAGGGAAATCACTTAAAGGGATGCTTAACCATTTTTATGCAGAATATATTTGCATTTGCACCTGCAAACGTAAAGGGTTAAATAGTCATTTTAAAGTCATTCATCTTTTTAGAGAATCTTGAGAACTGTAATTCTTTGAGTTGGAGGCTGGAAATACCTGATAATATTCGCACTGTGACCATAATTTCCATAATTGCAATTCCCAGCAGTCTTTGAGGAAAATCATATATTTGCACTGTAGTATTTGGTTTTTTTTTTAATTTGGTACTCAAAGCAATAAAAATAAATGAAGATAAACAAGGCAGCTTTCCATAGATTGCAATTAAGATTGCAAGATTCAGAATAGATTATAGTCATGATTTAATCTAATCAAGATAGGCATTCATGAATTAAAATATAACAAAAATACATTTAAATGAAATATTGTGGTCTTTCATTTTTTTCAATTTCACTAAAGAACTTAAGAACATAAAAATATTGATCCTCTCTTCTTTTTGTATGCTGTTCAAAGTACAGAAATCAGTACTTTCTCCAACGCTTTTCCCTAAGATGATTTTTAAAAAGGAAAAAAGCACACAGATATATTTTTGCCTGAGCAATAAGCAGCTAATTTGATTTTTTTTTAAAAAAACCTTTTTTAGTTTTACAATTAAATTAACAACTTTATAAACAATAGTTACCTTTGAGTTTGCTGTTGTAAAGAAAATCATAAAATTTCTATAGAACCTCATAATTTTAGACATATTATGCAGTAAATTAGAAGTTATTCTAAATCCTCGTGGTTATATTTTGGAAAAAAAAATGTACTGTGACTGCCGATGAAGGCAGGAACTGAGATACTGCCTTTCAATGCCTGATGTGCAGAAAAGGGTATTTCTGACTCATGACCTTAACTGAACAGGAATTCCTTTACTCTTCAGAATGAGGTTCATCACGGCTGTGTATCCGTTTCAAAATGCAGGATCGCCAAATACGGATTTTAGTCAGGATATATTATGTAATGGTTTGGGCAGATTGCTTTGCCCCAAAATGTCCATTTGAAAACTGTATCTTTTGAGTCAAAGTACTGTAGATATTTTTTACATCACATTCATGTAATCTGTTGTAAGATTCAGGCCGAAATCAACATTTGAATTAGCCCTTGAGCTGCAGAGTTAATTGATGCATTCACTGAATCTTTCATAACAATAGCGATTGGCCGGTAGCTGTGATGTTAAGTAGTATTTAGACTGGTATTAGGTTGAGTGAACTGCTGGGGGTATTAGTAGCAACAGGGAATATAGTTGGGAATATTGGCATATGTCCTGTGCTTCATTATGCTTGAGAAATGAGGAAAAATAAAACCCTGTGGAATGCTGCTGTGGAAGGACTAAAAATTAATTATCTTTGTACAGTAAGCTCATTACTATGCTTTATAGAAGTGATTCTCAATTTTTTCTTCACCACAGAGCCCCTTTCAATAACTTTTGTGGCTACCGAGCATGGCCCAAGACTTAACTCAAGATTTAAATCATAATATTTCTTCAAGCCTTCACGGACCCCCTTGTGACGAGATCGCGGACTCCCAGGGCTCTGTGGACCACAGGTTGAGAACCACTGCTTTATAGTAAAGGTGTTAAGGCGGCCCCTCTAAGTTTTCACTGAACATGTGAAGAAGTAGGATCTTCAGCATCAGCTCTGCCTTGACATTTGTTTAACCAGAGGCCCACTCTTCTGATATCTGCTTATACTAACAGGCAGATTCACATAGCCTTCGGAACCCAGTTCCATATGCAACCTTGGACCACGAGGGTTCTTTAGAAACATAGAGTCAAAACTGTGCATGCACAAAAGGCTCTTTTCCTGCCTGTGAATTATCAGTCCAGGGATATGCAAATGCTGGCAGGGTGTAGATGTTTTTGATATATAGGAGGCAGTTTATAAATCCTATTGGTAAACTTTGGTTCGAACTTTGGTTTGAACTTTGCTTAATTGGAGAAAGCGGAGTACCATCATCAGTGACTATGGGAATTTTTTTTTTATGTGAATAGTGTAGTCTTAGATACAAACAATGTCCCAAATGCATATCTTCTACAGTTTTACTTTAAAAAAATTGTAATTCTGCTCTGTAAAGTTGCCTTGGGGAGGTATCCAAAGGAACCATAAGGACATTGCTACATGGGAGAAATTGTTATTGGATGTGGCCCCAAGGCTACCTAATTGATTGACAGCTCCAAGAACATATTTGAACTGTAGCTCTCACAGAATCCCAACTTCTGTGTGGCGTATTAAAGAACTGGAAATCAACAGACTGAAAGCTGTTTTTCAATGGAGCGTTTGGAAAGAAAGTATTCATTTATGCCTCTCTGTTAACAGTGAAAATAATTTCAAAAAGATGTTGGATTTGTGTTCCAACACAAAGAGAACACCATAGGTTCAGCATTAGGCCAGCCTGAAATAACAAGAAAAATATTCAGGCAGAGTAGGGAAGATTTCAGGAACTGTTAATATTTAATATTCCAATTAGTATTTTGTTCATTATCCTGACATTTTCAAATCAGTGAGCTTTCATAGCCAGTTGCAGCTATGCCATTAGTAATATATAGAAAGCAGACTCTTTGGAAAAACCCTTGCTGGAGAACAGGATGCTACAAGGAGCCATTCTCTTCTTGTGGCTGAAGCTTTTGAATGGCCCTTCAATCTAACAATGTGTTTCTCAACCTTGGAATGCTGGCAAAGGCATTCTGGGAGTTGAAGTCCACATTTCTTCTAGCTGCCAAGGTTGAGAAACAGTGATCTAATCAGTGAGCATTAGGTTACTTCTAGTCATTTTAACTCTGGGGTTCTCTGGGATTTGAGCAACACTTAGTAAAACAACATTTATAACAACAAGCTTATAATTAAGCTGCTGGGTTAATAGAATTCATGATTCAGAGGTCTAAATTTGGAGAGGAACAGAGAATAAAATAGTGGATGTTATTCCTCACATATTTTTCATCCATAAGAATTCAAATGGAATTGTATCATTTTGTCCTGTTGATAGGGAAATCCCAAGATTGCTGATGTTTCTTAAAAAGCATTATACACAGTCACAATCTACAACTGCAGTTGAGCAGGTTTTGTCCATGAACAGTTTTAGTACCTACTTTGCTTAAGGATAAATTAAGAGTGTTCTTTGCTGTCAGTTGTACATTTATGAGCATCAAGAAAACGTTTAGCTTATTCAGAAGCTAATTTTAAGTATTGGGAGCTCTAGAACTAGTAGTGCTCCCACCACTTAATCACATCTTCTTTCTTTCCATATAAAAGTAATTCACTGTCATTCAAGAAAACAGTACGGAATAAATGGTCTGGAGAATGTATTCATTCTTTGTGCTCAAATACCAGTTCAGTATAACAATTATTATACTAGCTGTTTATTACATGACCATTTGTTGAGAATGTCAGAAACCCATTGACCTTCTCTCCTGGCACCTCCATGGCATGATGGACAGAATTGGCTTCTGTTAAAGAGAATTCCCAAGTGACCTCATTGGGATTTTTGTGTCAACAAAAATGATCCTGGTACAGAATAGGTTGTGGAAACAGTCCTTAGGAAATTACTCAGGGTGAGAGGAAGCTATATTCTGGGATATAGAAGGAAAAGGAACAGTATTTCTAATTAATTTTACAATAGACTGCTAGGTGAAACTGAAATTGCAGTGCATTAATAAAACATTGGACTTTTACGTTCTACAGTATTTTCTGATTTTTAAACGCCTGCAGTCCTAATGCACCAGATCTTATTGTTAGGATTTTTGAATGAATTAAATAGAAGACTGTTGCTGTTATACGTACACGTTATCATATTTATGCTGGGTGATAAAACTAAGACCTGAGTGAAAATTGTTTACTTTTCTTTAAAAATAATCAATCATGATGGGAAGGGACAGGAATATGAGCCTTAATCTAGGCATTTATGACTTCATTTTTTTCCTTTGAAATAGAAATAGGAGTTGGAAACTATGTGAGGTGATAATTTTTACCAGTTTCAAAGCTACAAGAGGTAACACTTGAGTTCTTAAAAATACCTCTGATCAGTTAGTCATCTGTGCATTTTAAAGATTTACATATAATATTTCATATGTAAAATTTTGTAGCGATTGGTTTTCAGTACTAAATAATGAAATCGTTTGCTTTAATATCATCCTGCCAAGATGATCCAAATAAGGAATGTATATATCTTAATAATGTGTTTTTCTTAGATTTTTACTTCTTTTATAAAGGCATGCCCACATAAGCATACAAATAATTGCACCCTTAATGTTTATGCAGTAAATACATTTGAACATTAAATAGATTCAGTATTCTCCATTGTAATTTATAAAAACATTCCAGAGTTTCTACAAGCGAAAGAGACCTTGATTATGCATCACTGCTCAGCAAAACAGTGTTGGCCTCAATGGTTTGGTCAGTTGAGGCAGAGAAAGATATATGAAAGTGAGGTCTTCCTCCCTGTTTGTCAAATATATAGTTCTTTGAAGTTTGTAATTTGTCACATGTGAATTACTTAAAATATAATTTTAATATTTTGCAACACAAAATTAAACTGTCCCATAAACTTCAAATAAGGGTACTGTAAATTCCATTGAAATTATTAGATTTACATCCAAAGAAATATATTAAGAAATTAATCCAAAGATTAAACATGTAGTTGTAGTTGTTTCTAAACCATTCCTGACCAATCTTTGCTCTAGAGTACATACAGAAACAAAAACGACTGTGTGAATCCTGGAGGGCTTAACTGTATTTACAGCAGAATGACTGGATTCAGACAAAGTATTGAACCAGCCTTCCTCAAGCTGGAGACCCTCTATACCAGGGGTCCCCAAACTTGGCAACTTTAAGACTTGTGGACTTCAAGTCTTAAAGTTGCCAAGTTTGAAGACCTCCGCTCTATACCATGTAGAGTTCATTTTCCAGAATTCCCCAGTCAAAATGGCTATTGCTTGGAATTCTGGGAGATGAAGTCCACTTGTCTGAAATATAATCAGTTTGGATAAGGCTATATTTTTGAACTCATTGGAAAAGAACCTGATGTTGGGAAAGATTGAAGGCAAAAGGAGAGGGGGACGGCAGAAGATGAGATGGTTAGATAGTGTCGTCGATGCAGTGGGGATGGGTTTGAGCAGACTCAGGAAGACAGTGGAGAATAGGGGAGCCTGGCGTGCTGTGGTCCATGGGATTGCGGAGAGTTGGACACGACTTACCAACTGAACAACAAAATATTTGTTGAACCATAGTTCCTTTAAAAAAAATCCCACAATTGGCTTAATATTGAATCCATAAACCATAGCTTAAAAATGAGGGCTAAATTCACATAATATGTTAAACCAAAAACAGACCTATGGCTTAACTCGTTATATAAATCTAGCCATTATATTATTGAAATGAACAATTTTATTTATGTATTTTTAAGATTTAGAAAGCTGTCTAACTCAAACAATGTTACTCTGGGCAGCAATTTTATTCAGGGTACTGGCTAGATTGCAATAGAAGCTTTGTTTCATTAAATGCGGTAGGGGGAGGGGAAAGGAAGGAAGGGAAGAAGAACATGCTCCTTTCCATCCTTTTTCCTTTCATCCTCAAGGCTGTGGGTGAACAAGCACTAAGAAAATTGGTCTTTGCTTTAATAGGAACCACCATTCCTGGTGGTTTCAGATTCACAAGTCACTTAAAGCAAAGTAATTATCCTGTGAAGATTTCAAAGTGCTGATGTGCCCTTCTAAAAACATAGAAGCAGCAGGATCAGTTGCCAAGATCAGCAAGAATCTTGTGCAAGTGACTCATCTTGTTCTCTTAATAAATTTTTTATTATTATTTATAATTGAAATCTTGGCCCTGGTACATGAAGTCCTGTAAAATTGGGATAAATGCCAGACGGCTTGGGATTTATTGGCAATACAGAATGGTTGCCCTCTCTAGTGGAGCCCATAGTAACTTATTCCATAAGCAACACCATATCTGTCTTCTTTAATTTATTTTGATTCATGCAGGTATCTTCTGAAGCACTGTATGAATTGCATAAGGTGCAAGGTTCACCATTCTGTTGGTACAATAAATATGGGGATCGAACCAACTGGCATGTAAAAACTTGATCGGGGTTGTCCATACTCTCTTTCTCTTTTGACCTGGGTCTTTTGAACCCTGCAGGCAGTCTCTGGGAGTGTATTCTCAGGCTGGTAAGGATTCAGGAGATGATTTTTTTAAAAATAGGCATCTGCAGATTCAGTGATTTTCAGGAAAAAGAACTTATTGATTCATGCTAAAACCATTCGAAAGAAATGTAAAAAATATCCATCTTAATATCTTACAAGATAATTTTGTTGGAAATCATTTGTTTCTGAAATGTTGATAACATTATCCCTTTCATTTCAGTAAGTCTTGTTAAGAAGAAAATGTATGATTTGTGTCTTGGAAAAAGAACTTGGCATAGTCAAGAACTTCATCTAATCTGAGATTTAATTCCAAATATTATAAAGCTCTCTGAAGAGAGATATGGCTTGTTGATCAGTTGGCCTCCTTCAGGTACCACCATCTTACCCAATTTGTTCCTCCTGAATTGGGAGTCAGGGCAAGGAAAGAGAAGGAAGCAGGGAAACAATGCTTTTCAGTCTGCCCTCTATTTCTACAGACTAGCCCAGGAGTCTCCAACCTTGGCAACTTTAAGACTTGTGGACTTCAACTCCCACAATTCCTCAGCCAGCAAAGCCTTTCCTGGATATTCCAATAGGACCTGCCCTCTGAGATAGTTTTCTCCCTGAGATCCCTGTTCATTCAGACCTCAGACTAGGGTGATTGACACCCCCCCCCTTTTGGGTAATACAGGTTTCCTTTGGTTACTGTTCAGTTTGTGCCATCTTCTCTTCTTCATCACTGTATTATTTTATGGTTCTGGGAACTTTTATCTGTGAACTGCCTGGAGTCGCTGAGAGTCAGGCAGTATAAAATAAACAAACAAATAAAGGAATAAACTTTAGGAGGGCAGTTTAGATGGAGCTCTTCTGCAGGTTTTGATATTTAGGGTGCTGAGGTAGATTGTTACTATATATTTAATGGTTTTATGTAACTGTTTTCCTTGATTGATTGATTGATTGATTTTAAGAATTTTGTAAACCACCAGGAGCCTGTGGAATCAATAGTACATAAATACCATAAATAAATATCTTCAGTGAAAAATATCAGAGAGCAGATGATCGGAAACATCTTTAGCTGAAATCCTAGAAAGCTGCTGGTTTAAAATTACAGGTAGCCTCAACCTACAACCAGAATTAGGACCAGAATTTCAGTCACTAAGCACTGCAGTCATTAAGTGAGTAATAATGCGATTGGACCAGATTTTACAAACATTTTTACCATGGTCATTAAGCGAATCAAGTGAATTACGTAGCTTCCCCCACTGAACTTTGCTCCCAGAAGTTGTCTGGGAAGGTTGCAAATTGTGATCATGTGATTGAGTGATACGGCATCCATTGTAAATGTGAATCCCTTGCCAAGCGCCTGATTTCTGATCACATGACCTTGGGATAGTTTGTTCCTATTAAGTGTCCAATCAGAGTCAATCAGTCCCTTCTAAATTGTGTCTGATGGCAAAGAATGTAGCATTTGGATTAATCACATAGCCAATCTACTATCCTTCCAGAAGTTATGCTGAGATGCACAGCAGAGGCTTTCCCCTGAATTCATCAAAATGCTATGTTGGACGTCGAACCCTTATTAAGCACTTGGGTGTGAATCTTGCAATATTTGCCCTTCCTTCTTTTTCCAAAAAGAAGATACTATACTTGTTTGCATAGTTTGGAAGTCTGCATGTTATATCATCGATGCATGAACTTTTCCTTTAGCTCCATATTTGTGGTGCTGTATTGTCCTGCTTTGGTTTCTAATTTGTATATTTATTCCTTAAAGTTTCCATAGAAACATAACAAGCAATAATATTAGGAAGAGGACATCAAATCCACGCAAAACAATATGGTGTGTATTGCAATTTCTTGCTGTTTTAAGGTACAATAATACCTTAAGCTTCCTTGAGGCTCAGCTGTTTATGGCATAGAATCAGGAAACTGGTCATCTCGGCAATAATTGCTGTTTCCTACTCAGCCACATGGCAAATCATCCTTCCCCGTTCTGTTTTTTACCACGGTGGTAAGCAGTAAAAGCAAAACTTACAGCTTAATTTCAACAGCATAGACTGCTTTTCAGCAGATGTCATGGTAGGAAAAAGGCCTTGATCAAGTCATTCGAGGATGCACCGCAAAGGGGAAGAAGCTTTGAGCATATAGCTCACATTGCAATGGCTGCCTAGCGCATGGTTTTTAAAAGAAAGAAAGAAAGAAAGAAAGAAAGAAAGAAAGAAAGAAAGAAAGAAAGAAAGAAAGAAAGAAAAACAAGAGCCACAGCAGTTCAACCATGTTTAAAAGTAACCCTCTACCAGCTGCTTTTCTTTGTCTTGATTTTTTTAATTAAAACCCCAGAGAGAAAAATGGTTGGACTGGACATCTGTGCTGTGAAGCTAACAGTAAAATGGATTAACATCATGCTGATCCAGACATGACCCATGAATGACCTCAAAGAAAACACCTGCAAACACACCAATGCAAAAGCACATGATGTACAAAATCTCTTGTCATTTGCTATGGGCCACAGTGGCCGGGACTGATGAGAATCGGTCCAAAATATTAAGGAGATCAGGTGTATATTACTATTGGAAAATATATATGCATAAATAGCAATAAAACAGTGTTCTTTCCTGGCTCTCATGCTCTGGAATCCACCCCCCTAGAAATACTTTTTAGCCCCTACTTGCTTGAATTCATAAAGCTATAAAAACAGGAATTTTTAAAAAATCAAGTTAGTTTGGTCTAGTGGTTAAGGCACCAGGATAGAAACCAGGAGACCATGAGTTCTAGTCCCACCTTGGAATAAAAGTCGACTGAGTGACTTTGGAGTCACTTACCCTCTCTCAGCTCAACCCCCCCCCCCACATGCTTGTTGTCATGGGAAAAATAGGAGGAGGAAGGAGTATTAGCTAAGTTTGCTGCCTTGAGTTATTTAAAAAACAATAAAGGCAGAGGATAGACAGACAGACTGACTGACTGACTGACTGACTGACTATCCCAGGTCCTTGGGTAGGTCTCAATAGGAAGAGAAAAATGCCAAATCCTCCAAACTTCTGGCTGACTGTGCAATTTAATTTAATTTAATTTAATTTAATTAATTGTATTTCTACAATGAACTATATAATAATACCTTTAATCTAATTCACTTGTATGCATTCATTTGGGTATGTATGATTAGCTTCAGAATTATTAGCATTTTCCTTTATTCTTGCTTTGTGGTTCATTGCCCCGAGGTGCAGCTATTGAATGGAGTGCAGTGCGATGCATCTGCCTAAAGTTATTCCAGTTGGTTACCTCAAGTTGCAATGATTGTTTGCTATGATTGTTGGGAGTGCTAGATTGTCAACGGAGGTAGAACTGGCATTTCTATGCCTTAGTTAAGGATTCTCATATTGTTAAGGACATTCATCAGTTACATATAAAGATAATGATGATGATTTATTAAACTCTCAATGACTCTAAGTGGCTCACAACAATCAAACTGGAATACATTTAATAAATGATAAAGGTAAAAGATGCCAAGAATGAAAACGTGGAATATGGATGTTGTTTCAACAGCCTTAAATCTTCTGAGAGCCCATTAATTTTACTATTGAAGCTGAGCTAGTACTTGCATGGAGATAATCAGAAGTTAAGTACTCTGTACTTTGTAAATAAAAAGGAGAATATAAATAGATCTGGGGCCAATATTGTCCGTGAGAGGAAACCTTGAAAAGTGCCTTCTGATAAACTTCCTCAATCAACCACACTGGCAGTGGGCAACAGCAATAGAAGTAGACAAGAGAATCTCTGATAGTGCTGCCAACTGTTAATATCTGCAGGTTTTCTACTATTCTCATTGGGGCTGGAGATAAGAACCAAAGGCCTCTCAGCTGCCCCTTGACTTGAATATAATCATATTGATTGTTGGATTATGTCATACTGTATGTCTAATGCAGTAGACTTGCGAAATGTGAAGTTCTATACAGCAAACTAAAGTTTCTTAGCTCAGCCAGTAAGACAATAGGGGGAATTCATACACTGCAGCATACACTATTTAATCAATACACTAAGCTAAACGCAGACCGTACTATGGCTTATTATGATGTGGGAATCCAGTCCTTATGTAAAGCTGCAAATAAAGTATTTCTATCATGCATTTCCTGACAACTCACTTTTCTGTTAACTGATGTGGGAAAAAGTTTGGGTTTCCTTCCTTCCTTCCTTCCTTCCTTCCTTCCTTCCTTCCTTCCTTCCTTCCTTCCTTCCTTCCTTCCTTCCTTCCTTTTTCATTATTGGGATTTGTATATAATATTTCATTTGTATGTGCAAATCTCTCTGTGGTAGTGAAAAGCAGATAATTCTTGTTATTGTTTCCTAATTCTCAAGACAACTCATGGAACAATCAATTAGAAAGCAATATTTTTCTCCAATGATAGCATATAGCCTAATCAACAGACCTCTTAACAAACTGGAAGACTAACAAAAATTGCAAAAAGTTTGAGGGTTATAGATATTGTTCTTTCTGATTGGTTGAAGAGCAATGATCTTGTCTCTCCTCCATTCACAGTTGGAGCAGCAGCAAATGATAACCTGGCTGCCTTAAGATGTAATGCTGCTGTATGTCTAGCACCTCTGAAACGTGCTATAAATTTCATGTCTACCTGTCTTGCTTCCTGGTTCGCTTTCTTTACGGAGATTTAATGTCCTGAATGTAGATTCTTCTTCCAGGCCTTCTTGTTTCTATTCTGTTAAAGGATTAAACAATCAAGATTGCATTTTCTTATGAACATCAGCATATGCTAACGTTCCCTTCAATCCTCCACAATTGACTTGATGAATTTGGTTTCAGTTTCTTTCTTAGCCCAGTTGCTCCGCATTTTTATTTTTTTCCTCCGAAGGAGGGTTTGACAACTGTACAGTATCTCCTCCAGGATGTGGATTATAAAGCCATCATTTTGCTGCATCAAATTCCATGCTATCATAGCTTCGCCTCATAGCTGGGGGGGGGGGAATTGAAGAGGAATCTGATTGAAGACTCCTGGCTTGTAGTCCTGCAGTTGCAGCCAGTTCTTTTGTTGACCATATCATGAAGGGGCTGTAGAGGCGGCAGTTAGTTCTTGTCTTTCTCTTTTCTAGATTATAGCCAATGGTGCGTCCACCTTTTAAAACTGATACTAGCTGCAGCTAACAATGCAGTTCTTTTAAAAGTCTTATCAGGCACGTTTGATCCTCTCTTGACTTGGCTCTGAATGAAACTGGCAAATCCAACTATTTCCCCTTAATTTCAGAAAGGCATTTAAATTTGTTCTTGCTCCTAGTTCAAAACTCAAATTCCAGCGTGCTTCTGATTGTACCTCATTGGGATAATAAGCTGAAAGACAGCCTGTTTGCTTCTCTATTTCCCCCCAAACCTTGGCCTCCTATTTCACCTCTTCCCACATTTCTGGCAGCCGCAGACTTCTCTTTGCAGAATTTTTCTCCTTGTTATCTGGAAGACTAAGAAGCGAGAGCCTGCAATTTTTAAAGGACCTTTGAGTTTTTACTATGGTTATAGGACATTCTGAAAACTCCTGTTCCTTTGCCTGATACATTGATCATTTAACTTCTAGGATGAAGCATCCTGAACAAATACTTTCCTTCATCACAGCACTCACAGTACTGGGAATTGGGGCGCAGATGCTCCAGTTACCATCTAAGCCAGACAACTTGTCAAGGAAATGGCACTTAGTTTGCAGTGCTGCTGCACATTACAAGCTGGACAAATGCACATTCTGAGCCAGTTCAGTCTGAATTTTGGTGCCATGCCATCACCAATTGCTGAGAAGAGCGCAAGAGGAAATCTGTAACTTGCAACTTGTCTACAGGCTTCCTTCTGATTTCGATGGAAATTGATTGGCTGATACAATAAATAGAGAGTTGTCAATTAGATCGGCAGCATTTTCGCAATTGGTATTATTGCAAGGTATCAGGTGGCGTTCTCCAGTTTTTCCATTTCAGGTTCTTGCAGTACAGGTTGAGAGAGTTTGGCACAGTGGCTTCCCCTTTTGGAATGCCAGCTTTTTTTAAAAAAAACTTTCATATTTTAATGTTTTCCAGATGTTTTCAGTTAGTGGAGATTACACATAATTTTAACTATTGCATAGCTTGAAATTTCTTTTCAACATATATGTACGTATATGAGTTCATTTAAATCCGAGGAGAACACACGCACACACACACACACACACACACACACACACACACACACACACCTCATAAAGGGGATCTTGGTTCTCCTATCCCAAAGTTGTTTTAGAAATCCAGTTTAAACAGCTTCCAGAAGCTCAACAGGATAGGAGCTACTCTGATCCCAAAGGTAACTATTCCAGAGAAGAGGAAATGCAGTTGAGAAGACTTGACTTTGTGGCCTCTGAAGATAACAATTCCTCAAATCTGGAGAAAGTGTATTGTTCCTGATCACACAGGGTAGACTATGAGAAGGTGACCTCATCGACGACCAGGTTCTGAGCCTTGTAGGATTTTAAAAGTTTCAAATAGCAATAGCAATAGCACTTAGACTTATATACCGCTTTACAGTGCTTTACAGCCCTCTCTAAGCAGTTTACAGAATCAGCATATTGCCCCCAACAATCTGGGTCCTCATTTTACTGACCTCGGAAGGATGGAAGGCTGAGTCAACCTAGAGCCAGTCAGGATCGAACTCCTGGAGTGAGCAGGATTGAACTTCTGGAGTGAGCAGTTAGCTCTGCAGTACTGCATTCTAACCACTGCGCCACCTCTTGGTAAATCTTGGTAAACCAGATACTATATACAGGGGTGGGTTCTGGATCCTTTTGCTGCCGGTTTGCTCAGGGTCGCGCCATGTGCGCGCGCCCACCCCTGCAGCAATAAAAAAATAGCTTCTGCGCATGCGCAGAAGCAAAATCCAAGATGGCAGCCCCCACGGAGACACCGACAGAACCGGCTCCATGACATCATCACCAATTTACTAACAGTTCTAAAGAACCGGTTAGAACTGGTAGGAACCCACCTCTGACTATATATAATTCTTTAATATAACTAGCTAGCTTTCCTCATAGCAGATGAAAGATGGGGAACTGAAACTAGTAGATGGTAATATTTGGAAAAAATGAGCAAGAACAGAAGTCCTATATAGGTAAACCTCAACTTGCAACTGTTTTAATGATGGTTTACAATTGGTTTAAAATTCTGATGGTCTTGGAAAAAGTGACTTATGATCTATACTTATGCTTATGACTATCATACTAGTCCATGGTTATGTGATCACAATTTAGGCACTGGCAATTGGCTTGCATTGACAACTGGTTACAGCATCCTGTGGTTAAAAAAATAAATAAAGGTAAAGCTTTCCCCTGTTCAGTTATACCTGTCTCTAGGGATGGTGCTGATCTCTGTTTCCTAGCCGAGGGAGCCAAGAATGTCTGAAGATACTTTTATGATCATGTGGCTGACATCACTTTTCGCCAAGGCACATGGACACTGTTTCTCTCCCATCAAAGTGGTACCTATTTATCTACTTACATTTGCATGCTTTCAAACTGCTAGATTGGCAGGAACTGGGGCAAGTAACGGAAGCTCTCTCTGTCACATACTACTTAGGTCTTGAACTGCCAACCTTCCAGTTGACAAGTCCAGCATCTTACTGACCACAATTTGTGACCTTTTCTTTTTATTTCCAACCCCAGTAACTTATGAAAGAAATTCTGATCTCAATTGTGGTCATAAGTTGATGACTACCTGTATTTCCATTGCGACTCTACAATTCTTCCCAAATTAACAACCACTGCTAACTAAAAAAAAGTTACTTTCATTTTCTGAAGTTGAAATGGCAGAAAAATTGAAAACTAGAATAGTATGAATGTACTGACAGATGGAAATGACATTAATTCCTGTGTTCTCACTCATCCATTCCTTGAAAGCTTTTTTAGTATTGGAATATTGACCAGATTATATCACTAGTGCATCTTGCCAGAATTCTGCTACAAAATTAAGTCATGGGGCTGAGATTGAATGTTACAGTACAGTGTTTTGTCTAGAACAGGGGTGTCAAACTCGATTTCATTGAGGGCCACATCAGGGTTGTGTTTGACCTCAGGGGCCAGGGTGGGCGTGGCCAGCTTGACATCACTCATGTCAGGGCCGCCTGTGGCCCAAGCACTCTGCCAGAGAAAATGGGCTCCTGAGCTCCGTTTTCGGCTGGGACAGCCTCCTGAAACCCTCTGCCAGCAAAAATGGAGCTCGGGAGGGTCGCATTTTCGCTGGCAGAGACACCATGGGCCGGTCCTTTGCTATTTCCAGGGTGGCCCCACGGGCCAGATCTAAGCACCCTGTGGGCCGGCTGCAGCTCCTGGGCCTTGAGTTTGACATCCCTGGTTTAGAAGAACAATATGGAGACAGTAAGGTGGTACATAGAAGGGCTAATGCAAATTGCATTCTTTTGGTGCTTAGTTGTTGTTTGATTTTTCTCACAACTGACAATCAGTTCTCCTTGTATCTATATACCTGGATGCTTCATCTTAGAAAAACTGGAGAATTTAGGAAGCACGTAAATCAATTTTCTCTTAGAAGTATATCTAGCCTTTTGAATCAAGGCTAGTTTTTATGATTCATTATAGAACATATGATCAACATGGGGCTAGAAAAAGGGCTGTATAAAGTACCAAGTTATTTTCTTCCTAGGCTTCTTGTCTGACTGACAGGTTCAGCAGACTGTCAAGCAGAGCTCTTTTTCATTACTTGGGTTGTCGAGGAGGGACTCCATGGCTCTACTATATTGTTTGAAGCCTCTTCCTACACACAGCCCTTCAATTTCAATTATACACATCTCTCTAAGTAGGTATATATTTTTCTCTCAGTTATAAAGATGTATTGCCCTTCGGGCGATAGCCAATATTTTGTGAGAGTGGAGCACAAATTAAATACAAAGGCAGCAAACTTATCTTTAGATTCTTGTGTCTGCTTTATCACTTGAAATCACATGAAAAGGAAAGTGGGGGGGGGGCAACTGTATAAGCAAGGGACCCGAAAGATGGGGACCAAACTTTTCCTCCACCCACTCAAACTCACACCATAGTTTCTTGTACTCTCTTTTCTACAGTCATTCTTTTCCCTTGACTATACACCACCAGGGGTGGGCTTCAAAATTTTTAGCAATGGGTTCTCTGCCCGGTTGCTGGGTGGGCGTGGCCATGTTGGGCATGGCCTAGTCGTCCTCCTGCACCATGGTGGGGGGCGGGCGTTTTTGCCCTCCCCAGGCTTTGGAGGCCGGAAACGGGCCGTTTCCAGCCTTCCGGAGCCTCCGGGAGGCCCGTTTTTCGCCCTTCCTGAGCACTTACCTGGCATCCAAAACGGGCTGCGTGGAGACTCCTGGGAGAGGCGGGTGGGGTGAGAGGGGTGGGGCAGGGTGGGGGTGGCCAGTCAGCAGTGGGATTTGGGGGTTCGCTGAACCATGCAGAATCTTTGCTAGAGGATCGCCCGAACACGGGCGAACCCGGAGCAGCCCACTCCTGTACAACACCTTTAGAATGCCAGCTGATTTAATAGCAAGCACATGCAGCCCTTGGTTCTCTCTGCTGTCAGAGTTTGCAAACTACAGGCTGACGTGGGGGCACTGAAAGGAACTAAATCTTCATTTGTGGAGGGCGCAGGTGAGTCCTTTCCCCCAACTCAAAGGAATGTGTAAAGAAAAAGAATCGCATCTCTGCAGCTTCTAGAGAAACCAGATACTTATAACAGACTGCTGGTGAACGGCAGGCAGTGGATGAGAATAACAGAGGGACTCAGAAACAGGGATAGAGTTTTCACTACATATGGTATACCTCATGCTCGCTTTTGTTATTGGCATCTCTTTTAGTGAAAAGTACGCTGGGGTGGGAAGATGCTGCAAGAAAATCTGCTATGGTCAAGAAAGCATTTAGCGCTTTTGTGCCATTTTTGCTTTTGCATTGTGCACTTCAAGCTCACATTTCATCAGATGGATTTCATCCATCCTAGTGGCTATTTAAGCCCATCAGACAGAGAACAGTTATGGAATTTATTGGCATCATACATGGCCTTCTACATTTTGTTGGTTTTTTAAAGTGAAAAACCACTCAATTGCAAACATTCTTTCAACAAGCAACCGATGACTTGACAGCAGCCCTGAACCAATTTGTAACCCAAACTAAAAGTAATTCTTAGAATGTGGTTTCAGTAATGCATGACAAGGGACAAGTTAGTGGGTACAAATTAATGCCAGCATTAAGCCAGCTTTAACTTGAGTAATTTAGTTAGAGGTTTGCCAGCCAGGCTGGTCATGCTCTCTCTTACTATATGTGCACTGAGAGACATTTGGCAACTAACTTGGAGCTTTGATTTCAGTCTCCTATGGGCCTTATTTTTCCTTTCATTATTTTGACTTTCTCCCAGTGCTTTCTTTCCATGGATACAAGCAAATACTGACTATATTCATGCACAGTGCTAAACTGAGAATGGGCACATGTAGTTCTCCATATGTTTTTTTTTATTGTTAAATTTATTTGCCACCTATCTTGCCGAGGGACTACTCTAGGTGGCTTACAACAGTGAAAAGGAAGAAATGAAAAGAAAGTAAACAAAACAGAATTAAAATAATAAAACAACAAAATGAAAAATGAAAAAGAAAACAGTGAGAATACATCAATATAACAAAATAATGGATGGATGGGGAATAGGGAGCAAGGTGGGAGAGGTCAAATCTGCCATCAATCCAGCAGCCACCTCCAGCATGGAACTTGCCCATTTGGTTTCCAGGACAGACAGGAGGACCAGGTTCAGGCACCTGCAGAAGGATAGGAGGAAGGGGGAAGATCTTACTTTTAGAAGGTAGGATGTTCCAGAGGGCAGGTGCTGTGATAGAGAAGGCTCTTCTTCTGGATCCCGATAATCAGAATTTTTTGACTGACAAGATCCGTAGTAGACTTTCTCTGATGGCACGAGTAGGACAAGCTAACCACGTTATATGGCTAGGGCTGGGAATTGCACTCCAGCAACATCAGATGGGCCTTATAGTACCAGTACTTATGCATTCTGTGTACTAACAGAGTGGATCCTGCTTGATAACACATGGAAGGATATCTGGGGGGGGGAGGAGTCCACATACCAGCAAGTGCCAACTTTTCATGCTTCAGCAGCAGGAATGGATTATTCCATTCTTCTGAATATGGCCACATTTCATTCAAACCATATGTATAAAATTGCAGGTAAGAAAGAGCACTGCCTGACTGCCTTTCCATCCTATGCCATCATCTTTCTCTTCATAACTGCTTGGTGGAATGCATAGTCCCCCTTTTGGAATAAAACTGAGCTGAAACAGGAGTTGAGTTTTACTTTCTGTTCCACTGAATCGTTGACTTTTCTTCATTATCGTTAGCATTTTGCCATATTCATGAAGCAGCTGGTGTACTGATTTTTTCCTCCTTTTCACATTTTTTTTTAAAGTGAAAAACACCTTTTTTCTGTCCTGAGCATCCTTCACTAACCTGAGTTAGTTCTCTGACACCTTTACATAGTATCAATGAGCTGAATGTGGTTATTCAGATTGACCTAACTATCCTTCTGTCTTCTACATGTGTCCCCTTTTTTCAGATTTTCGCTAAGCCTTTTGTGCAGCTACCTTGTCTTTTGTTGTGTTCTGTTGTTTTCTTCTGTTATCTTCATTTTCTTCTTAATGAATTTGTTTGCAATTCCATTTCTAGATCTCCAGTTTTAGCAACTCCTAACATCAGGACTTTTCCATGTAAGTGTTTCCAGCCATGTAAATCTACTTATCATTGCTTTGAGTTTATCACAATTTGCTCTTTTGAAGTCCAAGATACACATTTGAGTACACCCAGCTTTAGTTTCTCTTAAAATAAAGAACTCCATAGTATTTTTTTTCCTCAGTATTCCTGTGATTCTTTCTCTGTCCATATCCACAACTAAATCTTCACTATTGAGAATAGTTGAACTTTTTTTTTGCTTTGAAAGAGAAAGGTGTTTGCACAACGTGTCAGAAAAAAATGTTCTTTGTAAGACAGATATTAGCCTAACCTTGTAAAGATCTTCAGAGATTGTCATTTCTTAAAGCTCTACAGATAGTTAGACTCCAGTCTTGGGACTAACTGGCAAAGAAGAGTTTATAATATTTTTCTTAAAGTATGTAGTTCAATGTAGTTATTTCCCACTTCCAGAATCCTCTATAGTATTTATTGATTTTGTGACAGACATGGGAGAATTTTCCCAGTAATGTTAAGGCTGAAAGCAGTGAAGAATAAAAGGGAAGTGTCTTTGAATGAGTATGGTAAAAAACAGTTTCAAATTTTGAACAATTTGACTTGTAATTCTAGGGAAGAAGTGTTTTAATATGATCTGTGAGTAAATAAATTCTGTTTTTCATTTCTTAAGAAAACAGCTTGAGTCAGCATGGATATACCATGAATCTATTTGTCTGCTTTCAAAGGAGATGGTGGAAAAGCAATTTCTAGATGATTTCTTGCACCTGCAGGTGGGATTGTGCCAATAAAAAACACACCACCTTTTTGCATTTTTTAATATAAGAGGAGATTTGCAATAAAAGGAATACTAGACTCCCTTGCAAAGTTTATACAGTAAGCTTCAGAATGGGGAGTATTTCCCAACCATGGGAAGCAAAGTTATAAAATATTATTCATTAGAACTATTATGTTATTATAAACTTTATTCATTATTCAACACACATGTTGGGAGATTGCAGTCTTTCCCATGCTGTCCAGTGTAGTTCCCTTGATAACTCCTGCTCATGCAAGATTGGACACATGAAAATTGACGTTTGCAAATATCTTGTGAGTTACAGTTCTCTTAGCCCACCTCATTGTTGCAGGTGGTTTTAATGATTGTTAAGTTCTTAAGTCATTTTACAGGTAAGGAATGAGAATGCTGAATGCCTTTCCTAATTTTTTCTAATTCATCAATGATTTTGGATTTGAATCTCTTGTTGCTTTCTAATTTAGTCTTTTAATATGATTTCATTAAAGTAAAATAAGATACCATTTTAATTGTCTCCTTTAATCTCCTATAACAGGGCTGTCAAACTCCAGGCCCACGGGCCGGGTGTGTCATGCACTGGCCATGCCCACGGCTGGTTTAGCGAAGGAGGGGAAAGTCCCAATACGTCATGTGACGTTGCCGTGATGACGCAAGTTTGACACCCCTGTCCTATAATCTCTTCTATACTTTCTTTATAATTTAGAATGAAAGCTAACTACCACTTGCTGGTTTTAATTTTTGAAAGACTTCTACGACTGTAAAAGCATGTACTGTATGTAAGATTGTAATTGTAAAACTGGGTTCTAGTTTTTTAAAGTAGGAAAGAAAATAATAATTATGATGGTTATGATAGATAAAACAAATAGTTCTGAGGAGTCCATCTGACAGTATAAACTGCAAAGATCTACCTGTTTTTCAGATTACCTTTGGATTTAAAGGTTTACAGAAAAAAAAGGGTATTAACAGACATTTTAAAAGGAAAGGCAAAGCTACATTTTATATTTAATAAGTAGCACATTGGTTTTTGTCTTTTTTTCTCATTTCTGTAAGCACAGCAAAGTAATTTTCAGGAGGGAATCACAGCATGTGAGTTGGGAAGTTGATTTGTCCTCTCACCAACTAGAAACCCACTAAACACGTCTGCTGCTCCAGCTGTGATATGCAAAGATTCCAGTAGCTTTTATTACACATTTTCATGTTCCATTTTGAGCCCAGTTTAACTTTTTAAGCCCTAAATACCTTTGGAGCAGATTGCTTTAAAAATCATGCCCTCCTGCATCAGTCTGTTTTAAAGGGCCCTTTCAGGTGACCCATATTTTACTTGTTGCTATTGTTATGGTTGTTGGTTGCCAAAACCTGTGTCCTAACCTGGCTTGTTTGCCCTACTGTTGCTCTGTTGTTATTTTGACATTTTTACGTCTCCTTATTGTTTGAACATTTGCTATCCACCCTGAGAAGCATCTGCTGTATAGGGCAATCTGTTGAATGAAATTGAACAGTGAATGTTCTCCAAAATAATAGTTTCATGGGCACTGATTTAATGGAATACAGCAGGTCCTCTTCAAAGCTCAGATTTATATAAAGTGTACATACTTGCATTCTACCTCTGTATCATTGAAGGAAGTATGAAGGTTTGTATAGATTTGCTTACACGGGTTCATAATTTTTCAATCTTCCAGCAGCAACATTCTGCATTCACATACTAGCAAAGAACTGTTGTTTATTAAACATAACTGGACTCTGAATCCAAGATATGTTTTTTGGTGCAGGGAGCGATAGTAATTCGTTGTATCTATGGTTGAGCTGGGCACCTAGCCATGAACAGATGGGCATTCATGTAAGCATCAGCTATGAATGCTTTGGGCAAAATTCTCAAATGAGAATACTTTCAAAATGTCCTGAGCATGAGTCTCCACAGCTAAGGTGGAAGATGTGTTACTGCTCATCCATCTCTGTGTGGGATTAACATTTGAACATTAGAAATAGCTGCTGCTAATGTTCCATAAATGGAGGTATGAAACCATATTCAAGAAATAATCTAAAATGGTGGGAATTTGGGGTACTCTGTCATTCAATTCTCGGAATTTCTATTGAAATCCATGAGATTAGTACAGTATAAATGCAAATAGCCATAAAGGATTTCAGAGACCAAACAATTATGCATTGATATATATCCAAAGCACCTGAGAGCAGGACAACAAGCAATGGATAGAAACTAATCATGGAAAGAAGCAACCTAGAACTAAGAAGAAATTTCCTGACAGAACAATTAATCAGTGGAACAACTTGCCTCAACAAGTTGTGAATGCTTCAACAGTGGACGTTTTTAAGAAGAGATTGGACAACCATTTGTCTGAATTGGTATACAGTTTGCTGCTTGAGCAGGGGGTTGGATTAGTAGACTTCCAGGGTCCCTTCCAACTCTTCTGTTCTGTTCTGTTCTGCTTTTTGTATGCCTTTAGTATAAACCAAGTATGAGAGAGCAGCGGTTAATGTTTCTTTCAGTGTTATATTGGTTGGAAAATTATAGGGTCAACTTAGGGGGCAAGAATGGGGAGATTAAATGGGTGATAGGAAGGGGGAGTATTGCTGAAGGAATTATATAAAAGAAAACTTATACATAGAAATAAACATTACACCTCCTTATGTTTAACATATCTTCCAGTCCTCCCAGTACACCACTAATGAATTGTGTCTAAGGTGATATTCCATGGCACAATAGGATCCATGCAGTTACTGCATGTGTATATGAGACTTCTGGTTGTCTCCTATGCAGTAGCTGCAGAGCTGTGGGTGGCTCTGCTATCAAGTTTGGATTATAATTGGGGTTGGATGTACTGTAGGTGATCTCCAAATGAATGTGCAGGTACATTGGATTGTTACTAGAATTCACATGATAATTAAAGCTTAGAACTGAGGACAGAGGTAAGAGTGGTGTATGGCAGAGGTGGGTTCCTCCCGGTTCGGACCGGTTCCATAGAACCGGTAGTAACTTGGCAGCCTGGGTCACTAGAACCGGCAGTGACCCAGGCCTGCCACGCCTCCGAACCGGTTCTTTTGGCGGCGCCATAGGCGCCGCCATTTTGTTTTTTGCGTGCGCAGAAGCTTTTTTTAAACACTGTGCATGTGTGAAGCGTGCGCAAAGCACGTGCGCGCCCGCGTGGCGCAGCACTGAGCGAACCGGCAGCGAAGAAAAGAAGAACCCATCCCTGGTGTATGGGGCCCCCAGGTTCGGATCCACACTGTTAAAGAAACTCACTGGATGACTTTGATCCAGTCTCACTCTCTTACCCCAACCTACTTCGTGGGGTTACACTGTGGAAATAAAATAAAGGGAGAGTGCTTTGTGGAGCATCTTAGCCTCCCACAGGGGAAAAAATGAATAATTAAAATCATAACTAAGAGGGGCCAAAGCTTAGAAGTGTTATATTTCTTTTGGATTCAGAATGAAGTATCACTCTGGTTCCCTGCAAAGCCTTATAGAAATACGGATTGATGCAGCTGATTTTCATCAGAGCAATGCCTGACAATTATTGACTATAAGGACTTATAGTTTCAGAGCCAGTGGCTGCACCCAGCATGAGTGGAATAGTTGTGAAGAGCTTAATGCTAAGACTGGAGTTGCTGTGGTCTTGCCCTTCCACTGGGTGAATATCCCCTTTTTTATGTTCCTGCAATGCTACAGAGCGATGGTGTATCAGGGCAGTATGGAACCCTTAAAGTAGCAGGTGATTAATTTGAGCTTGCCACCAGTTGTTACAACAGTGCTGTTATCTATTGTGGTATCCTCACTGTTTGGCCAATGAGATCTACTGGACAAAATTTTTAGACAATCCATTTCTAATTACAAGCACTTCAGCTGTTGAGGTATCACCAGTGTTCTGGCCAATGGGACCTGCTGGACAGCACTGTTTGTCTGTACAGTTGTTCTTAGAGCGAGTTCAGACTCATCTAAAACTGCTTGGTACAGAGTACCTTAAATTTCTTTATTGAGGGTATATTATTTTAATTGTACCATATTTCCCTGTCTGGTCTTCCCACTGGTTTATATATGTTTTGCAAACCAGATGGAATGTTTTCTATGGTTACATTTCTCTATGACTAATCCTGGATAAATTGGTTTTTCTCCGAATCCAGACTGCACAGTTACACTTTAGCCAAATAATTTGATCCAGATAATTGGAAGGGCAATTTCAAAAGCTGATTGTGGATGCCAAGTGCTTCTATGCCCTCAAAACTGACTTTGGAAGCTGGGTCTTCTAAAAATAGCCTTACAATTTCTGGGTATTTGGGCTTCACCTGGTTGTTAGGCTGTTGTCTCCATGGTGGATTCACTTCCCTTTTGATCATCAAAGCAGAAGCCTTCTCCTTCCCTCACTTATTTACAAAATGTGGTGGCCATTTATGACAGCACAGACAGTAAGCACTCAATAATAACACATTATTCATCACACATTAATTTGAGTGTTTTCTGCTTTTATTTACAGTTCTGTAAACCTCATGGCCCGATAGCTAACTTATTTCGGCAAAACCACTAATGGAGAAAAGCTTAACAACATGGTCAGAATTCACTTGCTTTCATTCACTCAGTAATATATTTAATAATATTAATATTTCTAGCTTTTCAGCCAGGGCCTCCAACGGAACACACAGAAGTATAATCCACATGGTGATAAAATTGTTTATCAAATCACAATTACATAATGTATTTATTTGTAAATACAGCTTTATCAAACATGTATGTGGTTAACAAAGATAATGTATTTTTTTTAAATGTGATGTTTTGGCCCGAAATAGGCAAAATATATGCTTTTGAGAAAAAAATTCTTCTGAAAACTCAAACCCTTGTTTCTAAAATCATTTCCAATGTTTTTATTTGTTTCAGAAATTGATGGGTGTTAAACTTTTGGTCTGTGCATTTTATCAAATAGTTGATGTGAAATAATGTGGGAATTTGCAGCTATCACTTCTTAATTTTTGTTATACTGTGATATGTTGTTAATGCTAATGGTGGAATTATTAAGGAGAGCCATGATTGTTCTCCAAATATCTGAAATGTTGCAATGCAGAGAAGAGAGAGCAGAATAATTTTTCTTCGTTTCATAGGGCAAGATTAGAACCATAAAACTTTAAATTGCAGGGAAGTAGAAACTAAGATTGTGAGGATTTCCTAAAGGCAAGTGTGTCCTAGATGTTGAGTTCTTGATTAATTAGGAGTTTTTGATGTCTTACCCAGTTGCCTAAATCAAACCTGTTTGGTTATTTTATGATTACTGCCCATCGAGTAAACTCAAAAGTTGGGTAATTCAGTAATCAGGTTAAGTATGTTATGTGACTAGGGCTATTAAATATTTAATTGACATTTAGTTCATTTAAATATAATAAGATTTGATTTCTCTTCATTTCTTCTTTGTTCCATCACACAAAGTTCTTTAACAAGCCTCTTTTATAAATTCAATAGAAAACTTTTTTCAAAGTCACTCTTTTAGTTTGTCATATGCACAAATAGTCCTCGACTTATGACCACAATTGAGCCTAAAATTTCTGTTGTTAAGTGAGACATTTGTTAAGTGACTTTTGCCCTATTTTATAACCTTTCTTGCCCACAGTTGTTAAGTAAATCACTGCAGTTGATAAGTTAATAATAATATGGTAAGTGAATCTGGCTTCCCCATTGATTTTGCTGGTCAAAAGATTGGAAAAGGGGATCACATGACCTTGAGACGCAGAAATGGTCATAAGTATGAACCAGTTGCCAAGCATCTGAATTTTGATCACATGATCATGGGCATGCTACAAAGGTTGTAAGTGTGAAAAATGTTCATAAGTCACTTCTTTCAGTGCCGTTGTAACTTTCAACAATCCCTAAATGAACTGTTGTAAGTCGAGAACTACCTGTATTTCTCTTTGAAATTTTAATGCCTCAGCCAGTTTCTCCTGTAGGTCCAGTGGAACATTCTTTTCTGAATCATTCTCTTGACCAATGATACTCTAGCTTCGTAGCACAAGTATCAGTCCAGTAAGAGAATAATGCGAGAGAAGAAGATGAGTCTATTCCAGTTTCTAAGGCCAAACCTTTAGACCTTGAAGTTCTTAAACAGATCTTGTATTATCTCTGGTTTGGATATAGCTGTCCCGGAAAGAGTAGATTTGTGATTTGAAGTTCCTCTTGGAGTAATGGCTACTGTTTTATGGAAGGGAAAAGTTTGTGGCCACAGGGGCGTATGTTGGTACACCTGCTGTAATCCTACCTTGACTAGGAGAATCTCACAACAGTGACTCATGCACTCTTCGTTACTCAGTTGAGAAACTTCAATGTGCAACAGATGGTCTCAATGATGCCCTCTCTCTTTAAAATACCCTCCCCCCAAGCAGGGCAGATGTCTTCAATCCTGTTTGCTTCTCACAAACACTAAGATCATTCTGTTTGAATTTACTTTTTTTAGATACATTATATATGTGTTCTTATTTCATGAATTGGCCTTGTATTGTATATTTTGACCTTTTTGTACCCACACAGAGTCTGTATAAATATCAGGAAGGGAAGAGATAGCTCAGATTGCAGTGATTCTGTCCCTGGTTTTCATTCACCATCATGAACACTTTAGATTAATGCTTAAGGTCCTTCAGTGGCTTCCGGTTGTCTTCTGGGTACAAATTAGAGTATAGAGTTACAGTTGTGCTCATAAGTTTACATACCCTGGCAGAATTTATGATTTCCTGGCCATGTTTCAGAGAATATGAATGATAACACGAAAACCTTTCTGTCACTCATGGTTAGTTTGGCTGAAGCCATTTATTATCAATCAACTGTGTTTACTCTTTTTCAATCATAATGACAACAGAAACTACCCAAATGACCCTGATTACAAGTTTACATACCCTGGTGATGTTGGCCTGATAACATGCACACAGGTTGACACAAAGGGGTGTGAATGGCTATTTAAGGTAACCATCCTCACCTGTGACTGTTTGCATGTAATTAGTGTGTGTGTGTATAAAAGGCCAATGAGTTTCTGGCCTCCTGACAGACCCTTGCATCCTTCATCCAGTGCTGCATTGATGTGTCTGGATTCTGAGTCATGGGGAAAGCAAAAGAATTATCAAAGGATCTGCCGGAAAAGGTAGTTGAACTGTATAAAACAGGAAAGGGATATAAAAAGATATCCAAGGAATTGAGAATGCCAATCAGTAGTGTTCAAACTCTAATCAAGAAGTGGAAAATGAGGGGTTCTGTTGAAACCAAATCACAGTCAGGTAGACCAACTAAACTTTCAGCCACAACTGCCAGGAATTGTTTGGGATGCAAAGAAAAACCCACAAATAACTTCAGGTGAAATACAGGACACTCTGAAAACATGTGGTGTGGCTGCTGCAAGATGCACAATAAGGAGGCACTTGAAGGAAGATGGGCTGCATGGTTGAGTCGCCAGAAGAAAGCCATTACTACGCAAATGCCACAAAGTATCCCGCTTACAATACGCCAAACAGCACAGAGACAAGCCTCAAACCTTCTGGCACAAAGTCATTTGGAATGATGAGACCAAAATTGAGCTTTTCGGCCACGACCATAAACGCTACATTTGGAGAGGCGTCAACAAGGCCTATGATGAAAAGTACACCATTCCTACTGTGAAACACGGAGATGGATCGCTGATGTTTTGGGGATGTGTGAGCTACAAAGGCACAGGAAATTTGGTCAGAATTGATGGCACGATGAATGCAGTATGTTATCAAAAGATACTGGAGGACAATTTGCATTCATCAGCCCAGAAGCTGTGCATGGGACGTACTTGGACATTCCAACATGACAATGATCCTAAACACAAGGCCAAGTCGACCTGTCATTTGCTACAGCAGAATAAAGTGAAGGTTCTGGAGTGGCCATCTCAGTCTCCTGACCTCAATATCATTGAGCCACTCTGGGGAGATCTCAAACGTGCAGTTCATGCAAGGCAGCCCAAGAATTTACAGGACCTGGAGGCTTTTTGCCAGGAAGAATGGGCAGCTTTACCACCTGAGAAGATAAAGAGCATCATCCACACATCCCACCCCTGACACATACCACAAAAGACTTCAAGCTGTCATTGATGTTAAAGGGGGCAACACACTGTATTAAGAACTGGGGTATGTAAACTTGTGATCGGGGTCATTTGGGTAGTTTCTGTTGTCATTATGATTGAAAAAGAGTAAACGCAGTTGATTGATAATAAATGGCTTCAGCCAAACACTAACCATGAGTGACAGAAAGGTTTTCGTGTTATCATTCATATTCTCTGAAACATGGCCAGAAAATCATAAATTCTGCCAGGGTATGTAAACTTATGAGCACAACTGTATGTAGAGTATAGAGTTATGGAGAAACTTTTGGTGGCCCACTTCCCACTTCCATGAATTGTGGCAGACTGATCCCACAGTGCTGCTTTTCAGGGTCTTTGCCTGTATTATGAAACACACACACCCCTCTGTAAATCAGATTCCCCCCCCCACCTAATCAGCCTTCTGAAAAAGTATTATACCATTTGGAGGATTTATAGAGGACATCCGTGACAGTGTGATTAGTCATTAGCATTCTTACTGTTATCTTTGTGATTTTATGAGTTATATTTTTATTGTGAACATTGTCATTATGGTATTTGCTGTAAACAACTAAGACTGATTGAGGAGGTTGTAAATTTAATAAGTATATAAGGGGAACATGGGCATTAGTAAGCAACATATCCAGGCTACAATCTGAAAGTCAAGACTTTTGAGATCAGCAACAGTAGGGATCTGAAGTTTGAAGTACACATGAGAATGTCTACAGAGATTCTCAATCATCCAGGTCATAGTTGTCCCAAACGTGCTTTTTCCAAAGGCAACTGGACTTTGGTTTTTTTTTTTCTTTGAAAACATTTCACTTCTCATCCAAGAAGCTTCTTCAGTTCTCAAGAAGCTTCTTGGATGTGAAGTGAAATGTTTTCAAAGGGAAAAAACCCAAGAAAGACCAATTGCCCTTTGGAAAAAGCACCTTTGGGATACAGATGAGAATGTTGTTCCAACAACCTGACTTAGGAAGTTGGGCTCTTTAAGTTCCTGAGAGCCCAACCTCACACTAGCTCAAATGGCACTGAGGTCAGTTGATGTCTCTACATCTGTAGCATCAAGATGGCCTCATTGTTTTTTAGGATGAAACTCTGAAGTTACTAAGTTTTTTTCTGTTTCTTCCTTCTCTCATGTTTGATTATCTCCAAAAGATTCTGTGATCTCTATTTTCTCATCCTTTGAGCTGGTTATTACAATGACATACTGTCTGGACAAGGAGTTTCCATACAGGCATCATGTGTTAGGGTTAGGGTATGTATGCTGCAACAGCATGTAGGCCACAATCAAGTTTTGAAGACCAGAGTTGGAAAACATGACCATTTCTACAGATCTTTCATGCTAATGCTCCCCTTCCTCAATGGCATATACTGGATGGGAAAGAACCTTATCATATAACTGCTGAAGCCTTACTTACCAAGAACTTTGGCTAGACATGAAGTCACAGTTACTACTGTTCAACTTGAATATGAGATAGGATTTTACTGCTTTACTCATCCTAAGATACTCTGATTCTTGGACTAGCCTGGAAAGAAGGTTTGATAAGGCCTATAGTATTCACGTTGGTCAGCAAAGCCAGCTGACAGCCTTCAGGCCACTGCTTCATTCTACAGGCTGGTTTTGCCTTATGGTGTGCAGCAGGGGTAGGTTCCAACTTACCTCGCTGCCGGTTCTCTCCCTCCCATGCCGCATAGGCGCGCCTCATGGGCGCGCACACGCTTTGCGCGCGCGCGCATGCGCAGTAACAAAAAATCCAGAAAAAAAACAAAGCCGAAAAAAAGATGGCAACCGCATGCACAGTGCCGGAAGTCAGCTTCTGCGCATGCTCAGAAGGAAAATAAAAAAATAAAAAAAAAAATTCAAAAAAAAATTTCAAAAAAAATTCAAAAAAAAAAATGGCGGCCCCCACGGACCGGCACTGACTGATCCGGTTCAGTGACGTCATCATGATGTCATCAGTGGGCCGCTACCGGTTTGGGAGAACCAGTCCGAACCGGGAGGAACCCACCCCTGGTGTGCAGCCTGTTAGGAGTGCCAGTGGCATTGGAAATCTGGCACTGAAGGCTGCGCTGCTCAGTTCCAGACTTGGCTCCTTACGATTTTTCTACTTGTACCACAGCTGTTGAGTCTCTCACCATGGAGGTGGTCTGTTGCAGGTGTTGGTAAAATGTTATTAATAACTCTTGTAGAAGTAAACTAAAATTTCTGCTGTATGAAAAAGTTATGATGGGAAGACTGCTTATAGCATCTCCCAAGTAAAGACCTCAGAAGAAACGGAGGAAGTTTTCTTTTAGAAAAATAAGCAGTATAGCAGCATAAGGGAAAGACAATTTAATGATTGCAGAATAGAAGCTGGGTTTTTGAACACTTATTCTTTTTGGCATATTGGTCACTAAGAATTTCTGAGTTAATCTTTTTCCATTTAGGTACAAGTGTGCAGAATGTGAAGTCTCCAATACAACCTTGGATAGTTAAATAGGAGTTGACAGGAGACCAAAGAGAAGTCAAAGAGAGCAGGCAGGTGGCCGGGTGGGAAGCCAGTGGGCTGCTTCGGAGCCTCAAGCCCCCTGGAGCCGGCATGGGAGGCACGGGTGGAAGAAGGCCTTTTCTACAGCATCCCTCTTCCCTCTTTGGATCACTCTGCAGGGCTCTGCCTTTGCAGAAACGGGGCAAGCGGTTTGTACGGAGGATTGGGGGGGGATGCGCGGCCCTCTGGGATGGAGAGTGATGCAAGAGAAGGCACAATAGGCTGCGCTGCCCCGGCCCTGCTCAACCGCACTTCTTCCAGCCCATCCACCCCACGGCGTGAACGAGACAATCGGCCGCACCTCCCCACCTGCCCTTCACCGGGTGCTGCACCAGTGGCTCCGCCCTGCCCAGCTCCACCCACCGCCACTTCCCTGGAGACGCGCCGCTGCCGGGCCGGGCCGCCCGCCCTCCCCCCCATCCTTCCTCACCGGGCACTGCACCGGCAGCTCCGCCCTGCCCAGCTCCGTCCACCGCCACTTCCCGAGAGACGGCCGGAGCGAGGGGCAGGCGGGAGTGCACATGGGCCCAGCGTGCACTCGGGTTACCTTCCTGGCGAGGCTCGGAGACCGCCTGGCACCCCCACCCGCTGGCTCGGTGTCCGTTGCTCAAGGAGCAGCATGCCAGCGGGGCTGCACATGCCTGCATATGATGGGACGCGCCACTGCTGGGCCAGGCAGCCCGCCTCCCAGAGCACTTTCTTCCTTCTCCTGCCTCCGAGAGAAAGAGAGAAAGAAAGAGAAAGAAAGGAAGAAAGAGGAAGGGAGAGAGAGAGAGATGTGTGGGAGGGAGGGGGTGGGGGTGGGAGGGTGTGAGAGAAGGAGAAAGATG
>QLTV01012198.1:1328227-1341704 GCA_003457575.1 Thermophis baileyi
ATCTATCTATCTATCTATCTATCTATCTATCTATCTATCTATCTATCTATCTATCTATCTATCTATCTATCTATCTATCTATCTTTCTATCTATCTATCTCTGTCTCTATCTCTCTATCAACCAACCTACCAATCAATCTATTAATCTATCTATCTACCTATCTATCTATCTATCTATCTATCTATCTATCTATCTATCTATCTATCTATCTATCTATCTATCCAATTTCTATTGAAGAAAAATACAATTTAGATTCAATGATATTCTTTCAGGCAAACTGAAAGAGGTTTTTAACTTTAAAAAACAAAGAACAATAGAGAAACACAAAAACAATTCAAGATAAATTACTATGCTAGCCTATTGTCTCAACAGTTTCATTCTTATCCACAGTGGTACCAAAAGAGCCAGTAGGAGATGCGAGTTCAACACTTCTGTCTTCAGATACAATTGTAAAATAACTAAGTAACCCCTCTAACTGAATAAGAATTTAGGAAACTGCCTTATATTGTCCACCATAGATTTTGTACACTGATAATTTTTTGCCTTCCGGATGGGCTTGACTATAACTCCCATGGAGTACTTGTAACTAAACAAGGCAAGGATATCACATGTGTCAAATTGAGTAAAAATAGTGGGAAAAGGGAACATACTACTTAGAAACTTTGGACAAGATTAATGTGATCTACTACTGAACTACATCTCTTTTCTATTGAACTTACTTCAAGTTGACATGCGTCAGATATTGCCTCTGATTTCTATGTTCTTTAGTTCCCGGTCTCAATTATTTCTTCTCTATCCATGCTTCCCTTATGTGTATATACATAGTGAGACACAAACACAAACACCAGTCAGCTATTATCCTGTCAACTGACTGTAGCCTCTAAATGCTTATGTCACAATACATTAATTAGTGTTTCAGATGCCATGTTTTTTTCCCCTTGGCTTTACCTCTTGATTCTTTTTCATTCAGACAATGTAAATACTCGCAGGTTGAAGACACAACTGAGTTGCAGAAAAAAGGGAACTGCTCCCCTAAGCTTCCCATTATACTTGGAAATCAAATACTATTTAAATGTGGCAATCTATTAAAAACAGGAATACTATATAGGGTGAAACCAAATGTTCATTTAGCCCCCTAAATAAGATACATAAGGACAGTAGCACTCCTTACCTTCAACTTGTTTTGAGAAGTTTATTGCTTCTGTTATTAAAAATATGTATTTGTATCCCATCTTTATTATTTTACAAATAACTCAAGGTGGCAAAGATATCCAAGACACCTTCCTCCTCTTCCTCCTATTTTCCCAACAACAACAACAACCCTGTGAGATGAGTTGGGCTGAGAGAGAGCGACTTGGTCAAGGTCATCCAGCTAGCTTTCATGGCTAAGGTGGGACTAGAACTCAGTCTCCTGCTTTCTGGCCTGAAGCCTTAACCACTAGACGAGATTGGCTCCTGAATAATTTTCTACCTTCAACAATTACCATTTATAATAGTCTTTAATAATTGACCATCAGTGTTTACTGATGTTCTATGTTTCAAGGTCATTGACCAATAAGACACTAAGCTGCACTCAGAGGATGGTTATAAAAACAAATGTATATTTTGTATATAATTCTTCACCTCCACAATAGATGGAACTTCAGAACAGATTCAGGGCTATAACCCTGCTATCCGCCCTCAGATAAACTCTCCAAACTATCTGGAAAAAAGGTCATTTTGAAACCCTTTCCAGAGGCAGAATTACCTGTAGCAAATAGAACAGTCTTGTGGCCCTTTAAAAACCTAATACGGTTGTTATGGCAACAAACTCTTTTATACAATAATAAACGTGTTTAACATTTCACAAGATTTTTCCTTGCCAGAAATGAGCTTTTGATTGCAGAAATATAATAGACTTAGTGAAGTATTTATATTATGTTTTTGGGGACTATACAGTCCTTTCAAGGTGGTTTACATCAAAAGTCATGGATAAAATTATAGCAGCATGCACTCTTCCATTTTGTAATTAATGGAGACTATTCTAAGCAATCTTATGCAGATAGCAAAAATAGAATAAGAAATAGAAATCAAAAGAAATGAAAGGCATGGGATAAGAGAAGAGAAAAGGAAATATATATAGTATAAACACCATTCCCAACCTACATACTTCTAATATATACGAGGTTTCATTGCATATTTATCCATAAATATCTTAAATTTCCAAGGAACATCTCAAATGTTTTACTCGCAGCTCAGTATTGAATCATTCACTAACATTGTATTTAATTTCACATGTTTTACTTCTATCATATACTGCCTTTATCCCATTCAGCAACTAATCTTCATATTTCTGCATTACATTGTCTAATTCAATCTTTCTCAACCACAGCAGCTTCAAGATATGTGGACCAACTCCCCAAATCTTGAAGTTGCCAAGGTTGAGAAATAAATAGTTGCTGTGGCCTAGAGGTGGAGCTCTTGCCTCACAATCAGGAGGTTGTGAGTTCGATCCTAGATAGAGGCAGATGTAAGGGTCTCCTGCTTGGGCAGGGGGTTGGACTAGATGACCTGCAAGGCCCCTTCCAGCTCTGTTAATCAGTTAGCTCCATGCTAGTGGCTGTAAACCATACTTAGCCCTTCAGGAGTTTGTGATCTACAGAAACATTGGTCTAATTAAACCCTGAATCCTCTATCATACATATTCTCTAATCAACAAATGTATCATAAGCTTTCCTTCTCACATTCATATATTTCTTGATGACTTGAAGAAGAGCAAAAATAAGGTTTACAGTATCTGTACCCAGCATGAAGGCTAAGAACAGTGCCTCAATTTTGCTTTTTGTCACTTCTCATACCCAGTGGATCATATTCTGCCAAACACACAGACACATATAGTAACTCAGTCCTCTTATAATTTTTCAATCTTATTCCCTTCCTCTTAGTCTTGGGATACAATAATGCCATTTTTTCAGTTGTTGGATGCAGATATTCATCCATCACTCTACAGGCAAACCTAATCTCTTTACATTTACACATAATTCTCAGACAAACTGATAAATCTGATTTTTACTCTCTAGTTCCTTCTTCCAAATAATCCTGAAGAAACATCCCACTAGAATGAAGAGTATTTGAGCCAGTATTGAAAAACAGTTTGGATGATTTGATTACATAGTAGGGCCATTTGGGTTTGATTTCCAAAAGTGCCTTGGAGTGTGATTAGTGGCAAAGAGTGGGGAAGTGATTGCTTTAAAGAGTTGCAGGTAGGCACTGCATTTCCACCCTTGTAGGTTCCAAATTACTGTATATAAACAAAGGGGTCCATGATTTATTTTATGTTGACTTCAATTGCAAATTATGTCTGAAATGACATAGTTCAATTGGATATAGCTTATGTGTTTTCTGGAATGACAACAGGAACTACTTTCCTGGTTCCTCTGAATATAAAATACAAGAAGCCTTTACTCATATTAATTTGGCTCAAATGTACATTTTGAGGGAAGTAACCAGCAGCTGCAGTGGCCACTTGATTTCAGTGAATATCTGTGTTGAAAATATACAATATTGCGTTCCATGTCACTCTCATATCTCTGAGGACATAGTTGTAAAATATTTCTGTATACTGGGAGACGACCAGGTTGTTTTATATTGCATGCAGGTTGTAGTTTGCCTGATCTGATCTGGCCCAGGTGAGTGAAGGTAGAACTAGTCTTGCATCATAACTCATAAATGCTGCCTTCCCTCCTAAAAAGATGATAGCTGGGATGCATATGGGCAGAGGTTTAGCTACCATCCTGAATTTGGCCTCTCTTACTGTTGAATTCGTGGATCCCAGTCTCCTCCTTGCTGCTTTTTGAAGCCTTCAGATGTGGAGCTATCTCTGGCAGCTTCTAAGTCTCCAATATTTACTAATTTATCGTTATTATTTGACAATCAGTAACATTAGAATTAGTGGTCCTTTCTAGTATATTTTGCTGAATTTCTTCACCTATCATGCTTAGCCATACGTTGCTAAGGTTTATTTAGATTTGGGTTATCATGTTGTGCAACACCATCGATTGTTTGTAGCTACTGTATGGCTCAAGACTTGGCATATTGTGGGAGTGTGGTCAGCTCTTGTTTATTCAATAAACCATGCTTAAGCAATCAACTGCTTAGCATGGTGTGTGAACCTAATCTGTATCTAAAAAAGTTTCATCAGCACTAATAGGCACTTATGGGGAAAGTAATCTGATCTATATTATTTTTCTTTAATATTTCTGATATGTCACAGTCATTAATGTTGTTTATCCATATTATCCATATTTAGTTGAGTGGAGTGTTTAAAAACTCATTAATTTTTAACATATGGTGACTAATAACTCTGGAAGTTGCAGAGTCAGACCCAACATGCCCAAGAGAGTGCTGGATTGGGGAAGCGGAGCAATTCAAAATGATTGATTCCAGAATCCTCCCAAGTTCATTTTGCATACAGGTGATTCTAAATCATACTTAGGGAGATCACGTGATGATCTATTAATTATGACAGCCTGCTCTTAAGAATCTGTCAGTTTTTACCATGTCACCCCATGTCCTTTTTCCCATCTGAGTCACATGAAACACAAATCTGATTTACACCAATAACTTTGGTCAATACAATAGCTGTCAAATAGGTTCAGCTGCCCTCTGAATAGCTGCTATAATGTGGGCACCATCCCTTAAATTGGACAGATAAAACTGCAGTAACATGTAGTATACAGCTCTCAGGTATGAGCTGCAAAAATCCAGACAATTCAGGCTGAAAAGAAATGCAGAAAACTAAACTATGAGGGGGAGGGGGGGTTAGCAAGCAGGCAATCTATGGTTAAATCTAACTCTTGGCTGCCGCCTGGGGCATCTGGAGTTTGCAGCCCAGATCTTGTAGTCTTCATGCACTCCACTTGGAAAAGCAACTAGAGCTTTGATCTGAATTCTGTTTTGAAGCATTATATGAGAAGGATATTTCCAAATATCAGATGAAAAGGTACCGTAATTGTCTTATAAGCTGAATAGGTATGGTGGATTTGGTGAATGGTGGCAAGAAAAGGAAACATTTTTTTTTTTGGTATCTATAATGTATTTTATATTACTTGTGAGCTAAAGCAGATACTCAGATCCATTTCCCAAGAGTTCTGTTTGCTTCCATTCTAAAAGCATGTTAGACAATGAAAATGAATAAGGAGAGAGGAGGAAAACAACAAACCCAGGGATGAGTTTATGAGTTGTTAACGTTATAGTTCTTGTAATTACCTGGGATGAAATCATACAGGGTAGCTTTGTGAAATAACTTCCAGATTAGCAGTAACTGAGAAGAACTAAGACGACTAATTTCTCAGAAAATACAATAGAATAATTTTCTCCAGCCCAATTAATAAGTTTGTGTCAAGAATTCAGGAGACTACTTCACAACATGCAGGGACACATACTTTTTGAAGGCATTGTTTGAAGATACAGTAGTATTACAATATATATGGTGTATATAGATATATATATATAGTATAACAACATACATTTATAGGGCTTGCTCAGCTCTTTCAAAATCTGCTTCTGGTGGGTCTCTTCATGTATGTGCTCACATAGCCTTGCAAACAATGCAGTTGCATTCATTTTAAGGAGTGGATTCATATGTGTTCCTTTCTGAAAAGCTTTGCAAATCTTAGTGATTAGTAGGTGGTCCAGACAATGTTTAACTGTTAACATTCATTAATTAAAAATATAATGTAATTTGAAGATATACATGCTGGATGATGCTACTGGCAATTTGCTTATTGTGGGTTAATGAGTCCCATGAAGTTGGCTTGTACAGCATCCTGGCAGAACTAACTAAAAAGCCATCTGTATCTTATTGTTTCTTAGGCCTGATTTATTCATGGAATTCCTCCCCACCATTGTATATTCAGTCAGCTCTGGTGATTCCACAGCAACAAAAGAATATCCATATACACATTGATAGCAAACTGAATACCCTCAAGACAAGACAATAGCTCATTATAAAACACAAAGGAAGGAATTTGGAAAAGTGGAAAGTAAGTTAATGAATTCTCACAGTACTCCATTGAATGAAGTGCTTTTACATGAAATTCTTCAACTAGCAGTGGCAAAAGGTTGAAGCCAATTACATATAGATTAGTCTTGTATTTGTGGTTACAGGCTTGTTATCACATGTCATGTTAGGTAGGATGCTATGATGGCTTGCAATATGAATAATAAAATCTAAAAATAATACAGCTTTAATTTTTAATTAGCAACCAGATATGAGTTGCAAAACTCCAAATCACCACCTGATACATGGCAGCAGATAAATAAATAGACTTGCTGCATGACATTCTAGAAAGTGTAATTGGCTCTAAAAATATTGCTAACAAGATGGCTGCAGTTGTTGATAAAATACCAACAGAACTATTTAAAATTATACAAGATGATGCACTGAAATGGCAATTTATGGTTTGTAAGCAGATATGAAAAACAGCAACCAACGGACTGGATATGATCAGTTGATATGTGGGATTATTAAAAGCTTTTTTTGTGATGATCACCTCAGTTGTAATGTATGGCTATGGAAGTTTGATCATCAGAAAGTAATCTGAACAAAAAAATACTGATTTTTGAACTATATTGGAGAAAATAGTTGATAATAACTTGGACAGCAAGAAGAACATATTTTTCATTGCTAGGTGAAGTTAGTATCAGATTGCTCACTGAAAGCACAAATAAGAAGTTAAAGCTTAAATTTTTGAACACAAAAAATGCAAAGATGAATCACTGGAAAACAACCTATTGCTTTGATCGTTAGGGGAAGAGGGCAAGTAGATTGCTAAATTTGATGAGAATTGAGAGAGAAAGGTTGTAGGTTTTTGGGTATCCAGTTAACATAACCATATATTTTAATATATTATTTAATTTAATTTCAAAATTCAGTATTCAAGAAAATAAAGATCTTAGCCAAATGTCTATGGAGATTCTCAATCATCCAGGTCATGGTTGTTCCAAAGGTGCTTTTCAAAAGACAATGGGACTTTCTTGGTTTTCTCCTTTGAAAACATTTGGCTTCTCATCCAGGAAGCTTCTTCAGTTCTGAACATCTTTATAAAAAGAAACCAAATCATTCAAACTTACTTTTGTGTAGGGTATTTTTTCCCAACCTGATGGTCATCACGCCAGGTCTAGTTATAGATATTAGTTTTCCAGATTCTTAACCTTTTATTACTCATTTTGCTTTTTCGGCACAAGATTCTGATGGAATCTGACATTTATTTCAGGCAAGAAAAAAAACAAAAAACATATACATTGATTTGTTCACTGCCATCAAAACATGTATGTAGATTTGTGTCCTAGTGTTTAAATTCTAGGCTTCTTCCCCCATGATACTTAGCTTTCTTTTGAAGATATTGGAAAGCACTTGATCTATGTTGGCAATTTTGCAGTATGTGGACTTCACATCTTAAAGTTGTCAAGGTTGAGAAACATTGTGTTCTGCCCTTCCAATTTCACTCCATACATCTGATGTCTCAATGTTTGATTAAAACTCTGATGAAGAGGCTGTTGTAAAGATTTGGCAATAGCAAGATGGTATTTAATTTAAATCTGCCCAGAAGAGCATTTCTGCTTGCCATTAAAAATTAGAAGTGCATAAAGTGTCAGGGTTCCAAGTAACACCCCCAATGAAAGAAAACTCCGAGGCTTGAGTTCCATTTTATTAGAGATGTCATATTGGCACATCTGGGAAAACCCGAATCTGAAAGCTTCTGGGTTTTCCCCACCCAAAAGAAAGTTCAAGTCCCTGCCCCAGCACCCACATGTCCATCACATTGTCCAATCAATGCACTGTCCCAGCTGGAGATGCCTCCCAGGCACATCCCTCCAGGTGCAGGGCAGAGTGACCTTGACTCTCGGAGAAAGGAATGTCATTTTGACTATATCTCCCCACTCACACGATCCCCCCTCCCAGTTTCCCACAGCACTAAATTTGGCAGGCCTGAAGATCCAATGCCCAAGATGGTTTCCAGGCCTAACATAAAGTCTGTATTGTCATCTCCAATATACCACAAATTATCTGTATAATTTGAGCAAAACAAGGAGTTTGTCAAAGAGAGAAGGTAAAGGTTCATCTTTCTATCTTAGATTACTACTATACAAATAGATGGTTAAGAAAATCCCCATGAGTCTGTGGGAAGAATAAATGTTGGTTCCTTGATGCTATCTGAGCTTGCTTGTTTTCTTGCAGATGTTTCATTACCCAAACTAGGTAACATCATCAGTGCTAGGCTGCAACATCTGTAAGAAAACAAACAAGCTCAGAGAGCACCAAGGACCCCTCATTTCAACCCTGAGCTACAAATATTCTCCTTTAAATGTTATTTTAAGACTGTTATATTCTTAGAAATAAATAAGAATTTACCTTACCTGTATACTAGCTAAATAATCCAAACAGCATGATAAGATTTTGAGAACACTTTTATGAAATGGTCAAGCCTCTATGTTTTCTTAAGTTTCTTAATCTAAATTACAAATTTCATATGAAGGAATGGATTTAAACTTTACTAGTTTCCAACTATACTCTTCGGTCATATTTTGATTTCTACTGCTTCATGGTATTCTTAATCTCAAAATGGCTTTCATGGGTACTAATCTCCTCCCATTAATACTTGGCAAGGGCTTGCTTCCTGGTTTAATTATAAATTGTTTGTATTTTTTTGCCTTAAACACCATAAGGCATGTATAGATGATTTGAAATGAAGTCTAAAATTTGATCCTAACTCTTACAAAAATCAGACATTTCAGACAATCTGAAAAATTGCTAGTAAATACTTCTTCCTGGACAAAAAGTGATATCAGTACTTTGTAACAGCTTATTCAGATTCACTGTTTTGCAGAAAGAATTTGGATTATTACTGAATGGCAATATATTTGGTCTTTTGATTTTACAATTTGGCTCTCTAATCAGTTAACAGGAACTAAAATTCTTAAACTACTAAAGTATTGGAAAAGTTTTGAAAGTTCCAAAAACTACCGTTAATTTATATCCACAACTAAAACTAATATGTAGAAATGTTTTTACTCAGGATTTTTAGTCATGTGTAACAATTTTTTTCTGCAGGGGTGTATACTGTATGTGTGTGTGTATCTGCAAGCAACTTGAAAAATTCAGTTGAAATGTCCTATTTTAACAAAACAGTGGGCTAGAGTTTGAAAGTATGTAAAATTAGTATCCTGTGTTTTCAAGAACTGATTAACTCAATGAAATATTCTTTTCTGTGAAAGCCCCAGAGGATGGGCAGTAAAGGCTGGGCTGGGCTTCAAACTCTATGTTGGAAGGGTAATATTTCACAGGGGACACTGAGTCATATGTTTTGGACTAGTTCTGTGCTGAGACCATTTGGGGTCTAATATTCATAAGGCTTTTAACAGAGTGTTAAGAAAAGAAAAACAGGTTTAAGATGCAAACAGGATGTTCAATTAGATCCTGAAAATTTGGAAGTTGTTTTAAGTATGAAGAACTTTAGAGTTATCATCCAGGAGCAGCAGTTAAGAAGATTTTTTTGCCCCTGCAGAATAACTTTATTACAACTGATTTAAAACCATAATGTGAAAACATTTCTACATGTGAGCGTGCCTTTTACTGGTGCTGATAAAAAAAATAAATCATTATTACTAATATTACATTATTACATGTAGTCTATGTTTAATTTATTGTTTAATATTAATTTAATACAAGAGCTGTAGTGGCGCAGCGGTTAGAATGCAATATTGCAGGCTAATTCTGCTGACTGCCAGCAGTTCGATTCTCACCGGCTCAAGGTTGACTCAGTTTCCATCCTTCCAAGATCAGTAAAATGAGGACCCAGATTGTTGGGCGCAATATGCTGAAACTGTAAACCACTTAGGGAGGGCTGTAAAACACTATGAAGTGGTACATAAGTCTAAGTGCTATTGCTATTGCTGTTAGAGCATCTGTTATATCAATTTATTTCAGCATAGGTCCTTCCTTCCTTCCTTCCTTCCTTCCTTCCTTCCTTCCTTCCTTCCTTCCTTCCTTCCTTCCTTCCTTCCTTCCTTCCTTCCTTCCTTCCTCTTTTCTGCATTTTGTTTTATTTTTGTTTTTCCTTATTTTGTCCTTAAGTGATAATAACTCAGTAATAGCAACGGGAGAAGTTATTACGTGTTACACTAAATAATTTTCAGTCAATCCTCACCAAATTATAAGCATGAGGAGGAATTCCGTTCAGCTAGTGATGGATACTGTAGCAAACATCTGCTGGGCAATCTACTTTCAGCTTCATCTTTGTATGAGTCAGGACTCACGGGAGTAGGGGCAAGGAGTACTTGAAACTAATTGTTTGGAAAAAGGAAATTGGGTCAGGCTAGTAATTAAATAAGCCAGAGTTTGCAAGGGAGAAGGATGGTCATATGTCTCTGTATATGTGTTTAATCTCTCTCAATTCGGTATCTGAATTTACTGTGCAAGCAAGGTTTTTATTAGTTGACTAACCTTTCATATTGCCTATCAGTAATTTATCATTTTAGGAAAGCTTTCTTCCCGAGACTGGAGAATTTCCTTCTTTCTGGGTAAAGTTACACTCTCCCTGAATCAGAATAGAGCTGGAAGGGACCTTGGAGGTCTGCTAGTCCAGCCTCCTGCTCAAGCAGAAGATCCTATACCATTTCAGACAAGTGGCTGTCCAGTCTCTTCTTAAAAACTTCCAGTGATGAAGCACCCACAATGTCTGAAGGCAAGCTATTCCACTGGTTAATTGTCCTCGCTGTAAGGAAGTTTCTCCTTAATTCCAGCTTGCTTCTCTCTTTGATTAGTTTCCATCCATTGTTTCTTGTCCTGCCCTCTGGTGTTTTGGAAAATAAATTGACTTCCTCCTCTTTGTGACAGCCTCTCAAATACTGGAATACTGCTATCATGTCCCCCCTAGTTCTTCTTTTCTCCAGACTAGCAAACCCAAATCCTGCAACTGTACTTCATATGTTTTAGTCTCCAGGCCTTTAATCATCTTAGTTGCTCTTACTTTTTCCAAAGTCTCAACATCTTTTTTGTAATGTGACCAAAACTGGATGCAGTACTCCAGGTGAGGTCTTACTAAGATTCACAGTCTGTGTGCAATTTGGGGACCCTCTTGGATTTACAACTTCTGCGTGAAGTGCAGGTAGCATCCAGGGCTGATTTTTGAGATTTTTAAAGCTGCTATATCTTGAATCTTGAAAAAATTACACTCATTATTATTTATGACAAATGGAAATCTTTCCAAAATAAAATTATAGTTGAAAGTATTAAATGGATAATGAAGGCTTTATAAAAGCCAAGAGTGGTTAGGAATTAGGTGTTCCAATTTGGCTTGAAAGCATTAATGAAGTTTAAAAGCATACGGTCAAAATTATTAGTACAACTTTCAGTTTTTATGCAGTGTTGGGAGATTTTATTCCAGTGAAATAGTCTGTGGAATTTTGTAGTTTGTGCCATTTGGGGTGATAAACTTAAATACATCATTTTTAGGGAAATTGCACTTGGAAGGAATTGATTTTAGTGCCTAGGAAGCAGATGCAAGCAATCAAACCTACCTGCAGGAGTCAGGAAGCAATGTCTGGATCGGTAAATGGAGAATCTTATACTATATTACTTACTGCCTGCTGAGTTAGCAGCCTTTATAGTGTGGGCAGGCATTAGGACAGATGCCATATTTTCCTGCAGATAAGAGGAAAAGGTGCAAAGGAAGAGAAAAGAAAACTCAAAAACGCTAATTAACAGATCTACTTCCATTCCAAGCAAATTGAGCCATGTCTTCAGTCCAAGGTACAAAGTGGATAAAGTAGTTTAACTCTAAGGTAAAAAGTGCTTATCTGGCTGTGGGGTCAATAATACCTTGAGACTGGGTTCACAGATACATAAAGATGGTTTGCTGTTCAAACTATAACTACTTATACCGTATTAATGGAGCATGCTCCATTAAGAGCCGAGGTGGCACAGTGGTTAGAGTGCAGCACTGCAGGCTACTTCAGCTGACTGCTAGCTGCAGTTCAGCGGTTCAAATCTCACCGGCTCAAGGTTGACTCAGCCTTCCATCCTTCCGAGGTGGGTAAAATGAGGACCCAGATTGTTGGGGGGCAAAACGCTAACTCTGTGAACCGCTTAGAGAGGGCTGTAAAGCACTGTGAAGCGGTATATAAGTCTAAGTGCTATTGCTAGTGCTATGCTCAGCCACTGACATGACTTATTCTGTTTATAAAGGAAGCCCATATTACGTAATAGCGTTATGCTAAGGTCTACTTACCAAAGACATAAGCACAGAAGATACAAATATTATATCCTATGCTTTTGTCGATATTTTTTTAAAAATCATTTGCCTTACGAACACAATTGAACCCATTCTGGGTTCTTATTTTTATACATTCAAAATAATAATAATAGAAAACATCAAAACGATAAGAGAGCATTTCAGCGAGGTTGCCATCGCCGATGCCATTTTCCTTCCTGCAGCTTTATTAACTGGACATAGGAGATAAAAGTTCAGTGTTCTAGGTCCATTTTCTTATAAAGAGTTAAATAATTTTAAAACTAGAAGAAGTGTCTCTTACGTGCAGAATCTTCAGATTCTCTTACCAATTGAATAATAGTTAATTTTGATCTGACTATTTTTTAGAAGAAAGTAAACAGTAGTCAATTAAATATGTGGGTCTCCAGTTGTGTCTTTGAAAGTCAGTGACAAAGTCTCTTAGTAGCTGTATGCTTCCACAGTCAGCTCAGGTGGATGGACATCAAGCAAAGACTGGCTGAAATGTTTCTACTTCTTTGACCTCTGCGTTTAAGTTAAGGTGACAATCTGAGGCCCACTTATCTAGAAGTAAACCCCTACTGAAGTCAATGGAGCAACCATTGGGATATTGTATAGCTGTGACTGTAATGATCATATTGTGAATGGTTTTTGAAAAGCATAGTATAATTCTGTATATGCTAACTCAAAATTAAACCCCACTGGATTCAGTGAAATCTGAATCATAATCCTTGCAACCATGTTTTATTTGTGGGTTTCTTATAAGCATGTGGTTCAAATACAACGTTAAGCAGCAATGGGGACAGGTTGTTGTTGTTATTGTTGTTATTATTATCTCTTTTATTCATTAAACATGAAACTCAGTCAACTGAACATTTAAAAGTGTCACAAATACCACTGACTGGTGCTAATGGTTGATACGGGTTGCTGCCAGCGTCCTAGGTATCAACCAAGTATCTTCTTAAAATGTATGATGTTCCGAGTAGCGCAGTTTTTTGCAGTTCCGCTGGTGTGATTGCAGAAAGCTGCAATTTCTTGATGTGTTTTGTGAAATTCTTGGACATGGTACCAAGTGCCCCGCTGACAATGGGTATCACTGTTACGTGTTTCATCCATAGCTGTGTAGTTTCAATGGCCAGGTCGCGATATTTCGTAATTTTTTCCAGTTCTTTTTCGTTGACTCTGGCATCTCCTGGTACAGAGA
>QLTV01012198.1:1366492-1382265 GCA_003457575.1 Thermophis baileyi
CAGGAAATCCTGGATATCTTCCTTCCTTCCTTCCTTCCTTCCTTCCTTCCTTCCTTCCTTCCTTCCTTCCTTCCTTCTTTCCTGTGGTGCAGTTTAAGAAGAATGCATGGTGGTTGCAGGTCTATATGAGAGGTGCCATGCTAGTCGGTGATGGCATGCGGGGAATGGTGCTGGCGGGAAAGGTGTGTGAGGATGCAAAAGATGTATTGTACGAGTCAGGGAGGGTGCACAGGCAGCATGAGTTGAGAAAGGTGCATGGAGGTGTGCAACAAGTGCCATGTGAGTCAGGAAAGATATGAGGGGGGCAGTATGGTTCAGGGAGAGTGCGTAGGAGTGTGCAAGATGTACTGCATGGGTTGGGAAAGGCATATGGGGGATGGTACAGTATAAGGAAGGTGTGTAGATTTGGGGAGTGCAGGGAGTGGCATGGGCCAGAAGTAAGTGCAGAACTTTCTGCCTCCCTATTCCTCCCTCCCTCCCTCCCTTGCTTCCTTCCTTCCCTCTTCCTTTTCCTTCCATTCCCTTCTCAGCAGGCAGGTAAGTGGTTCTGCTAGGTGGGAGAGGGAAGGGAAGGGATTGCAAGAGTGACTGGGAAACTGTCACAAAACATTGAAAATGAAGATCACATGACTGCAGCAGCAGCCAAGCACTAACCAATAGCACTAAAGGAGCCGCAGCTTCCCCAAATTTCATTTCTTTGAGAGACATGGGTCCCAGGTTTGGACACAGTCTGTAAAAATAGTCCATTTAAGATCACTTGGTTCAAAATTTCTTGCCTAAAATGTATCATTTCACCCCAGTTAAAGGTCATGACAATGAGAGTTTTAGTCGTATATAGATCAGTATTTTAAGGAGGCAATGTAGAAAACCTTACTTAGGTGAACCAGATCAAATAATATTTAGAAACTAAAAAACTAATAATGTAGAAACTAATAATATAAAAATGTCTACATTAAAAACTAACATCTACAAGGAAGCATTTCCAGGAGAAAGTACTATAATCAGGTACTGTTATTGACGCTAAGACATCATATTCTTTCCTTAGTGGAGAAATTTAGAGGAAAACCTTATAAGTTTCTTTATTTACGGAAATATAAGTCTTCGGGGAAAGGTTATTGCATAAGCAAGGGATTTTGAAAATCAAAAGTCAAGTACAATTCTGCCACATTAGGATGTCCTGCTTGCAAATTCTCCATTTAAGAAGGTAGAAAATCCATATCCAATTCAAACAGAGGAGGTATAAGAATTAGGAGGCCAAGGCCCCCCAGGTTTCTGTTGTTTAAATCATAGCTCTTATTTTGCAGCTAGTTGACCTGCATACCAGGGGTGGGTTCTAACTTACCTCGCTGCCGGTTTGCTTCCTCCCGCGCCATGCCACGCAGCTGCACACACGCTTCGCGCATGCACAGTGCCAAAAACCCAGCTTCTGTGCATGCGCAGAAGCAAAAAACAGCTTCTGCGCAGAAGCCAAAAACAAAATGGCGCCGCCGCCGAGAGACCCGTTTCATGGGCGTGGCCAGCCGGCGATCGCTCCCGGTTCAGCGAACGGGGGGAAATTCCCGCTACTGGTTCTAAAGAACCGGTCCGAACTGGGAGCAACCCACCTCTGCTGCATTCTCTGTACATAGCATAAAATTTGGCCCTCGGAATTTTATGACAAGCTAATTTGGAACCATAGAAAATACCTAAGTTTCTACCAGCAAAGAACAATTTTTGCATGAGCTCAAAGATCAGAGTATGATTATCACAAGCAAAGGCTTTGAAAAAGATAAAAGTATTCAAGAGGCGTTTTGAAGTCATGTGATGATTACAATTTTACAAGACATGGGAGCAATAATTCTACTGCATTTCTTTCCAGCTTGGAATAAAATCCCACTAGCAGAATCTGAGATCTAAAACCACATGGAAGACATACAGTATTTCATCCAATTCCACTGAAGGGTTGTACACTTAAACTTGTTTTCTTTTCGTTTTAGTACATGTGCACACCATTTATTTTTGCATGGCTAATAGTAATGTAGTCTTAACTTTTCAGGTCTTTGTGTGACGGTTAAAAATGAATAATTGCTCTCATCTTCCCTTCCAGTACAAAGGAAAGAATTATATTCCAGGAAGTATATCAGGAGAGTACAAGTAGTCCTCAACGTACGACCACAATTAAGCTAAAAAATTCTGTTGCTAAGTGAGGCATTTGTTAACTGAGTTTTGCCCCATTTTACGACCTTCCTTGCCACAGTTGTTAAGCGAATAATTGCAGTTGTTAAATTAGTAACACAGTTGTGAAGTGAATCTGGCTTCTCCATTGACTTTGCTTGTTAGAAGGTCACAAAAGGGGGATCACATGACCCCAGGACACTGCAACAGACATAAATATGAACCAGTTGCCAAGCATCTGAATTTTGATCATCTGACCATGGAGATGCTGCAATGGTCCATAAATGTGAAAAACGGTCATAACTTTTTTCAGTGCTATTGTAACTTTGAACGGTCATTAAATGAACTGTTGTAAGTTGAGGACTTCCTATATTGGAATCAGCTATATAAAACCATGGAGCTGGAAGGGTATTATCTACTCCAACCCCTTATTCTGAGCAGAGATCCATTACAGCAGGGGTCCCCTATCCCCAGTCTGTGGACAAGCATTGGGCTGCGGCATGCCAGAAACCGGGCCGCACAAACAAGCGAAGCCCCATCCATGAGATGCAAGCAGTACACCAAACCATGCCCCCTCCGGTCCATGGAAAAACCTTTCTCCATGGAACCAGTCCCTGGTGCCCAAAAGGTTGGGGCCGCTGCATTACATTGCTAGACCAATTCTCGAATACAGCTCACCTGTCTGGAACCCGCACTGCATATCGGATATTAATACAATTGAGAGAGTCCAAAAATATTTCACGAGAAGAGTCCTCCACTCCTCCACTCGCAACAGAATACCTTATTCCACAAGACTTGAAATTTTGGGCTTAGACAACTTAGAACTACGTTGCCTTAGAACCAATCTAAATGTAGTTCATAAAATTATCTGCCACAATGTCCTACCTGTCAATGACTACTTCAGCTTCAACCACAACAATACACGAGCACACAATAGATACAAACTTAATGTAAACCGCTCCAAACTCGACTGCAGAAAATACGACTTCAGCAACAGAGTGACCAATGCCTGGAATTCACTACCTGACTCTATGGTTTCTTCCCCAAACCCCAAAAACTTTAACCTTAGACTGTCTACTGTCGACCTCACCCCATTCCTAAGAGGTCTGTAAGGGGCGTGCATAAGCGCACCAGCGTGCCTACCGTCCCTGTCCTACTGTCCTATTGTCCTCATCTATCTATATTCACTTTGATTATGTTTATGTTTATACCTATACCTGCTATCTTGTACATGTTTGACAAACAAATAAATAAATAAATTACAGCATCTCCGATAGGTAACCATAGTTTATGCATTGATAACCTCAGGTTTACATTCTGGTAATAAGCCATATGTGAGTCTGCCTTGGTAATCAGGATTCCGGGGGGGGGGAGGAATTTATCCCTATGTTGCCTTAGTATAACAATTATTCTACAGTTTTATCTTTTAGCGGTTAAGTCAAATTCAGATACTTATCCCCTGGTAGTTTGGAACAAGATGAAACTAGATGATAAAGAACTAATATAGAACTTTGCAAATATCACAATTAGCAAACTTGTAGTTTGCATTTCAAGCTTCGTACTGTTATCTGATGGTTATATGAAAGCAGGACTTCTCTGTGGTGCTTCTCACTCTTGGGGTAACTCTGCTATAGGCCTTTGAGAATTACCAGTTGTGATCTCTTTTAGGAACCTGTTAAAAAAAACCCAAACACGTTTCTTTTCCTAGGCCTTGGTTGTGTGGTAATTCAAAACCATTATTAGTTTGCAGCTATGATTGGGATTAAATGTTTAAAATATTTACAATATAATTAACAATTATGTAATATTTATTATATAATCATAGGGTTGGATGGCTAATAAATTCAAATAAAATAAATTTACACTTTTTAACTTTAGCTACTTAACTAAGTAATATCAGACAGATATTGTCAGCAAAGTCCATAGGTGTTGTACTGGTGTTTGACTGTAATAAATATTTCAAAGTCTTGAGATGTAAATGTGGTTTGAGCAAAGCCTGATCAATTAACCAAAGAAGAGTGAGTTTTGTAGCCTGCTTTGTTCTCTTCTCACAGACCTAAACACAACTTGGACATCTTAGTAAATCTTGGACATATAGCAAGGTATTTTTTATACCATGTTATATGGTTGATGGGTTGTATTTGGGAGGATGGATTTGATGTTTCTTAGGTCCTAGTGAATGTACATGCAAACCATCAACCCCCTGCAGAATTGGGCTCTGTCTGCCTACACCACAGGTGATGTAATGGTTTCAGCAGCTGAACTGCTCTCAGTTTTCATTGAAACCAGGTGATAAAGTGCCAAAACCAATTTCAAAGTAATACCTCAGTCACCTTCCTAAAGATCTTTTGTTTGAAGTCTAGTGGACTTAAGATTTTTATGCAGATTATGTACCATTTGAGTTTTCTGTACAATATTTTTTATTTATTTATTTTGTCAAACATGTACAAGATAGCAGGTATAGGTATAAACATAAACATGAGCAAAGGAAGTAAGTACAGATAAATGGGGACAGTAAGACAGGGACGGTAGGCACGCTGGTGCGCTTATGCACGCCCCCTTTACGGACCTCTTAGGAATGGGGTGAGGTCCACGGTAGACAGTTTGAGGTTGAAGCTGTGAGGGTTTGAGGCTGTAACAACGGAGTTGGGTAGAGCATTCCAGGCGTTGACCACTCTGTTGCTGAAGTCGTATTTTCTGCAATCGAGTTTGGAGCGGTTTACCTTGAGTTTGTATCAATTGTTTGTATAAGGCACTTAGCATTATAACAGAAATTGCAGGGGAGTATCTATTCTTTTCTATTACAGTGGTATCTCAGTATTCATCATTAATTGGTTCCAGGAGGTGCGATGAGTACCAAAATGATGAGTACCAAACAAATTTAAGTTAACTATGCCTCAAACCATACCCTTCCAGTTATTATTCCTGATGAGAGATCTGGTTACTTACTAGAAACAATATTTGCCGAGGCACAATACTTACAATATATACTTTGGATATATTCTAGTCAGTAGCATTTTGCCTATAGTACAATCTGCTGCTGGGACTGCTAATTGTCCATGGCTATGGCTGGCTATATTCAGCAGGTTTATAGTATAGCTGTCCAGTAATCATCCCACTAAATGTGCCTGGTAGCTTAAAGTTTGGCCCCAGATAAAAAAGTATACATGAATTAAATGCAGTGAACAATCTTCCATATTACCTATCCTGTGATTGTTTTGCCTGCCTTCACCTTAATATTTGGGAACCATGGACTATAGGGCTAAGTTGTATATTAGGATAACATGGGACTATTCTTGAAAATGCCAGATTGTATTAAGTTCCCTTTATAAGATCAAATTTTTATTTTATTATTATTTTATTATTATTATTTATTTCCCAAGATTCTTAAGCATTTGCTCTGCACATAGGAATTGTGGGAACTGAAATTTAACATATCTGGAGAGATGGAAGTGACAAACCAGACCAGAGCACATTTTGGTTTAACGTACATGAATCCAGTCACTATGTTGTCACTGATTTTATTTCTCAGTCTGACCTACACTTGTGGGATTTCCTGATTATCTCCCATCTAAATTCTAAAGATGTCTGACCCTGCTTATATTTGTAAAGATCAAACAAGATGGGCTGGCTGTATATTTTGATGCATCTTGATACTGAAAGACTCTATTCCTACTGGTGCCTAGCCTTCTGTGCATGCCATTATTTTATTAATAAGAACACTCCACCCAGCTATCGGCAGTTGTTGCTCCATGCTTGACCTCTAAGGAACCCTTATTTATTATTGATTCTCTTTCTCCTTCTTTACTTGCACTATATTTGGAGCTTAGCTAAAGCACTGAGTCAAGCAGTTGAGGTGTGAAATCATAAGCAGATTTTTGCCTAGAAGGCAAAATCCATTGTTATGTTCTGGCCCACTATAATAGGAAAATTAGTTCCAGGCTGTGGCAGTTGTGTAGAATTAATTACATTCTGTTGGAACTCATTTCATGTATTACACTGTCAGATTTTATATACCTGGAAAACAGTTAATGATTCATAGGATAACTTTTTTTTGGTGCACAGTGATTCATACCTTACTCAAAACTTGAGCTGTAATTTAATGAATATTGTCCTGACTCCTAAATTGTTGTTTGTGTAATACTGGTTTGCTAAATACACCATAATTAGCTGGGTTCATGTTACAGGTTAAAACATAATCAAGCCACATTCTGGCTTAGTGAAATATAGGTGTATTAGCCAAAGTATAAAGTCAATTTGCTATGGATTGCCTACTGTATAGCCAAAAAAGCTAACACAATCCTTGGTTGTATAAACAGAGGCACAGAATCAAAATCACGTGACATGATACCGGTAGCAGTATTCCAATATTTGAGGGACTGCCACAAAGAAGAGGTGTTCAATTTATTTTCCAAAGCATGAGAAGGCACGACAAGAAACAAAGCAATGGAAACTACTCAAGGAGAGAAGCAACCTGGAATTAAGGAGAAACTTCCTAACGGTGAGGACAATTAACCAGTGGAACAGCTTGCCTTCAGAAGTTGTAGGTGCTTCATCACTGGAGGTTTTTAAGAAGAGACTGAACAGCCACCTATCTGAAATGGTATAGGGTTTCCTGCTTGAGCAGGGGGTTGGACTAGAAAACCTCCAAGGTCCCTTCCATCTCTATTCTGTCAATATCTCCCCACCATCACCCCCATAAATTAATTGAATGTGGTGATGGAGCAATGTGCCTGCTTCCTCCCAACATCTGAGCATCAGTAGGTCAGATCATTGTGTAACTGCATTTATAAAGTTTTCTCTATGTTGAAAAGTACCTGTATGCAAGAATGTTCCTCATTATGTATGTGGTCATAAATAATATTCCATAATCTCTAATTGCACCAGGGTTGAATGCATGACCTGTACCCTAAAAAGGGCTTATTTTTCAAAACCGCAATCTTTAGTTCTTAATAATCAATCATTTATTTTAATCACCATTCTCTGATTAAAAATGCGTTTTTCTCTAAAAAATCCTGAAATACTTCTCGCAGTGCTGAAGACTGACAAAGCAGAACAGTCCGAAACCATTACCTTGGTAGGATTCAAGAAACTGCACAAGGACAGACAGTTTTGGAAATACTTGTGGCTAACACCTGCCAGTGCAATGTGCTAGGGGTATATGCTTGATTTCTGTGTTTTCTTTCTGTGTATGTGTTAGAGTTCCAACCCATGTAGACACCTACATCATGTGGCAGAAAAGCCTCAAAATTTGATAACAGTGGGCTGTAATTCACTTCACCCAAGAATTCTGATCAAGCTATTTGATATTCAAGTATCACACACATTCCTTTTTTATATAAAGGACTTAGCTAAAATGTTCAGTGAATATAGACTCATACATTGACCTCTGTTCATGTTCTTCCCAAGCAGCTATAATGGATTAAAAATCTATTTTCTGTTCATTTTTTTAAAAAATTTCATTTTCCTAACTTGTATGTATTACCCAATAAGGTTACTCAAACATTTTGTCGGTAAAAATGGTTATCTCCATCAAAGTTATCTTGTTCCAATTATTGATTATTAGAGGACTTCTTATCTCTGATTTTTTTGGAAATGCTTTTCTAGATGCTGCTTTTGAACTTTCGTAGTACTAACTTATTCTGCAGGAAAATCATATTCTCATTTCGTGTCATCGAAGATTTAACCTCTGAAGTTACAGTAATATAGCAAGACGGCTTCTTGTTTAAAAGCAAGCCTTATTAATACATTTGTTTGAAAACCCCAAAGGAGTAACACAAGTTGTAAAAGAAAACTGTAGTAATTAAACATTGCTTAGACAAAGTATTAAAAACTATGACTTTACCCAGTGTCCCCGAAATCAGAGCACAAAGCTGAGTTGTTGAATGTGAGAGAAGACAAAATATATATTATTTCATTGAGCAGCAGAGCAAAATAGCCAAGAGAACTATAAGGTACATTCCACAAATTAAAAGAATGGAATTGCACAAAACATGGCAAGAAAAAAAGATTAAAATGAGAACAGGGATTTCTGAAGAATCCAAAAATAGGCAACCGGATTACTGAAGAGTCCCATGAAATGCAATGTGAAACAAACTATCTGCAAAATGCTCTTATTACAACTAACCACACTGTGCTCAAAACTAAGACAGTATAAAAGCTGCCAGTCTGTGTACTTGCTAGAGGAATAAAATCTTGTTTCTGACTGTGCTGCAGAGTGAACTAGAGTAGCCAAAGCAGCCAATAGCAAACCAACAAGACCTGGAAAGCTACAAGGGAAAAGGATTTCAGATATTAGTATAATAAGATCTGTTATTACCTCTCCCTCGTCCTTTGGAATGCTATGGTCCTGGCATAAAACCAAAACTTGCAGTAGAAAAGAAAATGTGGAGTACTTGGTGCTTTGTGAGCTTGGTTATTTGCTTGCAGCTGTTTCATTACCCAACTAGGTAACATTATCAGTGTGAAAGATTCCATAGTTCAGCCCTGAGCTACATAGTTTCTCTTCTATTAGAGTAAAGAAAATCCGTGGCTTTCTTACCCCAAAGGAAGGCCTTCTGTTCACCTAGCCTGGCGTAGTGTTCTCCACTTGATGGCCTTTCAAAGTTTCCAGGAAGGGAAAGTCAGAGATTCTAAAGATCAAGCTGAATTCTGCAAGAAGCCTGTATTTTTTCTTACTAGTTGTGTTTCAGTTTGAAAAAATAATTTCTTGAATAGTTAAAATATAACAATTAGTATTTCTTAAATAATTTAGAAATTATTCCAGAGAGAAAAGAGATCCTTATGTTTTGGGATTCCAGCTGAGAAATTACCTTTCTTGAAGCAAAAATAAAAAATAGGTGACATACAATGATTTAAAGAGTTTGCCATTTTATTTGTTCAGATTTTTGTAAAATAGTACTTTGATGTATACTCAACAGCACATGGCCCATTGGGTCATTGTTTCAGAGGTATTTCTAACCTAAACAGAGACTAGAATAACCAGAGGCAGGCAAAAAAGCAATGGGATTGGAAACAACTTCCAATTTCCTGCTGACTTCCCCATTGACTTTCCTTGTAGGAAGGTATTAAGGAGTGTTAGAAAGATTATCATTTGACTATGGTTGTATGCAGTAGCGCAGCAACATTGAAGGGGCCACACCTTTGCCAAATTTCAATCCCACAGATGTCATGGGTCCCAGATTTTGAACATAGTCTTTAAATTAACTCATTTGATGTACATTGATTCAAAAATTGCCCTATGATGCAATTAAAAGTTACAAATAATCAAACAAACACAAGAGTGTTAGTGGTATATAGATGAAGTATTATTGTCAAATCGCAAAAAAAGATTATGGATTTATTTTTTACTGTATGCTTTAAGTCACTGAAGGAGTGAGTGGTTTTAAAATTCTCTAAGCAGGCATTTCAACAAAAAGATGTATTTTAATGATTGATGAAATAGAAAGGATAGTGAACAAATAGGACTAGGACTAGGAATAAATAGGAAGCAGACTATGCCTTCTGCTACCTAAGAAAGCCACCCAGAGTCACTTTGGATAGTGAGATGGCCAGCATATAAATTTAATGCATAAATAAACAAGCATTTTAGAAGTGTTTTTCTTTCTTGTTTTAGTTTTGTAACTATATTTTTCTGTATTTATTAGGACACAGGAATCCTTCTAATACAAAGATTTATGTAATCCAGTGATTCCCAACCTCTGTAAGTTTAAGATGGACTTCAGAATTCTTGCCAAGGCTGAGAAATATTGATCAAATCCATATTTTGTTCCCGCCCTGACTAGTTGACACTTGTGAAGAACCACAAACCCTCTTCTGCTTAATTTTATCTGATGCTGGTGATAACACATAGCCGTAAAGGCTATTACCAACTTTGAGATCAATTCTTCATGAATTTGCTAACTCCCCTTTTATAACTATCCGGTAGGGTGTCTGCAACTGCATCTTGATATAGTGAGAATCCTGTATACCTACTTGATCATTTGACTGCATCAAGTAACCCAAATCCTTCGGTCCTGGGAACAGCACTCCTTTGAACCTGCTGACTCAGATTGTTTTATACACACACACACACACACGCACACACACACACACACACAGAGAGAGAGAGAGAGAGAGACAGACAGACAGATCTTACCAGATAGAATATTACATGGCAAGTGTAGCAACATGTAGCCTGTAAAAGAAAGGAAAACAGTTGAAAGAAAGCAGGAAAAAAACACACCAGGCCACTAAAAGCAGTAACTGCAAAGGTGAATTTAAACTATTATATATAGCATGTAGTAGGAGGCAGTATGTATGGTTCTTTATAAAGCACCACAGAGGTTAGTTAAAAATTCCACGCCTCTAATATTAATTGATGGGTATTATGAACACACTGTTGTGTGCTTCAGACAGGTAGTTATTTTCCTGTGTTGCAATTGTCTTTGTGAACTGCTACAGTACATATACTGCCAGGTATGGATCCCCTCAGAGAAAAAAAAATCATAAAAGAAAAAGTCCCAGAGATTTCTTGCTGTTTAACTTTTGCACACCTGCATACACACACACACACACACACACACACACACACACACACACACACACACACACACACACACACTTTCTTTCTCAAGGGAGAAAAGTACAGAGAAATATTTTCCAGGGAGGATGAAAGCTCAGCTGCAGAGCACCTGGCTAATATTGGAAGATTCCAGCTTTGGTTCTTGGCACCAGCTCCTATAGAATATTTCTTTCTCTCTCTGCCTACAAGAGATTTTGAAGAGTGTCAGCATCATAGATGAGGGAATAATATACCTAAGAGTATTCCGTGATAAAAATGCACCATCCCCGCAGAATCAAAAAACTCGTGAGTGTGTTTTATCTGCCATCATGTTTTCTATTGCTTAGATTACCCATCATCCACATTGTGGGCCTCCAGATGTATTGGATTACAACTTCTGTCATTCATTCATACTTATCTATTAATGGCAAATATAGTCTACCACATCTGGAAGCCACCAGGTTGGGGAAGTCTGGAAGTCTGGAAAATGAAAGTGTAGATGGCCATATATCTGTGAGAGAATTCATGGTATTAAATACAAGTTCAATCCTTAACATCTCCATTTAAAATAGAATTAGATGGCCAATAATGTGAAATCCTGCCTCAAGAGACCTGTTGCCTTTTGGAGTCAATACAGGCAGTCCTTGACTTATGACCATGACTGAGCCCAAAATTTCTGTTGTTAAGTGAGTTTTGCATGGTGGCGCAGTGGTTAGAATGCAGTACCGCAGGCTACTTCTGCTGGCTGCTGGCTGCCGGCAGTTCAGCAGTTCGAGTCTCATCAGCTCGAGATTGACTCAGCCTTCCATCCTTCCGAGGTCGGTAAAATGAGGACCCAGATTGTTGGGGGCAATATGCTGACTCTGTAAACCCCTTAGAGAGGGCTGTAAAGCACTATGAAGCGGTATATAAGTCTAAGTGCTATTGCTATTGCCCCATTTTATGACCCTTCTTGCCGCAGTTGTTAAGTGAATCACTGCAGTTGATTAGTTAGTAACCCAGTTGTTAAGTGAATCTGTCTTCCCCATAATTGTTCGTCAGAAATTCACAAAAGGTGATCACATGACCTTGGGACACTGCAGTTGTCATAAATGTGAACCAGTTGCCAAGCATCTGAATTTTGATCACATGACCATGGGGATGCTGCAAAGGTCGTAACTGTGAAAAATGGTCATAAGTCACTTTTTTCAGTGCCATTGTAACTTTGAACAGTCACTAAACGAACTGCTGTAAATTGACGACTACCTGCACTATGCCAGATGGATAAGAACATCTACTTGCACTTAGTTGGGGCTTTCTTCTGAGTTAGACTATACATGAATATGAACCTACATCCAGGGGTGAAATCCAGCAGGTTCTGACAGGTTCTGGAGAACCGGTAGCGGAAATTTTGAGTAGTTCGGAGAACCGGCAAATACCGCCTCTGGCTGGCCCCAGAGTGGGGTGGGAATGGAGATTTTGCAATATCCTTCCCCCAGGAGTGGGGTGGGAATGGGGATTTTGCAGTATCCTTCCCCTGCCACGCCCACCAAGGCACGCCCACCAAGCCACGCCCACCAAGCCACACCATGCCCACCAAGCCACGCCCACAGAACCGGTAGTAAAAAAATTGGATTTCACCACTGCCTACATCCCATTGAAGTCTGAGGTTATGAAGCTTAAGTTCCCCTAGGTTTTATGGTCCTAAGAATTTAAGAGAATGTGAAGTTATACAGGATACCATCCTAGATTAGCAGAATGGCCAGATTCCAGAGATCATAATGCAGAGAAGGAAGTCTGTGTAGGCACAACCTTTTCCCCAAGTCGCAAGCTGTATTAACCCACATTTTTCAGCTACTCATGAAAGTCATGGGAACCTTTGCAGAGGCGACTTCCTTTGAACCTGTTGTTTGTGCAATATGGACGTCTGGTTTACAGATGACAAAAGGTGTCTTCAGTTATCTTCTTAGGTAATCTTGAAACAAGGAACTCACATTATGGTTCATAAAATGTGGTTTATTAGTGTAGTCATTGCTGGAAAACCATAAATTATGCCGGCATAAAGTAAATGTTAACATTACACTTTATGCATCTTTTTTCTTCTTCCAGAAGTGTCTTCAGAATTCAGAATGGGAGAATTCCACATGCAAACACGGAACCACCCATTCGTATTTTAAATTGTAAAGAGTAGGATCCTATTTAGTGTGATTCACATGGTATACTGTATGAGTAAGAGATTCAGAAGCATAAGCCAAGTTCCCCCATAATGTTAAGCCCTAATGTGGTTTGTCTGTGGTTTAGTATATTATGCAAATCAACCCTAGATGCCACATGCAATTTTTCCAGAGGTGTCAAATGCAATCCTTTTCCCCCCTCTGTGCCAGCAAAGCCCCCCCCCCCCCGTTGCTTCTTGCTACTTCTTAATTTTAAACGCGAGAATAAAGGTTTGCTTTTGTAAGTGCACATGTGTGGACAATGAACTGCTAAATAATTAATCAAATGTTTGTATTTGCATTCATTTGCATTGCATTCATTATAATTAATCTACCATTTTTATTTACCATTTAGATTTTTTTAAGGACATTTAGTTCCACAGTGACTCAGGGCAGCATACACATTAAATCAGAAGCACAGTACATTAAACCAGGCGAGTAAAAAAAATCTATAATAACAGAGGGAATAGATATAGAGCATAAGCTTGACGTACTTCATTTAGAGGGACATCCCTGCTGGATCTATCCCCAGAGCTTGGGGAAGAATTTAGGTCTTTAGAGTGCATTTCAAGGACAGCAGAGTCAAGTCTATTTAATCCTTTTGGGGATGCTAGTCCAGAAGACAAGCACTGTGGTGGACAGATTTCCTAGGAACCTTCAGACAGCACTGTTTGACAGATGGGATCCAAAGCAATCCCACTCTGTTGGATCTGCTAGAGCTATTTGCTGCAGCTTCTAGGCCACTCATATCCTGAAAGGTATGAGCAGCTCACCTTATATCCACCAGTATATAAGGATAAAAAGATCAAAGCCACCAGAACTGTTCCTCATAGAAACTCCTTTGATCTGTTGCCAAACAGATAGGCTATTCCTTGTGTCCCCAAATGTTCTGAAGAATCAGGTATTCACCACTCTCCAGACATCCAGGAAGGGTATTGTTTTTATTAGTATAATGAATATTGAATTAATTACTTCAATCTTTGTGTGTCCTCTCTTTTAACTGTTTCTCCAGCAGAAACTGCTCACCTCCCATTTTAAGGAGCGTGGTTCCCTTTTCAGACTGGTCTTATAATTGAGGTTTTTCCTCCTGTAATAGAAACCCGAAAATGTCACCTTTCCTTCTCCAAAACCTCTTTCAGGCATTTTTTCTTCTTCTTCCAGTCAGGATTACTTTTGGATCAAGAGAGAGTAGACCTTCTCACCCTCTGAAAGATACGTTGGGACAGAGCCTTATTTTAGGTAACTAATCCAAGATGTGGGCCCCCTGCTGTGTTTGGCTGTGTCTTACTGGATAGATTTGGTAAATGTAATGTCTTGCCCTCCACCTCCTTTGCTTGTGGCAAATTAGGAATTCAAAAATTGTTTCTGGCAACTGGATATCCTTGTTTGCTTTTTTAAACATATCTAAGTTCCAGGAGAGCTACAGCTTTGCAGCAGAGCAAAGGCTTCACACACACACACACACACACACACACACACACACACACACACACACACACACACACACACACTCAGTGGCTCGGATACAGGGGTGGGTTCCTCCCCGTTCGGACTGGATCGCCCGAACCGTGAGTGACCCGCTGGTGACATCCATTAGCGACCCGCTGGTGACGGCACGGATCCGGTTCGGTCGGTTCCGGTCCGTGGTCGCCATCTTTTTTTGGTAATTTTTTGTGAATTTTTTAGTGTTCTGCTGCTTGAAAAAGGGCCCTCCCGCCCGCCCCTGGGTTTATACTGACCTTTATTCCTTCACCCGAATCACAGCTGATCAGCTCCTCAGCTGTGTTTCGGGCTGATTGCAGCTACTGAGCATGTGCGGAAGCAAAATTGTGCGAGGGAACGCACGTGTGCAAAACATCGTGATGCGAACGGGTGGGGAAGGTAAGTGGAACCCACCCCTGCTCGGATCCAATCAGCAATATCAATGGCATCTCCATCTAGGTTTGCAGTAGGTTGTGTCTGCAGCCCAACAGAGCCTCTGCCAAGCTGAATATAGCAGGAATTTTGCTGAATTGCAGTTCCCAGCATCACTCATGCTGTTGACTGTGGCTCCTGTTAGTTATAGGTAACCACATCTGGAGGATTACTGTAGACTTTCATTTTTTTTTTATTTTTTATTTTTTTGCTCATCTACCTGTTGTTGGAGGACAGTTTTGGAGTCTTACGTATTTTGTTTTTCTCTGAGGCCTTGTATTTATAACTGATGAAATATTCACAAGGGCAGATGTAGATGGACTGTCATTTTCATAAGTTTCTTCTCATATTGTTACCAATCCACATGAGAAAGGACAAAGAAATATATTATATTGTGATAGAGAATTGGTAAAATATTTATACCAAGTTTCTAAATATGTCTACCATTCCACCACCGGCAGCCATATGAATCTTCTTCCTAGTTCCTGTAGTTGTCATAACACCAAGTGAGTTAAACTATAGTGTATGTAAAATGCATATAATGGTCTAAATGGGAATCCTTCAACTTTTACCAGAGGCAATAAGGAACAACAGCAATTTGACAGATTATGGTTGCATTAAGATTTCTATTCGAAATAGGATGAATCACCCTCTGTTTGCCTCCTGAATGGTTTAATTAAATTTCTATATTTGGCACAGTAACTCTTCATAGAGTAGCGTTCCTATCTAATATACTTAGTAAAATGTTGGTTCCCCGCTCCCCTTTTGTGCTTGAAAAAGATCAAAGGAGGATCACCTCTTACAAAGTTTATTCTGCAATTATTTAACCAAATCACAATTATTTCCATAATGAAGTGACTGTCTACTTGCTCCTGCTAGAAAAGAAGTTCTATCTCAGTTGCTTTCTCACAAAAATAGTTCACAATAGTTACTTCTCGTTTTATGAGATTGTGTGTGTGTGTTGGGGTGGG
>QLTV01012198.1:1383697-1398130 GCA_003457575.1 Thermophis baileyi
TGCTAATCAACATATCAACGTATTTGCCCCAAAATAAAGAATATAAAGAATCCTGGGGAGCGGGGAGGATAAAACGTAAAGTATATTTTGGATTAGAATACTGTATATTTTAGATCAAATTATTTAAACCTAGGTATGTACAGAAGTTGGCACTCTTTTATTTCTATTGATTATACTTTAAAATTTGCTAATCAGGGGAAATTAGGAATATATTTGTCTGTTTATTGTATTCTACTATATTAGGGATTTTACAGAATTTTTAAAAAGGCTCTCTTTTTTTGTTCACAGAATGCACAACTTCCCCTTAATGTATATTATTATCAGTGTAAATTCTCCAAGAATGTGACTATTTCTAACATCGCTGGTTTCATAAATGCTCCTGAGGCAGACTTTCAACTGTGCCTAATCTTTCAAACATAACTACCCCATGCCATTTTAGAAATATAGAATAGGGAGGGTCCACACTTCACAAACACTTTATGGAGTTTTAACCAGGGAAAGATGAGTGCTAAGAGACTTTATTCAATGCTATTATTATACTGTCCCTATTATAGTGAAATCTATTTTACAGATCCCTACAGGACTCTTGTAGAAATGTGTGGCGGTTTTTTTTTTTTTTACATATTTACATATTTAAGAGTCAGGTTTGGCTTTATACAAAGCAAGCGGACCAATTTTCTTTTGAGTAAATGTTGGAAAAAACAGCCTCAGAAGTGAGGCAAGAGAGAGAAATTGTTCCAAAGATTATTCAAAAAGGAATATACAAAGATGTTAAACAAACAGAAGAAACTGAGAGAATTCAATAAATGTTATCATAGGACATTTAAGTAGATGACTTAACATCTTAAAAGCCTTCTCAAATGTCTTGCTGTGATTTAAAAATAAAATATTTAAAAAATAAGTTTAATTAAAAAAATTAAAAAGGGGTGCTTATGGAGGTGAGAGTGACAAACTCTTTCTAATCTGAAGCAAGGGAAGGAATGTAACTAATGGACTAAATGCATTTAGAAATAGCTGGATTTTTGAGGATCAAGAGGAACCAAGAACAAAGAGTAAATGTTACAAGCTCATGGGAAATATTTAGCATGCTGTGTATTGAATATGGCTACAAGCAGCACACTGGTCAATGTATCTTACATTGAATTGGTCCAAAGCTTACATTCAAATGATTAATATGTGTCATTGACTTCTGTAAGGTTCCTCTGAGGACTTTATTCAAAGAGGTTTGCTCTGACAATGAGCAGGGCCATGCACAGGCCTAAGTTTTTTATTTTTATTGTTCATCAATTAAAATTCCTCTGGTTTAGAATGAAGTTCTTCAACTTGGCACTGTCCAGATAAATTGGGATTGTAGGTGTCAGAGTTAGATTCTATCAGAGAGAATATACTTGGAGAAAGCTGAGAAAGTTTGCTTCATGTATTAAGATTGGGGTCATCCCATCTCTGGGCATGGCCTAGTGTGGACCATTTATGCTACAGTATTTCAATGGCATTGGTAATCTGTGTTTGAGCATGTTTCAGAAATCCATCCTTCTTTACCACGCTATATACAATAAGGCCTTTACATTGAGGCATTATGTGGTTCAATTGTTGGACATAGCAAGTTATGTGAACAAAGCAAATGAAGTATGTTATCCCAAGTTTAGGTTTTCATATGTTGTGTGGATGCAAACCAATGAGTATAAAATTCTGAGAAATCCATGATAGGTACTTTTTTTCCTTTTTCTTTGGAAAGGGGAAATTAAATCAGGTTACTTTTGATTTAAAGGGATTGGGGTGCAGAGAAAAGTTCTTGCATGGACAGAATCCCTCATTAGCTACTTGATAAAAAGCAACCAAATCTTTGTCTAACTCAAAATTAAACATTTTAGAGGTAACTGCCTGTTCACTGGCAGAAACTTCCAGTGATAGCTGCCTGAGATTTCGTTTATTATGTATTTGTTTACATATGGTGATACTTTTGGATCATTCTGGGCACCATGTAATTTCTCACAGTGCTCCATAATGACGCTAATAATGGTGGGAGGTAGAAGGTATAGAACTGAAAAGATGTCATTGGTTCCCCATCGTTAATTCAAAACAGCCTAAAGTACTTTACTGAGGTTTTAGCTTTTCTTTCCGTTGCAATTCCTGAGTTCTCTATTTGAAACCATATAAAAATGGCCAGAGTCCTTCATACCCTTGAATTAAAATAAGATATACGATATAGCTGGCTGATATTGTATTATAGTTTTCAGTGAATTTAAATATTAAAGAAAAATCTGAATATGGGAAAATATAATGAAATGTGAATGTTAACTGGAGCCCCTTTTTATTTTTTATGAAATGCCTTTTGCATTGGATAGTTTGGAAGCATGCTATGTACACAATGCAGTTAGAAGTACAGTTGAAAAGTGCCAGCTGGATTCAGATTAAAGCCTACAGGAAAAAAAATGATAAAGTTTATTCTATGAAAATCTCAAGGTTTCACTGGACCAAAACACTGTCTAGATTCTGTCAAGAGTTTTATTTGGATCCCATTATTCTAGCAGAAGCAGGCAGTGGGGAGGACACAAAACAAGAAAGAAAGAAAGAAAGGAGGGAGGGAGGGAGAGAGAGAGAGAGAGGAGAGGGGAGAGAGAGAGAGAAGAGAGGGGAGAGAGAGAGAGAGAGAGAGAGAGAGAGAGAGAGAGAGAGAGAGAGAGAGAGAGAGAGAGAGAGAGAGAGAGAGAGTTTCCCTTGTGTGTGTGTGTGTGTGTGTGTGTGAGATAGAGAGAGAGAGAGAGAGAGAGAATTTCCCTAACTTAATAAAGTAATCTTACTAGCCATACTTAGCTGTCAATAAGTCTCACCAAATTCAAATAACAACCTTATTTCTAAGCAGGCATGCTCAAAACTGGAATGCTAATAATATATTTTGTTTGTTTATTGATTGAACAGGAAAAAATTGTTTTGAAAAGCCTTGTATTGAAGACAATTAGGTAGTAGTCCTAACCTTCCAGGACCTTTGTGAATGATTTATTGGATATTCTATCTGCAAGCTTCCATTTACTCCAGAGCGTCAAGCATTTGGCAGAAACCAATTTGATATTTATAATAATAGGAAATGGTACAAAACTATATTAAATAATTAAGAACTGAAGAAGAAACTTATGCATTCTCAATTGAACACACCACAATATATGTAGTGGCTCATTCTCAGACTGATAAATATTTAGGAGATGGTTTGTAAACAACCAGCTGCAAGCTTCTGCATTATCTGTAAAAAGAACTACCACCAGTTCAAAGCAAGGCAGTTAGGCATATGATAAAGAAGTCTTCACCTTATTGAAGTTGGTTGTGTGGAATTCTACATAGGAAATAGTTCAGTTGCCATTATTCCTGTAAACCAATTCTTTTCTTGCTAACGAGAGTCTGATAGAATCATGCTTGGAAAAGGATTACTTTAGTTTTAGAAGATGTCAGAAAGATTGAACCAATTTGGAGTGTTGCACTATTGGAATTCTGGACTGCATTAAAAAATATCTATATACATTCAGTTGAATGTACAGAGTTGAAGCTCCCTCCCCCCATGTAGAATTGGTAGGAATGTTAGAGAATGAAGCCAAGGTGGAAAGTATTTGGAGAGAGACCATGGTGTGCATTAAATATGAACGTGTGTTCAAAAAATCTAGAACAAATCTTGAAAATTAGAAAAGAAAATAATCTACAAATCTTCCCAGCAAAGCTCCAATATCTAGTCAACCTTATCTGAGCTCACCCTCTTCTCCCCCCCCCCGCCTCCCCAACACCTGTTTCAAACAGAAACAGACTTTATTACTATTCAGATGGTACTAACAGTACTAACAGTATTAGGGAATATCCAGGCTAACTTGGGAAGTTTAAAAACAAAAAAGCACTGACAATCCACCTCTATTAGTTGTCAAGAAAACTGCCTGATGAATGTGTCCACGAAGACTCCATGAACTAAACTTGGAGGAGGCATTACTTTTACTCTCTAATGATACCAACTGGGCATCCTTACGTGAAAAAGAACTGCCTCCTCCACAAACTCCAGTATAAGTTTTTGAGTTTTACATTGCTGTTTTGTATCCCACCTTTATTCTTTTTACAGATAACTCAAGGCAGCAAACATACTTAATACTCCTGCCTCCTCCTATTTTCCCCACAACAAAAGCCCTGTCAGGTGGGTTGAGCTGAGAAAGTGAGACTTGAACTCAAGGTCTCCTGCTTTCTAGCATGGTGCCTTAGCCACTGGACCAAACTGGCTTTGCATATCCATGCCTATATAGAATTTTTGAACAGCTTGATTCTCAAGATTTTTTAAAACTGCCCTGAAGATCATGGAAAGATAATATGTATGACTAAATGATCATATTTATAAACCTATTTTAAGTTTTTAGCTGTTAGGTCTGCCAGGTTCGACTTGGCACCTCACAGGCATCCTGCCGTCACAGACTAGAAGGGAGGGGGGAAAGATAGTGGGGCAATAAAGCTGTTGGTGTACGTAATGGGAAATAGGGAGCAGGGAATTACAGGTGATAAAAACCAGAGAAGTTCGGAACCAGTTTCTACCAGCATCCAAGGCCAGGCACCCTGAGAAAGAATGTGGATTACCCCAAAACATCTCAGCATTCTCAAAACATATTGGCGAGTTCCGATTGGCTGAAGATGGACTGGTCACGGGAGGAGGGCTGGGATGAGGGGAAACCTTTCTGTATCTTTTGGGAAATCCAGAGCTCACCTGACTTTACTGCAGCCACCATCTTTTAGTAAAAGAACCTTTCACTTCAACGAAATGGAGTTGAGGGTCTTTCTTTCCTAGGGGATCAGATTGGGGCAGGTCTGCCATTAGCTGTGGAAGACTGACCAGCTGTACAAACTAACATAACTGGAAAAGTAAATGGTACTTAATATGTTTGGTTGCATGATTTAGCCAAACCAGGTGAGATAAAACTGCTGTTTTATTGTTTAGAGAGGGCTGTAAAGCATTGTGAAGTGGTATATAAGTCTAAGTGCTATGGCTATTGCAGTTCTTTAAACAGCAGGTGGAAATTGCACAACTGAAGACTTGACTATCTTTTCAGGGAGAAGGATCCTTTAACAAATATATACATACACACACACTCTGACAAAGACAAAAAAGCAAAGAGGAAAACTAAGCTCTTTTTTCTGATCTCTGGATATGTATATTGAGAGGTTTTTTTTTTTTTAATACAGAGGAGCATGTGATTTGTGGTCTGAAATGGTACGTCCCAATCTTTACCTTGGTGAACTTGGCCACACATGTGTATATGAAACATTTCTCCCTGGAGAATAGGAATTAGTTGTGTCTGGTAAAGTGTTAGTGGGGACTTGAAAATGTTTCTTCCAAAGAAGGATTGATATAGGTGTGAGGCTGAGACTTGGTATTGAAAATAGTTTGCATGACATCCCTAGCTCAGAGTAAACTGTGTTATACTGGGAAGAAATTGTAATAAAGTATCAGATGCCTTGGTTTATAACTGTAGAACTCCTCCAAATCCAACCATTTCAGGAAACCATTTAGACCTACAGTGAACTTTCTTTACATTTGCTGGCTGAATTCTCTCCCCCCCCCCACCCCCACAATTACACTTTTGTTCCAGCCTTAAGGACATAAGGATTCTGTGTCAGAGTAAAGGTTGTGTTAACCAGCATTTTCCTCTCATGATGGCCAAGGGAAACCTGCAGTCTCATTGTTAAGATATGTGGGTATATGTTGACTCAGATCTTGATGGTGCCACAAGACACAGATAGGCTTGTCTTTCAACTATTTTCCTCGTCCTCTTTGAAAACTGTTAAAATTAATTGCTATCACTGATCCTGCAGTAGCAAATTCCATAGTTGGTCCCTATATGTCCAGTACTACTCTTTGTCCTTTTCTATAGATGCTGAGCTAACTCAGTTGCTTCATCAAAGTATCAACGGTGACAATCCTTTTCATACAGCTTTCCATTCGATTGTTTTAAATGCTAAGTAACTCAACTATACACATATCCAGTTTGATGTTGTCTTTTAGTCTTTCATTTTTTCCCTTGTTAGCATAAAATAATTCTATGTCAACTGAAAAGTTTCAGTCTAGAATATTGATTGCTTATTTCAATCTAGAATAGGGGGTCAAGCTATTTTCCAAAGCACAGAAGGCAAGACAAAAAACAATGGATGGAAACTAATCAAGGAGAGAAGCAACCTGGAATTAAGGAGAAATTTCCTAATAGTGAGAACAATTAGGAAATTCCAAATCAGTGGAATGCCTTGCCTTCAGAATTTGTGGGTGTCCCATTGCTGGAGACTTTTGAGAAGAGACTGGACAGCCACTTGTCTGAAACGATGCTCAAGCAGGGGGTTGGACTAGAAGACCTGCAAGGTCCCTTCAAACTCTGTTATTCTATGTTCTGACAATTACTTAATCTTATACTGCTTTTTCTTCCTTTCTCTGAAATTAGTACACCTCCAGGCTGCACATTTTTTAACTGTTTTGATACCTGCTTTCCCCTGCCCGAGTTAAGAAATGTAATGTTGCCTTGTAGCCAATGTGTTCTTAAATTGCTTACAGTGTTTTAGGGCAGCTGGTGTTTGACAGTGCACAACTGTTCCAACCTGTCCTTAAACACCAATTGAAGCAAATTCTTGTTTAGCCCCAGTTGGTTGACAGTGGGATTGCTTGGGTTTTGTTATGGCTGAGGAACTGGAGAAAAAGCAGTGGTGAATCATCAGCAATTTGCAATGTGTGGCAAATTTTGTGAAGAGAATTGGCTTCATTAATTCTTTTCTAATCTTCTAAGGTAAACAAAAGAACACCAGCTTCAGACTGAGAGAAAAGCTGTGTAAATAAACAAGATAATGAAGTGATCCATGGACACATCTCAGAACAGTTATCAAGTCCTTGCTTTTTTCACAATTTTTGTTATTGGGTGGAAGATATACTAGATGGTGTATATCTTCAAAAATGCATTTATTGCAAGAAGTGATAATATCTTTACTTTTAGAGCTAACCACTCCAGCGATCCAAAATATGTGCTAGTGAGTAGGACTTTGGAGACATTTCACTTAATTTGGAAATGTAATATTTTGAATTACTGACATTCCAAGTTTTTTGTTGTTGTTGTTCAAATAGTCTAAGAGTCCTTAAATATTACTCAAGCACTCATATTTTACCTGAGAGTAAGTTTCTAAAATTCCTGTCTCTTGGAAACAGTTCTCATCACAGTTAACTAGGTCAGTGTTTCTCAACTTTGGCAACTTTAAGATGTGGGACTTCAATTCCCATAAAAGCCAGCGTGTTGGGGAAATATGGCTGGAGAATTCTGGGAGTTAAAGTTCACACATCTTAAATTTGCCAAAGTTGAGAAACACTGGACTAGGTGAATGCCTATTACAAAGATTATTTTTGTTGCAAATATCACATGATGCTTTTTAATAAGATAGATAAGGCATAGACTAAACTTTTGGCCTTGGTCTCACACGTTACATGCAGCCAGAAGTATAAAGACATAATATAAGCAAAGAAAGTATGTAAGGCTAGGAAGAGATGGTGTTTTGAATAGTGTTAGTGCAAATTAATTTCAGATTTCTTTCCTTTTCTCTTTCTTATCCCATGCCTTTAATGCCTTTGGCTTATTATTTCTTATTCCTTTCCTGTGATTAATATGTATGTTTGTATGAGGGACATACATACATTATGTTGAAGTCATACTCATATTAGGAGCCACTTTGTGGTAGATGAAGAAAAAAGGAAGAGAAAGCTGAATTTATCCTCCAAATATGTGTAGCTTTCCACTTTCCCTTTCCTTCCATAAGAAACATAGATACTAATGCTGGCTACAGATGTTTTTAAGAGCATGTAAATCAGTTAAATGCTTGGCAAACAGCAGGCTGCCAGAGTCCAAATATTTGCAGAGAAGGGTACATTGCTTAAACAGTCCCTTGGAAGTTCTGTTCTGTCACTGCTCTGATTGTATATCATTAGGTATTTATTTTAAAACTATTAATATTTATTTTAGTGTAGGCTTAAAAGCTTGCCTTTCTCTTTAAACCCTTGTTACATATTGAAGAGCTTGGAGAGACAGTTTGTGTTGAGTAAATGTATGGCTTCAGCCTCCATAAACACAAAGAGAAGTTTTGTATATAAGTACTTAGGAAACCTATATGCTTTTTTGTTTTGTACTTTAAGCTTATAGTTAAATGCATTTCAGTAGTAGTGCTTCATTCACTTTCCATAGTTTTTGCTCTTATTGTTCATGTAGAGGAGCTGCTTTTACCTCCAACTCTCTCGTCCCAATAGATTCCTGAATTTTGTTTTTAACCCAATAGACCAGTTAAATCCTGCAGGCAAGATGGCTGTGGCTCTGAATATCAATAATTCACAATCTATTTCAGTACATTCAAATCACTTCTCATTACAGTAATGGGTGGAAATGGAAGGGAGCACATTATGAAGAAGCTTCTAAATGTTTGCATTCATACAGAAGCTTGACCACAGTCTACTTTACTTCCTTGGCTGGCTATCAAATGCTGGCCAAGAAGGAGATTGGGCCCTTCTGTTCATGTTTATTTATTTATTTTATTTATTTTATAAAATTTATATGCCGCCCAACTCCCGAAGGACTCTGGGCGGCTTAACAAAGCTAAAGGGAAAATGTTGGAAGGCTGAATTTAGAATAAGAGTATTAGGCACTAAGAGTAGTCAACTTAATCCTGCGTAGCTTCTTCTCTGGCAACATTACACTGCTAACTAGAGCATACAAAACGTTCGTTAGACCAATTCTCGAATACAGCTCACCTGTCTGGAACCCACACTGCATATCGGACATTAATACAATTGAGAGAGTCCAAAAATATTTCACGAGAAGAGTCCTCCACTCCTCCACTCACAACAGAATACCTTATTCCACCAGACTTGAAATTTTGGGCTTAGACAACTTAGAACTAAATTAGCAGCCTTTCATATACCTATCTTGCTGATGAACATGTTGGCGATCATGAAACACAATGGGCCACATAGAAAATTATCCTGCTTTTCTTGCAGCTGTTTCTCTCTCTGTCTCCCTTTTTGCTAGCAAGATTTGAAACATATTCTCAACTGAATTGAAATAATAATGTATAATAATGTATTGCTGCATGATAAGATAATGATTTGGCTTTTCTGTTGCCAGTCTTGAGAAGGAACAGGGGACAGGGAACTTTGACACCAAAACTGCAAGTTTTTGGTGAAACAAAGATGACTGGTTCTCTCCATTTGTTCCATAACTACTTCAGATGCTTCTCCTACTGTATATAATGCATTTCTGATTAGTAATATGGAAATATTCAATACACATTATAGTCAGTAGATATGAAAGCTATTGCATTGGCATTCACTTAAGAGATGCAGTAATTGTAGTGCAACATACATTGTGTATAAAACAAGTAAAGACTTCCAACTTGGTATTTCAAGGGCACTTCCCTGTATTTTTCTTGGCAATAGTGTGAAAGGTATTTGGCATTTTTTTCTTCCCATTTCCCCCCCCCCCTCTTTTCAATGTAGTCTGGTCCTCCTTTCCAGATTCTTAACTGGAAGATCAGGGTTGCTTTCCTTCTTAACATAGATAAGGTCAATCAGCTGCTGCTGTGACTCATTCTGAATCTAGTTCTTTGGTTCATCTAACACAGGGGTGTCAAACTCACATCGTCACAGTGGTGTCACGTGACATATTGGGACTTTCCCCCCCTTCACTAAACTGGGTGTGGGCGTGGCCAGCATGTGACGCATCCGGCCCGCGGGCCAGGAGTTTGACAGCCCTGATCTAACAACTCTTCTTGTCCCAGCCCATCAAAATGGCCTCCTTAGTGTTTGTTGAGGACATATTCTTATGAAGGAAGCAACAAAGAGAAACACTGCGGAGACAGCTGTACACCTTGTTTTTGTCTCAAGGGCAGGAGGAGACTGCATTGCTGGAAATATAGCAAGGAACCTGTTATTTGGGAGACAAAGCATGGATCTGCTACACTTATTGCAATGTCTACTGTAGTTTCAACCTAAATAATTTGTGTTGCTACAGTTCATATCAGAGACTGTACTCTTTTGCTGGGTGAAACTAACTATCCATCTTGTCCTAGCTGGATTCTTCTTACGTTTTTATCCAGAAGCTATTTTACCCTCAAATGTGATAGAAATATCCATTTTGACAAGAAAGCTTTCTCTTTCTCAAGATGTTTTAATATTTGGGAGGCATATCATTCATTGTTGCTTTTTAAAACCCGATTAGATCAAAATGTTATACATGTTGCATTTCTGTTGCGTAGGCACCTAACAAAATTAAGATCTTCCAAAGTTATTTATATTCAGCAGAGATCAAAGTCATCGTCATACCATTCCTTTGAAGAAAGCTCCAGTTACCTTTTAGTAAGAGGAAATGATGCACACGGTTGGGGTTATAAATATTTCACCTTTCTTTGAGTAATTGTTTCCATGTCCAGCTAATTTGCAGTCTCTCTGCTGGGACATTTAAGAAATGTGCCAATGAATGACAGTTGTGGAAGGAGACAATTTTGGGAGGGGTATGCAGTATTTTATATAGGCCTATTAGTGGCTGGTCACACATTACTGAAATTAAATTGAATTCAAAAGCCATCAGGATCCTTTTTCTCCTGGGGGCTTGGGTGTTGCAGAATTCAATTTCTCTCTTCATCCCTGCCCATTTGGTTGCCGGGGGAAGCCAGATTACTTTTGCCAATGACTTGAACGGCTCATTCCATCTAGTGGTAGGGCCTGGTTCATACAAACACACACGCGCACACACACACACACACAGAGAGAGAGAGAGAGAGAGAGCTTTAAACACCACCAGCCCCTAATGTCATTCCCCCAAGGGCAAAAGGGAAGACAGAAACAGGGAAGAGGGGGAGAGAGGAGAAGAAAGAGAGAGAGAGAGAGAGAGAGAGAGAGAGAGAGAGAGAGAGAGAGAGAGAGAGAGAGAGAGAGTGAAGTTTTAACAACAATAGTAAGAAGTGGCACAAACTAAAATAGAGCAAAAAAGAAAGTATATAAAAAAAGAAACAGACATTTAAAAAAGCTATAAAGAAGTGGCTTCTGATTGTCACAGCAATTTTAAGTACAATTCTATTTTACCTTCTCTCTCTAAAGCCACATCATGACTCTTGCTTCTACATCTATCTTGTCTAATCATCAAAATCATAAAATGTGATTTGGCTCCAGTGTTTGTTTGAATATTGCCATTACAGTTTGAAAATTATAATTTATGGCTAACTAGCAAACTGCACTTGTGGTTCAATAAACCATGGTGAAACTGTGGTGAAAAAAAAACCATAGGGCTTCATATAGTTCATGAGCTTAACCTTTGACTTCACTGCAAACACGCAGCCCTAGACCAATGTCCTTGAATGTCCCTCATGCAGGGAAAGTGAAGCATTCTGTATAGGAAAATGCTATGATATCACTTGCAGAAATCTCACTTCATCTTAGAGCAGAGGTCTTCAAACTTGGCAACTTTAAGGCTTGTGGACTTCAACACCCAGAATTCTCCAGCCAGCATAGCATTCTGGGAGTTGAAGTCCACAAGTCTTAAAGTTGCCAAGTTTGGTGACCCGTCTTAGAGCTTTATCTAGCCCTAAACCTTGAGAGAAAGGTCTTAAGAATATTGTGAATACCCAAGAAAAGAATTAAATGAATCATAGAACAAATCAATCTAGAGTTACCACCTGAGGTTCAGTTTGTCATGTTTGGGACACTTTATGGTAGATCTAACTTTCCTGCTAGGAAAGGTGGAAGAAAACAGAATTGCCAGCAAGTAAGGTTGAAGAACTTGGGTGCACCACTGGAAGACCTGAAGGAACAGATTGGGGAAAAATCATCTTGAGAAGGCCTATCTATGTGACTGCTGAGAATCATTAATTATAACATGTTCTCTTATACGGAACTAAAACCAGCTTTTAATTCCTCCCAATCCTATGCTATTTTGTTTGGTCTCTGAAGTATTGTTTACGTTGCACAAACAGAGAGTCTGGCCAGTCTGAACTTGATCTCTGCATTGCAATGTAAATTGAAGCAAGATTTATATTTCCACAGTGAAAATGCCTTAAAAAGTCTTTCTCAGGTGGAGGCAGGCTATTTCAGTTGACTATAATTGCTGTTACTGTATTCTGATTCCTGGCCTTCTTATTAAATTAGTGGCTTTTGTATTATTCATGCAAACACTTTGAAGATGAAAAATTCAAGAAAAATGTTTGGCAATTTGGTGGCAGGCTGCATAGCTGCAGAAGGAAAAGGGTTTAGTTACAGAGTAGAGTATCAAAATGTTGTTTCATTGTAGCATGTCATACCAGAAACTTTCACATCAGTATGATGATTAATAGTAGGAACAATAATACAAAATGTAGATATCTCTGCTACAATAAAGAGAGAGCCAGAGAGAGAGAGAGAGATACCTGTTTCCCACAGAAAAGAAAACACCGGGAGCCACAAAACCTGGGTAGGCGTGGCTGGGGGGGGTGTCATGTGACTGGGTGGAAGTGAGTGACATCGAATTGGCCATGCCCACCCAGGTTTTGTAGCTCCCGCTGTTTTCTTTTCTGTGGGAAACAGGTCCAAATGGCTCTTTGAGTGTTTAAGGTTGCAGACCCCTGATATAAAAGATTGCATGGATCTTTGTGGAGCTAATATACTGTAACTAGCTCTTCATCTAACCAAAGTAGGAAACATAAATTATTCAATCATTTAATCATTAAATTTGATGTGTATTGACCAGTAGCAAGTTTTTTCTCATCATATATTGCAATCAGAACATTTGTTTCCAGGTCTGTAGAAAACATTAGGTCCAGTAAAACAACATGATGTAATAAATATTGTCATATCATAATACATTTTGTTAACTTTCTCATATAAATATGTATGTGAAATTATCCTGCCTACCTTAAGAGGTAGCCATACTTTTGCAACTGAATGCATTCTGTATTCTGTTATAGATATGGGACCTCCTAAATCTGGGGAAATGGAGATTCTCAAGCACAGATTACCAGGTGCTAAAGCACATTCCATGTTCTTCTCAACCAACCAAGATTGGATTGTCTGTTCTGGAGTTGAACGTTATGTAATCAAATGTTTATGAATCTTCTTTTTGCTAAAATGATTCCTAATCAATAGGTATTATTTACATATCTCAAGTTATACAGTACTGCTCTGAAGGTTTAGTTCTTAGGTCAAAAATACCTGCTAGTTACTTTTAGTTCTATCAGATTTCAACTCTGAGAACTTATCTAGAAGTGATTCCATTTACACGATGCCCTACATGATGCAGCCACATCTTGAAGATCTGCCTATTCCTAACTGGTTTTCTCCTTCTATAGTAGCATCTGTTTCCAAATGTGTGTTTTTCACCTGGAGTACTAGTCATTAGGGGCAGGTGAGCCAGGGTGATGGAAATACTTGTTGCATCAGAGCATTTAAGTCTCTGAGAGTGTGAAGTAGCAACTGTAATAATGAAATCCAGGATGCCAATCCTTGCTTCCAAGGTTTGCGAATTCTATCAGATAAATCTGACAGTGTAATGATAGCATTAGCAGTGTCTATATCAGTCACTTGTATGGCTCCTTTTCTAGAATGGAAGAATATGGCAAAACATGTTCAACTGAAGTATTTTCAAAAAGAGTATTCTGGTGTGTGTGTGTGTGTGTGTGTGTGTGTGTGTGTGTGTAATAAAATTGTATTTGTTGTATGTTGTGAAAGAAAAAATAATAAATTAAAAGCTGACAAGAGAATTGGCAAATAAAGAGCAAGGTGATGAAAATGGTTCCTATTGTATATACATCTTGAATCTGAGAGAGGGAGGGGGGGGAGAGAGAGAGAGATCCTAATTTCAATCTGGAGAAGCATTTTCATATATAGTAGCAATCCATTTATTTAGTCTACAAAGAAACCTTGCTTTTTTGCATGCTTCCAATCAGAAGTGTTCTGAGAGGTTGCAGTCCAGCATTACTAATGCGGTCATCTGCAGTGCTCCAGAATTTTTAGACATTTTTAGACGCATTAATGTCACACAAGTAGAATCTTCTTTTTTTTTTAAAGTAATTTTTATTGAAAAGTATTAAAAAAGGAACAAACATATAATGTGTATATACATATGTACATAATCACATATATACATAAATACACAAACGAAACTACAAACAAACAACAACAACAAAAAGAAAAACACAAACCTAACACCACAAATCACAAGACAAATTCCAATTTCATAAAGCAGCCTAACGTATCTTAGATATTATATACATCTTATGTGCATATTATATATTTCTCGTATGTTAATGTCAATTTATCAATATATTAGTATCACTATTTCAGTTGTCTATGTGCACTCAAAACTCGTGTAACATTTTGTACTTACATAAATGAAAAATGAACAAACAAACCTCTATTTTGTTTTATTTTTGCGCTTT
>QLTV01012198.1:1415071-1456011 GCA_003457575.1 Thermophis baileyi
CGGTGGGTTCCTCATGGTTCGGACCGGTTCGCCTGAACCGGTAGCGACCCGCTGGTGATGTCACGATGACGTCATGGATCCGGTTCAGTCATGGGCGCCGCCATACCCTCTTTTTCCTTTTTGCGCTTTTTTTTTTCTTCTGCGCATGGGCAGAAGCCGAGTTTCCGGCACTGCGCATGTGTCGCCATCAGTAAAAAAAATTTTTTTAAAAAAATTAAATTTTTTTAAAAATGCCAGAAACAAGATGGCGATGCATGCGCAGTGCTGGAAACTCGGCTTCTGTGCATGCGCAGAAGAAAAATTTTTAAAAAAAAAATTAAAAAAATTTTTTTTTCAAAAAAAATTCAAAAAAAAGATGGCGACGGCCACGGACTGGCACTGACCGAACCGGATCGGTGATGTCATTGTGACATCACCAGCGGGTCGCTACCGGTTCGGGAGAAATATAGGAACCCACCTATATATGTGTGTGTGTGTGTGTGTGTGTGTGTGTATTGGCTAATGGTCAGTGGCTAATAGAGTTTATATTCCATCATCTGCCCACTTTCTTCCAAACAAACTTGTTTTTTTAAGCTGTTTCTGCATAATCAAAAACAGTCTAGATTTTAAAAGTACATTGGATGGTATTCTTTCTTAATAATCTCCAGAAGAGTTTTGAACTGCTGGGATATATTTATTAAATAGCTAAGAGTGTTTTGATTTCAAATGTTGATGTAAGCATTTTTTGTTTTGTTTTGGGTCCTTTACCCAGTCACCGAGTAGAAATGTCTGTGTATTTTGTAAACAGGCTGTTTTCTAGATGGGTATTATTTACATTCACAGAGGCATCACTAGGGGGGGGAAAGAGTAAGATATATTTTCTTGGCTTTTTAAAGTGGAACAACAATGTTTTGATTATGGTGGAACTTTTACTCACAAGTATTAATCAGTATGTAGACTTGTTGGCCTATCTTCAGATCCATCCTGTTATTAGGCAAATGAAGCAGTAGACCCTTTAAGCAGCCAGTATTGATGACAAAAAAATAATCAATTTGTAAACTAAATTATTATTGTTATTATTATTGTATCTTTATTGCCAGATATTAAAAAGGTACACGTGGGATTTTCTGCCCATGTGCCAAAATAACACACTCGGACTTACCTTCACTTGAGAGTGTGGAAAACACCATTTGTGCCTTGGCTTGGCTTCGGACATTGAAATGTCTTGGAGTAAACATACACACTCTTACACCTCTTGTATTCCTGTCTTGCTTGTGAGCATTCCCAGAGCCTTCTTTCTGGCAATCCACTGAGAGAAACAAAGTGCTGGATTAAGTGGACTTTTGGCCTTACATTCTTCCTGTAAGGAAGAATGAGAAGATCCAAACAGGAAGCCTATCCCAACTCATGCAAACTCCTTTCCTAGCCATTTTAGAGAAGAGGGAAAGAAAGATTTAAAACTGGGATATAGAATTTTTCAGGAGACAAGGAGTAGCTGCCTTTCCTCCTTTCCTTCTATTTTTAAGTTCTATTGTTCCTCCACTGTAAATGTTTCTATAGTTGCAATAAGCAGCCTCCAGGGATATAGTATTATTCTAGTATGCTTGTTTGAACAGTGCTTTCTCATCTCCCCTTTTCCTTTCCTACAGTTTGTTTTGTGTGTTTGTGTGTCCCTCTGTCTGTGTAAATGCACACATATATTTATAGCCAATTTTTCACAAAAATAATCCCAAAGCAATATATAGTATCATATAGTAGTAATCTTAAAGCAGAATATGAAATAATTTTAACCAGGACACTCACTTCAATTAAAAAAAAAAACTTTGTACCAAATTGCAAAGGTTAAGCCAGAAATCAGAATTATGGAACACATTAAAAGACACATGAGCATGGAGTCAGTCATGTATTTAACTGATGCTGAAAATTAACCAGGCTCAGTGCAATTGTGGCCAGACTGAGAGGAACTTTATGCTCGTGGCACCTATATCCAAAGTGCTTCTAGAATGATATTGCATCATAATCTAGTATCATTAAGACAAATAAAATGGGCAAATATAGCAACCTTCACGCTCAGTGGAACAGCAGTGAAATTTAAGAATTAAAAAAGAGAATAGGGGCTTCTTTTGATTTCCAGTCATATCCCTAAATGCCAGATAACTTTAAAACGAACATTTTAAAGGTATCTGACCCATAAAAAGGATGAATAAAACATGGCTCTGTTGTACTCTGAACAGAACCTGGAGGGTTTTTTTTAAAAAAAAACAAATGAATCAAGAGGAATTGGTTTAACTAATCTGGTTGTTGTTATTTTAGCATTTTAACCCCTTTAATATCACAAATACCTAGATGAGCAGAATATTGTTTCTTTACTATTAACTTCACACTTTGTTAGTTGTTCAGTAGGAGACATTTCTATTCATTTTTTAACTGAAAATCTATCTTTGTGCAAGCAGCAAATTCATGGTTTCTGCAGAGCCTCTCTGAAATTCTGAACATTTAAAAATAGCATGTTTTGCATTTGGAAACAAATTGATGCCTTTCTATTTTTGCTTGTAGTGAGTGATATGGGCACAGCAAGTACTCACAAGAGCTGAACTTTTTTTCCAAATGAAAGCTACAATTTTCAGCATTTTAGCAAGGCCTTATGGATTAGAAGTAGTAGCCAACCTTTGGAAGAACTCCCAATTTGCCTAATGAGCATCTAATTTTTAAATTCACAAGTAGCTTTTTTGGAATCATAGTGACAGGTTGCTTATGATATCTCTGAATTTTTATACTGGAAGTTAAATATACATGTTGCCAAAACAGAAGAGCAGTACATATGTCTTGTACTGGCCAAAAGGTTTAGCCTCTGCTTTTATCAAACTGATAGGCCAAAGATCAGATTATTCAAATTCATGAAGGGAGCTGTCCAATAGGAGCACTGTTGCTTCAGCAACAGGTAGACTTCAACTAAGTAAACTAAGTACAGCAGTATTACAGTCCCACCCTTTCTTTGGTCACTCGAGTGCTTCTTTCTCATATTTGCAATGATGAAGTTTCTAATGTATTAACAAACAGGAATTACCTCACTGACAGTGATTGTTCTGGTGGCATCAAAAGAGCAATCAGCATTCTTCAAGGCCTTTTGTCCTCTACAAGTATTACAGACAATGATAGATTATCCCCCTTCCTTCATTTGGGGTATAAAAGGATGCTAGAAGAGAAGAGGTGGCACCTGACATTAGATCTGATCTGCACAAAATGTGATCTATCAACCAACCATGTATTTCATCCTGTCATTTGCTTGATCACCACATCAGCTTTCACTTTTCATGAAGACAGAAAAATCCTGAATGCTTATTGAGCTCTGCCCCCATCTTTTTATCCTTCTTGAGGGCCATGAAGACCTGCCTGTTCATGCAAGCACTGGGCTACGATGGAAGTGAGCCCAGCAAATGTAGAGTTGAGGCGATGTTGTGGTACTTTGGTGGGAAGAATGATGTACTGCATATTGTGGCTTTGTATTTCATTTTTTTATGGACTGTTGCTGATAACTTACAATTATCATGTACACCACAAGGAGCCATGTACGTTTTCTAAATAATTGAATTTCTAAATAATTGAATTGTAATTGGCACTAACAATATAATATTCCTGGATCAGTTTTGCTCAATCATTTTTATTCTTATAATGATTTAACCTGCCTTACGTGAGTTTGGTCTTTTTAATTTTTAATGTATATATACTATTTTTATACTTTGAAGTAAAAATAGTTTATATGTCTTGTACATCTGCTATGAGATCCAGTTGGATGAAGAATAGTATAGAATTATTTTAATCAAATGCAATTAAATAACATAATCTATTTTTTAAAAAAATAATAATGCCATCCTTATTACATTTGCTCATCTTCATTATTCTTTAGTACAAACCCAATGTTGTATCTGGGTGGATCAGAATGGATTCAGAGAGATTTTAACTAGTATATAATTCAGTGGTCTTGGGAAAATCTCTGTAAACATCTGTTTCTAATTTGTATTAATAAAAGGAATTATAAGAGTCTGGTTTTCAGGCTGAAAAAAAAGGACTTCAGTGTTATATGTACGATTAATATTAATAAGTTTCTTTTTGAAACATCATATAAAGTCTTTTGTTGACCTCTGTTGACCCCTGTCCTCCATTGATCAAGATTGTAAGTGATAGTTATAGCTGCTCTGAAAGAAATTCTAACCTTCCACGCAGATGTATATCCTTTGTTCTAACCATCCAATTTTTCTACAATGGTACTTCTGTTAAGAAGGAAAAAAGAAGCACAGAAATAGTTTCAACTCATTCATATCCATGGTAGCACTGTTGTCATTCTGTCTTGGTTTGGAGTATTTTTGTGGGTAAGCTTCTTGATTCTTGAGGTGTTTTTCTCAGTCTGTGTGCCTCCTGAGGACATTGATTTGAGCCTGTGTGACCTTAATAATAATCATCAGTTTTGGTTATCTTTGAATCAGCAGTTTGGAGAAGAAAGTACTTCTCCATTTGCTTCTCTTCTGAGGGAAGACAATAGTTTTAACTGTTATTTCTTCTTCCTTAGCTCACTCTTTTTAATGGGTTGGCAATTGTCCCAAGAACACATTGATTTTCTGTAGTAAGCTGACTTTCCTCTTTAGTAAGCATTATTTCTCAAATGAAAGGTATCCAGAGACTTAAAAAAAAAAAAAAGAACAGTGCCTTTTTAAGCCACTTTTTGCATCTTGGTATCCTGAGATTGAGGTCTCTTTAGGCTGCTCAGGGCAGGTCATGTTATGAATGCTGCTCTTCCCTAGAAGACACCTGCTGAGCCCAGAAGACCCTTTACTGCGGTGTCCACCCTAAAGGTAGGGTGGCTTTGGTATGAAACTTAAATCTGAACTCTGTTCTCTGCATGTGTATATACTGTAATCCCATTGTGCTCTCATATGAAACCCACATTGTAGAGATGGAGGTCATTTGGAGGTTATGTGCAGCAAACTGCCTACCTCAGAAGGGCCTCAAGTACCTACATGATCTCACTCAGTTCCAGGGGTGGGTTCCTCCCGGTTCGTACTGGGTCGCCTGAACCGGTAGCGCAGCGCTGGTGACGTCATGATGGCGTCGTGGACCTGCCTTGGTCGGTGCCGGTCTGTGGGCGCCGCCATTTTTTTCCGGGAATTTTTGGTGGCTTTTTTACGTTTTGGGCTGTTTGTGCTCTGCTGCTGCTTTGGAAAGGGCCCTCCCACCCATCCCTGGGTGAAGGCCTTGACACCCCTGCCCTACACCATCTCTGACCAATTTTATTTTATTTATTTATTTTGTTTGTCAAGCATACAATATATAAGATTACAGAGAAAGTATCAACATGATTGTGAATACATGAATGTATAAACATGGTTATGAATACATGAGATGGATACGAATAAATGGGGTCATTAGTGTAGAGATGGAGGTCATTTGGAGGTTGTGTGCAGCAAACTGCCTAACTCAGAAGGGCCTCAAGTACCTACATGATCTCACTCAGTTCCCATGATTTCACCCTGTTCATATTGCCTGGATGAAGAAGGACACTATCCCTGGCTGGTACATGATCTCATCTAGGTTGTATTAACAGGATGTAGGATGTTCTTAAGGATTGGCAAGGAGAATTCACCAATGAAAATGCTGTTACTCTTTGTTACCTTTTGCTGCTTGTAAAACTGTATATAGGCAATAAACACTGCGAAGGCAGTCAGACATCTTGGCATCCTGCAATGACTGGTCTCTAACTCCATCACCACATCTGTCATTCTATGACCAATTGAATTAAAATAAAGTAACATTTATTCTGTTAGCCTCTCCTCTATCACAAAACCTGCCATTTCCTTAAATTCTTCAATTTAAACAGGCAACTACAGTAGCTCTCATATATGTAGGAGAGAGAAACTGGCTAAGCCAGGGGGAGGAATCAAATGTGGACTTAGTCTGGAATCCCTACATGGGTACCAGAGGGCACAGACTGACCACCCCCCTTGAATACCATTTAACCTTATCTAGTCTCAACCAGGTGCAAACTATTAGTCTGAGAAGATTCCTGTGTATAAAGTTATGCAATAAATCAGCTAATTGAATTCTTCATATGTGGACCTGGTTGTTTGGGCCTGACATGGGTTCTAAATCCCATAATGGAGCTGCCCATAACAACCCAGAAAAGCAAAACAATAACAGAACAGTATAAAGAAGGCTTGTGAAATAAAGCCAAAGATAAACCAAATGTTTTCAAGTCTTTATTTCACAATAAAACCAATCATGATAGGTCACAGGCCTGTTTTTCAGAGTAGGCTGTTTACAGGTTTTCTGCTGCCATCAGGAAGATGAATTTCATATTGTTCTTAACAAATACTGCTCAGTTGGTGGTAAGATTTCTTGAAGGATTGTTCTAACAGTGGAGCAATGGGGTGAGACAGATCATTAAAGTGCTCTGAGTTTTAGTCACTGAATGCACATAAAGTGATAACCAGCATTTTGAATTGGGATCAGAAACGAGCCAGCAATTTATGAAAGAGTTGTAGAAGTTGGAGGTTTTATATTTGTAAACACTGAGATTCATTAAATAAATGATTGAAGACCGTGGCAACATGGTCCTTGAAAATTCAGTAGAATACATTGGGAACATTATATTAAGAAGGGCTACCCTTTGAATATATAGTGTTTGTGTCTCAAAAAGGTGTTCAAGAACTGAAGGAAACTCCAGGAACATCTGTCTCCTTGATTGGCAGACATTATAAATTTGCTTTCTGCCAGTATCTGGTTTAACAAAACAGGACAGCCACCAAAGTTCAATTGCTAACTGCTTCTGTAGCCTTTCTCAACCCTTTAGGCTTACATTAACATACAGTTACCCATGACAATAATGGGTCTTGAAAACATCTATCGTTAAAATAAGCATTTCTTGGCTCAGATCTAATGAAAGGTCTGGTTCAAATTCAGTATTTGTCATCAATTTGTCATCTTCTTTCTAAACTTCTTTCAGGAAGCAAATGAGTTCTTGTCTTCCTTAATTTTTTAGGGATATATATGTGCCCCTGGCTAGAATAACTAGGAAATCTGGCTAAGAACTTTGTTCATAAGTATTTATTCCAATGAATGGAGTTTTACCTACCTACTTTTCCAGGAAAATGCTCTTGACTATAGCCAAGCAATTCCTCTTGTTTGAGAGACCATGACCATTTTCTTCCTGTCTACAGTTGCTTGAAAAACTAGATAATAGTTTTCAACTTGCATCCTCTTCTTCCTCTGTATCCATGTTTTTGAGAATCAGATACCTTCTCATTAAATGCTGGAAGATAAGGCAATGGATTATATTTGTCTTGTTGCATGTGCTTAATTGAAAGCACCAGTTTGGATTTCAGCACACAAGTGGGAAGGTTAGTCTTCAATAAAATATCATAGTTCAGAGATGTAGGTGGGATAGTTATGTGTCACCAGCACACTGAACTCTTATAGTTTCCTTGCTTTCAAATCATGGCTTTAGCACAACTGTTTCATTTTAACCTGCACTCACTGAACCATTGCATAGCATCTCTACAGGATGTCCAATATCCAGAAAGTATCACAACAATTGTGGTTTGTCATGTCAACTATTATGGAGGGCCTTCTTAAGAATTCATATTAATAGAAAGTCATTTATTGTGCATTCCTAAGGTGCATTTCCTTTACCCAAAGAACCTTCTGCCTACTCTTTTTTTCCCCACCATGCATTTAGCATAATTATTACATTCTGTGAAATGAATAAAAGGCTTCCCACTTCAGATACCACGCAGGTTACATCTAAGTATTGAACAACAGCCTAAAAATTCTGGCAGCGCCCCTTTTTGTACATAATGAAAACAGTAAACATCAAATATGAAAGGCACATTGTAACTTTAGTATGTAGAGCAAATTAAATGGACCTTGCTTTGGATTCAATGTTTAAAATGGAGAAAGAAAACTTTTGGGTAATCAAGCCCAGTATTGCTAGGGTGATATTCTGCAATGTATATGTGTTTGAATGCATTCCAGTTTTTTGAAACATTTCCAATATTTCAGCATGATGGCCTCCAACACTCAAGATCATGCACATATATCTGTTCACATCAAGATGGCTATTGTTCATATAGTTTAGCAACTTGTATTTTCTCTAATTCTAGATTCCTGGAAAGTGCCCCCTATTAAACAGAAGGAACTGATCTATTTGTTGACATTCTAAAACGCCCATTTAAAAAAATATATATTAAAAAGACTTTTTGTTGTGGGTAGTTTCAGTTATTGTAACTTTAAAAAAATATTCTGTTATCATGCCTCTAATCTAAACTGCTATGAGAATGCAAACTTTAAACTCTTCTGTCATGGAATGGCCAAAAAATAAAGTGTTGTAGAATTTAGAAAAAGAGAAGTTGTCCTAGGTAAAGGTTAGAAAATTTATCCCAGTACTGATTGATTTTCCTCAGGGGAAAATGTTTCCTGCTCATAGTTTCCTAGAGGTGAAAATACTAAGAATGGGACTTGGGATCTTAGGTATGAAAAGCAGGGATACCACTGATCACTAGGATCATTTTAAAAAAACCTATTTATTCAGGATATATGGCCTTTCCAGGTCTCTGATTAACAACAGGATATTTTAAAAAGCATACCTTTTTAATAAAACTGACAGTATCTCTTGCTTCATATTAGGCAGTCAATTATTGTGGTCAGAAGCCAGTGCTATTTACTGGCTGTAAATAAGATTATCCACACTCTGACTGCTGATAGTGAATAATGGGAATGATCTAGACTAGAGCAGTGTTTCTTAATCTTGGCCACTGTAAAATGTGTGGACTTCAACTCTCAGAATTCCTCAGCCGGCATGGGGAATTCTGGGAGTTGAAGTCCATGCATCTTAAAGAGATCAAGGTTGAGGAACATTGTTCTAGAAAGTTTATTGCGAAATATCATTATAGACCACGGGGAAATATCTAATTGAATTCTAGATACCTGTGTTAGCTACTGCAGTTGCTAAGAGACTTTTAAAAGAAATAAGTACTAAAGGGTAGAATAATAAATAACTAATCTAAATCTACTTTTGTCTGATTCCTACTCAGAGTGCTTCAGTAAATGTTACCTACAGCCTGTGCCTTCTCTTTCAAACTGAGAAACCATCTGTTTCCCTTGCCTACAATTTCTAAGATTAAGGCACTGCTAATTGCTTTTTTTTCAAATCCACCCTGCAAAGCCTGTTGAGATTGGCTGATATTGTACAGAAGACAGGATGTTAACAATAATTCTTTAATTTAAACAGGAATTGAAATGGATTTTTTCTTTTTTCCTATTAATTTTCCTTTTTGTCACTTTTACTTTATTTTAATCATTTGAATATATCTAGGCTTTCTTTTTTCACTGTATAATCACTATCTTTTTTGTTAGTGGTTGCACATGTGCATGCACCAGGGGTGGGTTCTAACTTACCTCGCTGCCGGTTCGCTTCCTCCTGTACTGCACGTGCGTGCATGCGCAGTGCCGAAAAATAAAAAAATTCAAAAAAAACCCCAAAAACAAGATGGCAACGCATGCGCAGTGCTGAAAACTCGGCTTCTGCACATGCACAGAAGAAAAAATAAATTCAAAAAATTCAAAAAAAAAAAGAGGGCAGCGCCCACGGACCGGCACAGAGAGAAGGGGACAGACCGAACCGGCTCCATGACATCACCGTGATGTCACTAGAATGTCGCTACCGGTTCGGGCAAACCGGTCCGAACCGGGAGGAACCCACCTCTGGCATGCACACACACACAGATTTCACCATTAAATTAAAAAATAAGTACTGTTTCTGTTAGCTCATTCAAACTGTATTTATACTAGAAGGAATGTAAGCTGTTCAGAAAAGAACACTTTGAAATGTTTCTTCCATGGGGTAGTCCTGACATTAACAGAAATCATGGACACTTTCACATGGTAGATTTCACAGTGTTCACCCCAATTTGCTTAAAAATCAGTTTAAAGATGACCATTAGTTGTCTTCCATTCTGCTGACTTTGAAATGCTAAGAGAAAATAGGGACCACTGTTAACTAGTCAGTTCTTCCTCAAATTGATAGTTGGAAAGTTCACAAAATGTGACTCAAGTTGTATCCCATCCTTTGAGCTACTACAGTCCCTGGATTAGTTGATGTTAGAAAAATAATGCTTTCTAAGGAAACAGAGAGGTGTAGGCCAGGTTACCTGTTCTGACCCAGCCTTAGCAGAAGCAAGAAACAGACTCCTTGTCACAAAAAAACCCTCTTTATTTACCTCTTGTGAATTAATTGCATTCACCCACCAAAAAGTCCAGGCAATAGTCCTTCAAGGAGTTAACTGTAGTAACAGACCTTATCAGTTCCTTACCATAATTGCAAGGCCGTGAGCTCCCAGCCAAAAGGCTGCAAATTAAATTCTGGCAAGCAGTCTTTGTGGCACGAAACTCAATGAGCAAAATCTTCAGAAATACGAATTGTTGTCTCCTACAACAACCACTCCCCTTTCCTTCTATTTATTCCCCAGCCAGGGAGGGGTCATTCAGCATCCACGTGTGCTTTGCTTCCCGAGTCGACTCCTTGTCCTCCGTTGTTCACCTGTCCTAACTGCTCTGTGCATACGGGCATCTGGAACAGGCCCCAACTGTTCTTCCTCCTCACTCATATCAGCCTCGAAAGGCAGTTGCCTCTCCGGTGGCTGGAAAATGTCGGACGACCCTGGGTCTATCTCTGTGTCCGACACAGAGCATCCATCAGAGCCTTCCCCAGACTCCAGAACTGGCCCAAGTTCCTCCCCAACCTCCTCATTGTCTGAGTCTGCTGCCAGCTCCGTTGGCAGATGGTGGGCCACAACATTACCAGCCTTGATTGCACTTGTGCCATATGCAATATTCCCTGCTATATGTAAGGACATTGTCAGTGAGTTTTGGCACAGTTGGGCCAGTATGCCAGAAGTGCAACAAAAGCTCAACTTTACTCTAATTATACCCATTCTATTCTATGCAAACCTGTACCTCTAGTTTGAAAAATACTTTGCAAGCTGAAATATTGTTGTCTATATCCTGCCGACTAAAATGTACCTGCAATGTATTGCCATAAACTGGGGATGTCTTATAATAACAACAAGAGCTGTTGTTTAGGTAAACTGTTCATATTTGAAATGTAAACTACCAATAAAGGAGAATATTTGTAGCTCAGGATTGAAATGAGGAGTCCTTGGTGCTCTCTGAGCTTGGTTGCTAGCACTGATGTTAGCACTAGTGCAGAGGTGTCAAACTCACGTCATCATGATGGCGTCACGTGACATATCGGGACTTTTTCCCCCTTTGCTAAACTGGACGTGGGCATGGCCAGCGCATGACGCATCCGGCCCATGGGCCAGGAGTTTGACAGTCCTGCACTAGTGTTATCACTGATGACACTACCTAGTTTGGGTAATGAAACATCTGCAGAAAAAAACCAAGCTCAGAGAACACCAAGAATCCCTGGAATGAAAGCTATATACATTAAACCAGCATTTCTCAATCTGGGATTCTGGGAGTTAAAGCTCACGCATTTTAAAGTTGAGAAATGCTGTAGTAGACTAATAACTGGGTAGAAGCTGAGATTTCTTTGTATTGGAGCTTAGAGTATTAGTTTTCTAACTATGCATTGCCAGCAGTTATATTCTTCTTTTGTGTGTGTGTGTGTGATCATCTCTTAAGAATCTATACCAGAACAAGACCCTAGCATAGGACTATAATGTATGAATTAGTCTGAATCTGTTCTGCCTTCATGTATTTATGTTCATATAGTCATTTAGCCAGTACCTCTTTCTTCCCCTTCCATTGCAACCTTAATCACAAATTCCTGGATCATAGATGAGATGCTAAGTCTTTCTGGGGATGGAGAGGAAAGAGTTAAAGCTCAGGGGCTGGAGTCAAGGAAAGGTCTGAGTTCTTGCCAATGAGAATGCAAACTGCCAACAAGCTCTGTTCAGCTGTAAGTAATGTAGAAAATAGCCAGCTTTCTCTGGTTCAAATAAACCAGTGCAGAGCAAAAAATAAAAGAACCAACACTGGCTCCTCAAATGAAGTGAAATCATGAAATCAATGAAATCTGGAGTCAACTTCGGACTAGCTAAGTCATCCAGTCACAGTACTTGTAAGTTCAGAGAGTTGTTAAAACTATATTTGGATGGGAACACTATTGCTCTGAAACAAACTTATCTGCTAAATAAATATATAGGAGAGAAAGACAGCACTCTTGTACTTTTTAAGGGTTATGTAGATGGATAAAAGCTTTGTCATGTGTAGCTTTTCTCGTTCCTTTGGGACAAATTGTTGATAATAAAACTTCATTGGCTGCTACTTTTCTCAGAACTGAAGTCTTGCAATGTTGCATAATAAGTAGGGAACAAGACTGAAATGTTTAACAGAAATAGTTGGAATAATTTAGGAGCAATAATTTGCTTATTGTAATGCAGCTACACTTGAATTTGGCTTCTTTTAACCATGGGTGGATTTTTTGCTTGTTTCTTTGGACAATTGTATTATCATGGTTTTGTCTGTGTTCTTTGCTAACTCTAGTGGAGGAGTAAATCTTGAGGTCCTCTAAGTGTTTGGGCAACACTTACTGTTGCTGGCTACTGAGAGTCAAAACAACTGGAAACACAACATTTCCTAGTTTGTCCTATTACTTGAGAAACAGGGTAAATTTCAAAAAAGAGATTATGGTCTGGCAGAGAACTGTCATTGTTTGCAAAATTTGGAAAAAATCAGTTCAGGCCTTCAGTTTTTAAAAATTGTTTTTAAAATAATAGTAAAATAAAACAGATGAAACAGAACAAAGATATTTATATTATAAAAATTACATATCAAGTATTTAAAAATAAGTAAAAAGAAAAAAAGATGAAGTATATATTGTTACGACAGTAAGTAGTTACAATTCTATATGTAATTATCTAATGCAAACATTATGTAAGCATGTTTGTGTTTCAAATACACTTATATAACTTTATAATTTAACATAATTAACTTTAAATACAGGCCATCAATTTAATAATAAAAAATAAGGCTCTGTGCAAATATGCCTTAGCAATATTGCAGCAAATCACTGTCTGTATTTTGTGTTTTCTCCTTGTGTTTTCTCCTTGGGCCCTTTTATCATGGAACTAAATAAAAATGACTTCCAATTTCCTTCTATGACTGTCAGACCTAGAATAGGAAACCAACTGCACCGGAAGACTAAAACTCTATTGAGATAGGCTATATTAATAACATCTGCCAAGCCTAATTGTGCTTTTTCTCCCTTTCTTCTTAGACTGAGTTAGGGAGTCAGCCTGAAACTCTTAATCCTGTCTCCCTTTCCAGAACTTAAGGAATGCATCAGTCCTTTCTTGTTTACCCAATGAATTATGAATATTTACTTCTTTTTGGATTTCTACAATTACCTTTTAATGGTTAAAATCTCTTTGCAGCAGGAACCCTTTTTTGGGGAGGGGGGGCTGAGGTTGGCTTTTGTTTTCTGTTTTATGGATGGAGAACTATTAAGTGCAGTGCAGTGTTATGCATTTAATGAGTAGTAGGACAGCCAGTGTGAGCTTGATGCCCTAAGAAGTTGCTCCTTTATACTGAACCAGACATCGATTTGGCTAGCCAAGTGTAGTCTGAAGTTCAACTTCAAGGGGGTGACTCAAAGAAAACAAAAAGTGCCCTTGAATTGAGCTAAACTTCTGGTGATAGCATGGGCACAATCGTGTAGTTTTCTTGGCAGCAGCTTGTCAATTGTTTGCCAATGTCTTTTTATGGGATGTTCTTCTTAGTCTAACAACCTACTATGAATTATGTATAATCATCGCCATGTTTGGGCACAGAAGCCATTATGGATATGCAACACTCCTTCCTGCGATTGGCATTTAATATTTTCAGTGATTAATCAGACTTGATCTCAAGGGTTTAAAATTAGTTATGATTGTATCCATCTGTGAATGAAGGCTGTTTCTGACACTAATTCCCTCAAGTTGCTCCACATTGATGTAGAAGAGCCTTCTCCATCCTAGCGTCCTCAATAATGTTTCGATAATTCCTGGAATTTTGAAAAAGTAGATCAAATTATTCTAAGCTTTATAGCATTACATCAAAATATGTGCATCAATATATGGTATCCTTCCCCTCCCTAAAACATCTCATGACTCCTTTAAACAATGATTCATTATTTTCTAACTCATAAAATGTTGAAAATGTATATTGATGAGGATGAGGATGATATCTACCCAAATATCTAATAAAATACCAGAGGACCAAATAATAATTGATCGATTCTTTACTCCTCTTTCAACAAAGCTAATTTTATTTGCCTGCTTAAAACCATTCAATAGTTGAATATTATTTTCCCACTTAGAGGCCCTGAAACAGGACAGTTGCTACTTTGTCATTAGATCTACTGCAATCTTTGGCCTATGGATATAGTAATTCTTCCAAATTAATGTACCTTTTACTTCATTTACTGTATTTCTCTCCTTTGTGCAAAAGGTAACATTAAATTCTATGAATCCTCATCCTAATTGTTTCATTATCTGTTTTACTTTCCTGTTGTAAATGCAAATAAATTTGGACTGGCTTCACGCAACAAATAATCTTTTAAAGTATTTATACATTAACACAATGTGCACACAAATTCAAAATATTGATTACCTGCATTATAATTAGACTCTTAAAAGATGGTTTTTAAAAGATAGAGGGATGGGTAACCTGCAGTCTATTTTGAGCTGCACCTCCTTTTCCTGTATCCATCTGATCAGTGTAATTAATGCACAGCAGAAAGTCGATGGCTGCCTTCCCACTGCAATTAGTGCTGTGAAATTTTATGTGCTTTAGGTGAAGAACTTTTTATCTGCTCTGTTTGCATGAAAGAAACACGGGAAAACAACAACACACCCTTCAGTAATCATCAGAATAGATGAATATACGCATGTATCTGTATGTATCTACACCAATAGGTAAATAGGTTTTCCCCGTCCAATTGTGTCCGGCTCTAGGGGATAGCACTCATCTCTGTTTCTTAGCTGAGGGAGCCAGCATTGTCTGAAGACACTTCTGTGGTCATGTAACCAGCATGACTATATGCCGAGGCACATGGAATGCGGCTACCTTCTCACCAAAGTGGCACTTATTTATCTACTCACATTTGCATGCTTTCAAACTGCTAGGTGGACAGGAGCTGGGGCAAGTAACAGAAGCTCACCCTGTCATGCAGCAATCGGGTCTTGAACCTGGGCTGTTGACTTTCCAGCCGACAACCCCAGCATTTTTAACTGCTGAGCCATCGCGCCCCTCTCACACCCTATAGATACAAATGCACAAAGGTAGCTTTCTTTTGCTACCAGATAAGAAGAATAAGTTTGTTTTTCAGTTCCTTTTTATTGGTGCTGGATAATACCAGCTCCAAGACAAAAGCATATTGGCATTCTATTATTCCTTCTAAGTAATCTTTACCCTAAAATGGTTTTTGACAATGACTAGCTCAGCTTTGCATTAGAACACCAGATTTGTTGTTGTTGCTGTTAAAAATCTATAATTCCACTTCAGAAACTGATAAGGCAAAAAAAAAAAACTTCAAAAAATTAGGATGCTATAATATAAAGTAGCAGCTTTGTATATTCTAAAGGAGTAGAGATGGAGGGCAGGAGAATTTCAGTGGTAACAAGAATAAGATATGATAGGGTATGTTGGAAAGGTCATTCATTCCACAGGAAGGACAGTTGGCCAAGAATGGGATTCGAGAGAGGGAGCTTCCGCAGACAAGAAAATATCGTCTGGAGTGTTCTTTTCAGGGTTTCCACCACCCATGTCCATCCTAGGATGCTCACTTCCAACTCCTTCCTGCTCCCCCCTCTTATTAGACATCCAGTCTTCTGTGGCCTTATTCATAACTTCAGTTCCTGTTCGATATGTCTAGGTAGTTTATGTGGCTCCTTTACATTTTGCAAATCTTAAAAGAATTCCTCTGAGGATACTGTCCCCTTCTTGGTCTTACATTGACCTGTTTTGTTTACTATTGTGTTAGTAGATGCCAGCTGAATTGATTTCTAGAAAGAATAGGGTAGAAACAGCATTTTGCTCTTTATTGCCAGTCCTCTCAAGGCCTGACTTCATAATATAAAATAATGGCATGCAATAAAAAAGGGAGATAAGACAAAAAATGAATATATGTAGTTTTTTTAAGGCTGCAGTAATATACACAGGACTACAGAAACTGAGTATCGTGGATTTTACATTTTATAAGAACACCATGCACTATCATAGCCTTGTTTTCCTTGCCCTTATATTCTTGCTTCTTCTTCCAAGCTCTAGTCACTTGTACATAGATAACTTTAACAAAGAAACCTTCAGATGCTCATGTATGATAGAGGCCTGAATGGCAAAACAGAGATTTCAATTGTCAGCATGGACATAATCAAGACATGCATCCAAACCAGAGCAACTATAAATTCACCAAGTGTCCATAGTAGTATTTAAGCACCCTTTTGCCATCTGCAGTATAATAATTTTGAGATAACTTTGAAAGGCTGGAAAGATTGCTGAGTTAGCAAGGTAAGTTCACCAAACATTCAAAACATTATGACTTTGTGCTGAATATTTATAATTGTTACACTTTTACCGAGTTACCTGATCAATTTTTAAGTTTGAGGGAAACTGTGACTGCGTCCAATCAAGAAAAGCAAATCTAAAAGAAGTAAAGCAGTTTAGCAACCGTCCCTTGTCCACTTTGCAAATTATTCATTAAGGGTAGAGTGGTTGTATTTTATTATGGGATTGATTAACTGTCTTAATTGCGCCATTTAAAAAAACAATCCTAGAACCAGGCAGACTATTGCTCCAAGTAATTTTCCAGGCCTTTGTCACTACAGGGTTTGGTAGCCATGCTTACAATGTAGGGGTGAGTGTGATTTTCACCCTTTGTTGCTGTTCTGGCAGGATCTTAAAGAGCTGGCAATAGGCAGTGGAGTATTTGCCCCAGGCATGGAAAGCTGGCTCTGTATATTAGCTGTCAGTGATGTCAGTGTGGTTTGTATCGCATGGGTTCCAACATAGATTAACAGAGTCTATTCTATGGATTGCAAAGTATTCCATTTGGAATATTTCCATAATTTTTCTTGACAGCAGAGAAGCAAGCTAATTCTGCCTTTTAGTAAAATACAGGAAAGAAAAGCCCACAACCAAAGTTTGCATTTGGAAATGCTGGGAGTGACTGCAATATCTGGGATAGCATCTGAAAAAGACGCCAGTGGAATGATTTTTATTCCATGGAGATTGTTCACAAAGACAAAGTATTGCTTTCTTAATAATGCCAGCATAAATATCAAGGGCTTGATGGCATGGAGACTGGCAAGGGAAACTAAGCAGTTAATCCCATGGATCTGATGGCTGGGATTTTCAGAGTTAAGCCCTCAATGGCTTTTGATTTTCCCATTCCTCTCAGAATCCAGCTCCCATTAAGTTCTTTTGAAAACTACAAACTGATGTTTTGTCTCAAATCTGAGCCATTAAAATGGGCTGAAAAGAAATATAATAAGAATTGTGGTAGATTTGTATTTTAGGTTTTATCAGGACAATAAAGTCACAATGTGTAAGTCATCTACTGTAAATGATAACTGTAGATAAGAAAAATCAATGAGTGAAAACATGGTTTCTTAGGTTATACATTGTGTTCCCTTGGAAAATAACACTGCAGGATGTAATTGTTAGAGTTATATCCTGTCCTTTCTCCAAGAGTTCAGGGCGACTAGGGTGAATTTATCCCCTACCTATGGGGTAGATTGACTAGGGAGTGATGACCCCCCCAAAAAAACCCCAATATGTTTCCATGGTTGATTGTGGACATAGGTCTCCACACTTGTAATCCAACATGCTGTATTATGTTTTGTGCTTTTAACAGACAGCCTTAGCAGATCATTTAGGGGAAGGGTTTTTGTTAACTACAAATACCAGTTAAATCTGAAATTATCTCATTTGTGTCAATTTACATCAATAACTTCTATTTATACCATTTGCATAATATCATAATTAACTTTTACATAATTTCTTCATAATTACGCAAGTGGTGTAAATGAGTATTACTGATGAAAATTGATACAAATGATTTAATAAATGACTTTTTAATATAATTTTTTACAATTTATGTAATTATGCACTTGACATACGCTGATGGAAATATCAAAGCATAATCGCACAAATAATATAAATTTGCAAAAATAAGTTATTTCAGTTATCTAGACTGCTTTGGAAACAATGGGTTTTCTATATTGGTTGGGGGTAAAATCTGAAAAAAGTTCATTCTTTGCATCCAATCTCTCCTGAACGGAGTTATGAAGAATTGGTCTTACTATAAGAATATTCAGAAAAACTGAATTGAGACCATTCAGTTGAAGAAGATCACTTTATGTACTGTAAATGACGTATAGCATGTTGCATTGAAATATACTTTAGAGCACAGAAGAGTGCATTCATAGCACAATTCTTAGAAGCAGCTGCATCAAAAGGACACAACTACTTTAAAAAGTAGCAGACAGATACTATATCTATCCCTCACTAAGCCAAAGGAACTTTTTGAAATTTAAATGGGACCACTGTGGGGCTATTACCTCATTGAAAGTAAACATATTGACTTCAGTGGGATTTGTTATTAAATAAGGGCACATAGTATTTGTTAATGACCAAGGACAGTGTTCAAGTTCAATACTTCTCTGGGTTTCTGAATCCAGAAACAAGCAAGATGGATGTTCTAATCATCCAGTGACCGCTGGACATCTTCCTGTTCCTTCAGGTCCTAAGTTCAGGAGTAAAAAGGCAGAGGTTGTTGTGATAGCATCCTGTTGGCTGCATCAAAACTGGTTTCCCAATCTGGTCAAACTGACAAAGCCATGCTAAGGAAGGATCCCAGGAAAAAAACACAAAACCCCCACATTCTTCCTAAGGAACCCTGTTGCTGCATTTAGTTTTTATAAAGAAAAATTGTTTCAAAACAGAAAGAAGGAACCCCCTCCCCCTAAGAAAGATACAGAAAAATAGCAATTGCACTTAGACTTAGATGGCTAGTTTGAAAGTAGAGAGCAAACTCATATAATCTCTCCATCCTAGGTGGCACAGTCTGTCCATCATCACAGAATTATTTTGGCCACATCTTATAGCAATAGCACTTAGACTTATATACTGCTTTACAGTGCTTTACAGCCCTCTCTAAGCGGTTTACAGAGTCAGCATATTGCCCCCAACAATCTGGGTCCTCATTTTACCCACCTCGGAAGGATGGAAGGCTGAGTCAACCTTGAGCCTGGTGAGATTCGATCTGCCAAACTGCTGGCAGATCCATAATTCTTCATACGTTGATAGATTTCAAATTTGGGGTACAAAATGCATAATTGTTTTCACACCTTTAAAACTATTTTTTTCCCCTCCAAAATCATATAAAGTTAAGTTCTGTATAAATTTCGTATAAATTTGTATAAATCCTTTTGTAAAATTCCCTTGAGTGTCCAATTAACATGGAGAAAAAGATCTTTTACTGAATCAATCTCATCTTGAAGACTATAAGACACACATTTAAAGTTCTTTAAGACGTTAACTCATTGGTTGTCAGTGTTAATTCATGATATGCTTTTATGTTTCTTCAGTCAGTTGAATCTTAGAGGTTTTCAAATCAAACTTAGCAAATTTCAGAAATTATATTATGATACCAACTGTTTAATGTACACAATAGTGTCAAAATAATCTCATAACAGTCATAATATTCAGTTCCATCATTCCTTTTAGGAATACCCACCGCTCATTCCCCAGGTTCCAAATGCTCTTCAGAAACATCAGGTCTTAAGCCTTAATAAGGGAGAAAACAGGTCTTTATTTTGGGGGTAACTTTTTTCACAGGAGGGGAACATCTGCAGACAACACTTCCCTCTGGCTGAATCGCATGGGTTCTCTCAACATAGATACTTTTCTGGCTTTCCTTGGGGTCAGTGGGTTGAACATTTTCACTATCTGGCCACCTGTCTTAATAATGTTTTATCCCTCAAGGCGGAAAAAGGCTTTTTCTACTCACTCGCATTTCAGTAGGTTTTTGAAAAATGTATCCTGCTTTATCTTTTTGTGATCCATAGCTTCCCTTCCCAGAATCCAATTTCAGTATTGACAGCACTAATGGGATTTCCCCTCTGAATGAGTTGGTGAGTTTATTCATACTGAAGACTGTTCCTTGGTGGCCACAAGATTAAGAAGTGGTCAAAACTTCTTTTCAACCTAAATTATGAATGTTCTATAAGGTTTGATGATATTTAGATTTAACCTTTCCTTTATACTGAAGGTTAGTTTAGTTTTTGGTCAGCAGATTTTCCAGAAAGTAATACTAGTAATGTAAATATATCAGTGTTGGAACCCTAAATTGATATTATTTTGACACATCTCAAAGTCTAGAATCTCCCTGTGGAGAATATTCTGGTATTTCAGGCTCCTAGTTATGCCATGTCTGTGGAGGTGAACTATTGAGATTTTCTTCTATTTTTTCATCTTCACCTAGAGTGGTTTCCTGAGTTCTAATACCTTGCTTTATTTTATTATTTATTTTATAAGGTTTTCTTTCAATATTTATTTTCAAGTTAAATGGGGCTGAACTCTCCCAGTTTAGTCTGGGAATTAGGACACCACCTCCCTGGAGAGTTCATTAAAGTTATATTCTGTTTATTAGCTTTGGGAGGCGGTGCTGCCAAGTAATGGAGAATGCCCTCTGGGCAATTCAGAAAATAGAAATTCATGTTTCCTCTTTGCATCCACAATCTCAAGATTTATTATTTGCTTGAGTAATGGTTAGGAACTAGACAAAGAGGTTGGGAGATCAGCCTAGTTATCCCTGATAAAGTTCCAGTATATGCAATTTCAGGTGCAAATTATAAATGCATTTTTCTTTAGGACTTTTATATATTATAAATAACTATGGAAGGAAGGAAGTAAAATGTATCTTGCTTTTAGAAGCTGCCACAAAGTTGCAAATGCAGTCAGTATTATTTTATTAAATAACTTACCATATTTCTTTCTGTTGAAGAGGGTTTCAGACCTTCTACCATCATAACCTTCAGCCTAGTTGGTCCATATCTGAATAGGCATGCTATGTACACAATTGTACTAGTATAATTGCAGGGATAAAACGAAGTATTTAATCAGCCCACAGAAGAATCTCAATGGATTCAGTAATCATTTCCCAGGATGATTTCTCACTCCTGAATAATCATTCAGAGGAGTAGCTTATTCTACTGATACCCTCTCTTATTTCTAAGCAGGCTTGCCAGAGAAAGCAACTCCTAGTTTATTTTGGATTCTTCTTTAACTATGGTCCCACCAAAACTGGAATGTGGCCTTTGAAGCCTTTCCCAAAAAGTGGGCTGTAAAAACTTCTCTATTCTCAGTGTAAACATAATGATGTAAACAAAGAAATTATTTAAATGTCTTGCACTGTTAGACCTATATGGTGATTGTTCTGAGAAGCAAATTATATGCAGGTGGAGGGGAAAGCAGGAAGAGTAAAGCAAAAAAATAAAAAATAAAAAAGCACATTGTGCTAGGCAAAGTACATGGAAAGAGCCAGGTTTCTGAAATATTGACAGGTGTGACATTGTGCAAGTAATTTTGACACAGTGTACAGTTTTCATTAAAAAATGCAAAGGTATTTATTTTGTACCTTGTTTTATTGCACATGGCATAAGAAGGGAGAGAGGGCCAAGGAATCACTTTTAAGCCAGGTTTCTGGGTAAGCAAAGCTGCACTTATTCCTTCTGGTTGTTAAAAAAAATTGCTTGGTGATTGTGGCAATTAGCTAGAAGTTTTCAGGTCACTCAGGGAAGTTTATTTTAGAGGATGATATATAGTTTACAGTTTTTTCACATCGGCATTTTCAGCAGGTTCCAAATGTGTTGTTTAAAATCAAACTATCCAGAGGGCACTTTAGTGTTGCATTCAAAAGGAGGTGTATTTAGGACAGATATTTCAAACTTTTTTTTTAATGCCCTTAATTCATTTTGGAAGCTGATGCTAGAGGCTGATGCACTCAGACCATCAAATCATGGGTTTTTTTTAGGTCACAATATTTTTAAAGAAATAGCACATTTTTTTTATTTTATTTTTTTGCAATTGAGGAAAAGAGAACCAGCAGCAAAGTAGATAGACCCAGTTACGGTGGAGATGGCACTCTTGGAAGGCCTGGAGCACCATGTGGAGATAGAAAGACCATGTGGAGAAGCTCTATCTTTGTGATTGCTAAGAGTCAACGCTGACATGATGGCACATTCAGTCATTTCTTATACTTGATGTGTAGCATACTGAAAAAATGACCACTTTAACCAAGCCAAAAGTGGTATGTTCAGGATCTTTTCCCCATGTCTGGTTTACAGAAAATCAGGTGTTTTCATAGTCAGCTGGAGCATTAGAGAGAAGCAAATGGTGCCCTTGTTGTTGTTGTTCAGTCGCTAAGTTGTGTCCAACACTTTGCAACCCCATGGAGGTTGCACACCAGGCTCCCCTGTCTCCAAGAGTTTGGCCAAATTCATGTTCATTGTGTCAAGAGACCCTATCTAACCATCTCATCCTCTGCTGTCTCCTTCTCCTTTTGCCTTCAATCTTTCCCATCATCAGGGTCTTTTGCAATGAGTCCTCTCTTCTCATTACATGGCCAAAGTATTCAAGCTTCAGCTTTAGTATTTGTCTTTCCCAAAAAGAGTCAAGGTTGATTTTCTTTAGGATTGACTGATTTCATCTCCTTGCAGTTCAAGAGACAAGACACAAAATCTGATTCCAAGTCACCAAAAAAAACTTCACTCTTGGTATGTTGAGATCTTGCTCATCCTAATGTAATTCATAACTGCATCCTCTTTGGCCTGATTTGCACAAATCTTTTAATTTGAAAGTTGACAAGGATGATTCAGAAAACTAGGATATAATCACAAATGACAGCTGTTCAGTAACTATATAGAGATTGCAGGGGCAGAAGTAAAATAACTGGTGCAGGACATGCAATAGAGTGCAGATTCGTGTCCTGTTAAGATGGCAAAGATCTGGAGAGAGAAAATTAATAGAACACATGCTTTGCATGCAAGATATTTTGTATTCAACTCATAAATTCTCCCAGATTGGATTTGGAAAGAATGAAATTTGAAAAGTATTGGCTAAATCAGAATAGAATAGAGCCCTCCATGAGATGACAGTCTCAAATTTTGACTTCAGTAGGCTCTATAAGCCTGGAGACAAATGATCTGATATATTATATACAGAAATAGTTATAGGGCCCGGTTGCTTCCATATTTGGAGTCAAGCTATAAAATAAAGCAGGTGCCGTCTCTCATGAGTCAAGAAACTCAGCCCAGTGTATATACTTCTACTTCAATGCTGCCTTTTCCCATTGCACAACTCTATTCCACAAACAGGCATTGGGCTTTTTTTCTGGCAAAAAAAAAAAGGTATTTTGCAAAGTGATGGCAATGATTGGGGTTGCCATCCTTGGGGATGCTTTCCTTCTGCCAGAGTTATCTGAAGAGCAGAAGGCTAATTACATGTTTGCTTGAACAATACCTCTTTTTATTTTATGTATTAAATTATTGCATGTTTTCTGTAAAAGAGAGGATAGGCTCATTTCCCCCATCATTCTGTTTTAAAGAACTGAAAACAGGCGTAGAAACAGGAGTATGTTTCAATTAGTAGTTTGAGGAGGGGACATGGAGGAGGAGACCAATGTTTGATGCTGTGTGTTCCATTGCATTTCCATAGCAAAGAGAATATGTTTTTAACTTTTGTACAAGCACAATGATATTTACATTTCTTACATAAGAAATCAGTGAAACCAGCTGATGCTATTGCAGCAGCAGCAGTGAAATTGCTTTGCAAAGATAAGCATTAATAATTATGAGTTAATATTAACTCCTTTGCCTGATGCTTTATGGCAATTTTCAGTGCTTGTTAGTTTTAGTGCCATATGATAAGCAATTATCATATGGCACTATCAAGAGCCGAGGTGGTGCAGTGGTTAGAGTGCAGCACTGCAGGCTACTTCAGCTGACTGCTAGCTGCAGTTCGACGGTTCAAATCTCACTGGCTCAAGGTTGACTCAGCCTTCCATCCTTCCGAGGTGGGTAAAATGAGGACCCAGATTGTTGGGGGCAATATGCTGACTCTGTGAACCGCTTAGAGAGGGCTGTAAAGCACTATGAAGCGGTATATAAGTCTAAGTGCTATTGCTATTGCTAATTACTTTAGTGTTGCTGGATAAGCCTAGCGTGAGATGACAAGTCAAAGGACACTAAATTTGCGAATACAAATTTGGACACAATTATCATTTTCTGAGTCCTTTTTCTCTTGGTTGGATTGAGGTAAGACAGATGGTAAGCTCCAGAGGGCTGTATGTCACTCATTCTTAGTCTGTTATCCCATAATAGAGCATATTCAGATTTCTGCCTTTAAAAAGAGCATTGGAGAGAGGCTATAACAAGCTGACCTTTCATCAAAATGAAGAAATGCAGTTTGCGAAGTCATAAGGTTAGCTATATCTTCTTAATACTTGGTGTGCTATCATGCTGCAAGTACGAATTGAACACATTCTGTATTGGAACACACATTTTGTTATTTGTTCACCTTGCCTTCTTACGCAAACAATGATGGAGAGCTAATTCCCAATCTAACAACTTGAGGGTATTATCTAAGAGCCGAGGTGGCGCAGTGGTTAGAGTGCAGCACTGCAGGCTACTTCAGCTGACTGCTAGCTGCAGTTCAGCGATTCAAATCTCACCGGCTCAAGGTTGACTCAGCCTTCCATCCTTCTGAGGTGGGTAAAATGAGGACCCAGATTGTTGGGGGCAATATGCTGACTCTGTGAACCGCTTAGAGAGGGCTGTAAAGCACTGTGAAGTGGTATATAAGTCTAAGTGCTATTGCTATTGCTATCTTAGCATGCTGTGTGAAGTGAGCCTTCTCATTAAGCCATAATTTGTTTGCTATGGGGGGGGGGGCAAAGCATGTTATATGAATACAAGAATTTTCTGACCAGAGTAGGATTTAACATAGTGTGTGAGCCAATGTTGTAGTCATGCTCTTGGAATTAGATTAAGGAGACTCAAACTTCATTCCCAGTTTACTCCATGAATAACATTTCAGTTTGACTTACCATCTCAAGACCATTTTTAAGATAATTAAAATGTATGTTGAATTGAGCGCATTGTATGAAAGATAAACTATAGAAGCAGAGTGGCAGTAATAGTATCTTCTGAATGGCCAAAGTAGTCTTCCCTGTTTTCTTGACTAGGAGCAGTCTTGTCATATCCTTGCTTGTGAGAAGGACTCTTTCATAGAGACAGGGCACACGTCTAGAGAGAAGTTCCCTGAAGATGGGCTCCAGCATCAAAAGCTCGGAAGACAAAACTTCTGGTCCCGGTGACCAACCCAGATTGGATCCTGCAACATTATTATCCTGGGACACGTATATTCGCCTTCATTCGACAGGGCCACATGCTTTATGGGCAGAAGGTCACAGATTCAACTTTAGCATCTCCAGTCCAAAGAAGTAAAATTAAAACCTCATACCCATACCCAAGTAGAGGAAATAACAGCAGGTTACATGGGCTGATACGCTGACCTCATATAAAGCAACTTTCTATGCTTCTGTTTTTGCCATCTTGGGCCCCAAGTGTCGCATTTGCATATTGAAGGATTAACCTTCAGAGTAGAATTGTAGAGGTCACAATGAATTTGATGTAATGAATCCATTAAAAGTAGCAGCAGTCAATAGAGGACTTTCACTCTCTCTATATATAATAGCTCTTGAGGAATCCTTAGGGAATTTGAGATTCATTTAGATATAGTCAGATGGCTGGGAAGCAGCTTTTGTAATCAAATTAGAGCATCAGGAGATGTGGCGAGACACATTTGTAAGCATAGCAGAACCATTTGCAGAAATGATACTCAAGGTACCAGTGTAATGGCCATAGCAAATACTGAATCATGTCTAAGCTGCCAAATAAAATGCCAGTGACTTGGAATCATAAAAAAGGACAAAACCTGTAAATGTCTTTAAGTTTCAAGGACATGTCATTTTTATTAACGTGAATGTTAGCCTTCGTGTTTTAAGTATCAAAGCTTCTATCAGAACTATAGTGCACACAGAGGGAACTTTGATCACAAAATTTGCCTCTATGCTACAATTGGCAGTAAAAGGTATTTCATTGGCACCAGTATGAGAATTTCTCTCTCTTTCTGATTGCAGTAAAAAAATGAGCACCGTGGTCTCAATAGAAACACATTGACCAAGAATTATGCTTTTATAATCCTGGACAAGATGACAAACCACGTTCATAATATGACATGTAATGACTTCATTAGATACCTCTTTGCAGATTTAAATTTGAAAACTGATACTTACCTAGTCCAGATTGATTGATTTAATATATGCCATCAGGTTGGTGTCGACTCTTAGCAACAACATAGGAAAAAAAAGAAATCCACATAAACAAGCATAATTATTCTACCAAATTAAAAGAGACAAGGTCATAGTAAAGCTTCATTAGATTCTCTTGAAAAAAGGAATCTGTAAAATGACCAGAGATTCTTCAAAGCCTCCACTTAATTTTTAGGCAGAGAAATTGATTGAACATTTTCTGTTTCTCCAGAGAAAGGAGTGATTTTCCTCACTATCTCCCAAAGGAAGGCATTATTGTCCATTAGCAATGCCAATAGCACCACCAGTGAAAAAAAAAGACCAGTTTAAGGAGCTCTGCTTTGTTGTTTCTCTTGGGATTTAAGCAAAGTGTGGCAGCCTGGCAGGTTGTAGGCTGCTGAAGAGAGGATGGTCCTGTAAAAGGCAATCATTCACACAACACATGTTGGTCTTCTCATCATTATATAAGTGCAAGAATACTACATAACAGCCATAGAATTTCTCCAAAAAATATCTTCTTTGAAAGGATTTTTTTTCTTTTTAAAAACCCACAAGACTGTCCTCTCCAGAGACTGAAGAAAAAGGCTCCAGTATTCTAAAGTTTCTGTATTTCCCATGCAGGATCCATACACTTGTAGCCAGTCTTAATATTTTGAAATTAATATTTTTTTTAAATGAAATATATTGTAAATCTGGAAATTAAAGGCTGTCCTTATGCCTTATCACTAGTAATTCTTTCTTTTGAAAAAAGTTGTAGGAATTGTATCAACATTTTCAGTTCCAGAAACAGCTTTTTCTAGGAGATCCTTTGGAATGATGAATGGTTTACAATTTTGTTACAACCCAACTCCTTTCTTTTGTAGTGATATTTTGATGTGATTCTTTTAACAGTTCCGTTATTCATTATTCATTTTGGATAGTAACATCCATTAGCTTTTAGGAAAGAAGATATAATGAAGCTTCAATTATACTATTTTCCCAAGGGTTCCCCACCCCATTTTTCAATAATAATCATCTCAATGAACATTTGATTCATATATTTACAGCTTCTGTGCACTCCCAGATGAGATTAGAAGACTAGCCAATTTCCTAAAAAGAAGATATGCAATAAAATAACATTAACCTTTTTTCCACAATGGATATAAGTCACTAATCACAAATAAAACTATTATACAAGCAGAGCCTTTTGGACTATTTGTAATGTAGTTGCTCTGTCCATGAAAGATCATCCCTTTAGGAAATGAATGAATTCACGCTATGGCCAAATATCCCTGCATTTCTCCTTTGTGAAGAGAGCCATGGTGGCACAGTGGTTAGAATGCAGTACTGCAGGCTACTTCTGCTGACTGCCGGCTGGCTGCAATTTGGCAGTTCAAATCTCACCAGGCTCAAGGTTGACTCAGCCTTCCATCCTTCCGAGGTGGGTAAAATGAGGACCCAAATTGTTGGGAGCAATATGCTGACTCTGTAAACCGCTTAGAGAGGGCTGTAAAGCACTATGAAGCGGTATATACAGCGGTGGGTTGCTCCCGGTTCGGCCCGGTTCTTAGAACCGGTAGCAGCGGTGGTGGGAGGCTCCGCCCACCCGCCCGGGATGCTTCTGCGCATGAGCATGCACGCGAGCCAGTAGCAACGGGTTTTAGAACCCACTACTGGGTATATAAGTCTAAGTGCTATTGCTATTGTGAGCGGTAAAGAAAGGAAGTCATTGTTCAGTCTGAGAAGACACTTGTCATCTTCTGTTTAGTGGAAGAAAATGCAAGGGGTTTGGTTGGCAGCAAATTTTCTTCCTTATAGTTATCTCCTGGTAAGATCGGAAGTCCCATTAAGACAACATTATATGATTTTAGGAAGTGATTCTAGGATAAAATGGGTAACTGCCAGAAAGAATGCTACTGCATGAGACTGTGTCTCTGTGAAACTATGACATCTGGGTGCTTACTTTATGGACTAGTCCTTGCAATGCAAGTAGAAAGCTAGTGAACCACACACACACAAAATCTTCAATTAAAACCAGACCACAAAATACACAATCCTTACTAGTGACTAAAATGCAGCTCCATTATAAATTAACTGTTTCTTAGAGCTTTTTTTTTTTTTTTTGGTACCATTTTGTGAAAACTATAAGAGTTTAGGGGTCTCTTGGGGAAGATCTTCCCACACCTTTTTAAGGATAAAACATAGAAAAAATAGTTTCCTGAATTCAGGATACATGCTAACCTGTAATGGCTCCTTGTTTATAACAGTACAGAAAGTCCCATAAATAAATTTTTAACTGTGATTTGTGTTTAGTTCGAAATTATTTCATTGCATGAGGATTTGAGTGTATTTTCACAATAGATACGGCTTGTACATCCTTCTCCACTTTGAACCAAATCTCTGTCAACTATGTTAAAGGAGGGGGAAAAACTTGGAAGAAGAATGAGTTAAAGCAACTTTGAATTGACTTTGGTTGAGTCCAGAAAAGGAAAATGTGTTTGATAGATGTGAAAATAAAATGTCTCCAAACTCTGATTGGCGTATCAGAAATAACTTGGTCTAGTCCTTGGAAGTATTCAGACTGTCAGTGCCTCAGCATGAACTAAATTTAGCAGATTTTTTTGAGATATAAATATATTTGAAATGCTGCATCAAAATATAAGAACAGTTTTCTGTCTTCTAGAGTTTTATACATAATGAGCTGCTTATAACCAAGTGCTGCATCTAATAGTACAATTCAGTTAAGTTAAAGTTAACTGAACTTCCTTGGAAATTTAGAGTACCTGGTTCATAAACTACTAAATAGTTACTATAGAAAGGAAATAACATAAAACTATCTCATCATGGAATTATACTGTACAGTATATGCCAATAAATTCAACCATACTCTTCCCTTTAAGGGCAAATACACATATTCTGAGGGAAACTTCACATTGAAACCCAAGCAATAGAAATCAACAGTGTTGTATTGAATGAGAAATCTAAAAATATAATAGCAGAAAAGATGTATATTCAATGCAACCAGGAATAAGTCAAGCAGGGGCAGATTGTGAGGTGGGGTGCTTGGTAACAAGGTGGGAAAGTACCATGAAAATATGGCAGCCCACTCTTGCATAAGAAATAATGTGATTTTACATTGATTTTTGGAAGACAAACAAAAGTTAATGGTCACATCAAATGCAACCTCTTGAATGAAGGAGGGAAAGGGGCAAAAATATTTTATCTTATGTCCTTGCATCTCTAGCCATTGTTGCTCTCAATGTCCTTTATTCTTTTAAGCACATTTTCTGCTACTGAAAAGTAAGCAATTTTCCTTTAAAGCAAATTCATGCTTTTTTGAGAGATTCCTTACTTCCCAAGGCATTTAGTTATTTTTCATAATTGAAAAATGTATTTATTTTCATTATACCAATTGAGACAGGTGGGTTTAACTACCAAAAATTTCAGGCTGATCACTGTCTGAGTATCTTTTCTTCGGAATTATGTTATGGTATCACTCTAGTGTAAACATGGCATCTAGATCTGTTTGTTTTTTTGTAAACTTCTCGACATTATTTCAGATCAGCTTAGTTTGAGAAACTACTTTAAATTATTTACAACAATTTAAAAACTTAACTTGGTTTATATTGGACTGCTTCTTGAAAGTAAAATTAGCTTGAATGTTTATTAATAGGTTTATATCATCCAGATGCCACATTGCTTCTAGCTTTTGGAGTATTTGACTGTGGCTCTTAAACTAGCAACCGTTTCTATAGAAAGTTAATGAATTTAGGTGCACTTAGATCTTTTTCATGGTAAACAATGAAAGGTTAGTTTAAATACCATAAAATTAGTTTTTATTATCTTAAAATAAAGTTAACACAATAACATAAAATTGTTTTATACCTATTGGAAATGAAGAATGTTTAATAAACTTTGGTTATGGTCTGTTGGAGATACGCTGTAGTTCAAAGCAATAATTCATAAGCATGGTGGTATTGTCGTATTGTTGTGAGATCTGAGGCCAACAGGACTATTAAAATGAACATGGATAATTGCTGAGCATTAAAAATGAAAATGTTCTTCATAGATATATCCCATTACTTGATATTTTCAAGATATTAAGAAATGTGATTTTTTTTCAGGCATGTGTTTTGGTTTAAATACATGGAGTTGAAGGGACACATCTTAATATTGTCAAATTTGAAACATACTGTCTTAAAGCATTATTATATAACACCGGAAGGAGAAATCTACATCTAATTTTCAGCAGCTGATTATTGATAATGCGTTGTTTCTCAATATTTGAATTAGATTTTTTTTTTTCTGACAAAGAACTTTTCAAGCAATCTTTTTAAAGTTGTAGGAGTTTTTCTGGCTGCAACATAATTTGGCATTCTTTTTCCTTTTTTACTCCTTTTTAAATTTTGATTGTATTACTGTGTTTGAAGTTATGTTATTAACACTGCTGGCGTGTGTGTGTGTGTGTGTGTGTGTGTGTGTATCCTTTGTTAATTAATTCAGCACAAAAATGATTAAAAATCTGTTTTTCTTCAAGCAGCCTTCCTTCCTTTTGCACTCTGCCACATGACAGCCCCAAGCCTTTGAAATCTCTGCTAGCTGCTGCCTTCTCTCTCTCTCTCTCTTAATTTCTCTTTCTCTCTCTGGGAAAAGTTCTCATTAATACATCACCATATTTGTCTCTTCCTCAGGCCCAGTCTTCACCAGAGGATCAACACAGGAGATTGTTGTTGGAAAGCTTATTCTTAAGGGGTGGGGAGGGGAAGATGGGGAATAATATAGCATAAAATTTTAGCAGGAATCTACTTTTGTTAATTGCTCTGCTTCAAGTGCAAAGACAATGTCTTTCCCTCCCACCTCCTTGTTGAACTATTACTATGCTATGAATAATCAGTGGGATTGGCAAAAAGAGCTTGTAATGGAAACAGGGGGAAATAAAAGTTATCAAAACGCATTAGTTTTATATACAGGAACTACTAGACCACCCCTGTCCCATTGGGTCATCATTTCAGGGATATTGTCAGGCGGCAAAAGACCAGCTCCACATGCAAAGGTTCAATTAAACTGAAGTATTACTAAAGCCTATGCACAAGAATCTTCTCAACTAAAGGTGGACCCCTGCATAGAGTTAGATAAGGGCCAATACAGAGGTGGGTTCCTCCTGGTTTGCACCATTTCTATAGAACCGGTAGCAAACCGCTGGTGATGTCACGGAGCCGGTTCTGTCGGTGCCGGTCCGTGGACGCCGCCATCTTTTTTTGGGGGGGGGAGGAAATTTGGGATTTTTTTGGGTGGGGGGAATTTTTTGCTATTTTTTTTCTTCTGCGCATGCGCAAAAGCTGAGTCCCTGGCACTGCGCATGCGCCGCCATCTTGTTTTTGGCTTTTTTTTGGAATTTGTTTGCAATTTTTTGTCACTGCGCATGTGCGTGTGCGTGGCCATGCGGCGCGCAATGCACGCGCAGCCATGTGGTGTGGGAGGAAGCGAACCGGCGGTGAGGTAAGTTAGAACCCACCCCTAGGCCAATAGCACTCAAAGTGGGTTGGACTTAGTTCACTTGTGGCTATGTAATGATTCTAGGCAGATTCCCCCTTCCCGCTCTGCCCCCACGTTTTGCCATTCCTTTGCCTGCAGATATACTTTACCAGATTCCTCAAGTCCTTCGACAATGGAAGAGCTTCTAATGTACATGAAAAGCTCATAAAATTCAGGGAGATATTTGGAGATGTATTTAATTTGAAAGTAGCCCATGTTGAACTGTACACCACAGTCAAATATCAGGAAATGTTTTGTGATAAAATATCATAAAATTGCCAATTTTCAATTCCCATAGGAGTTATTCATCATGGATTTTTGATGCATTCTTTATGTTAACCCATTTGAGGTACCTTGAGTGAAAAGGTTTTGTCCCGTGATGCACATTATCAGACATCAGAATTTTAAGCAAATAATTTTGAAAGGCAGTATTATGTGAGGCAGAAGTATATGAATAACTGACACTTGACAAAAAATTAATTTCTTTTATATTTAAGTGGTAAATACAGCAATAGTGTGAAAAAATGCTTCTTTCTATCTACTGTATATACTCCTCCGTTCCCAAAAGGGTTTGCATTCTGGCTTTTGTACTGTTTACTTTATTGCTCCTGCGTGTGTGTTAACAGATTAACAGAGTTGGAAGGGACCTTGTAGGTCTTCTAGTCCAACCCCCCGCTCTAGCAGGAGACCCTACACCACTTCTGACAAATGGCAGTTCAATCTCTTCTTGAAAGTCTCAAGTGATGAAGCTCCCACAACTTCCGAAGGCAAGCTATTTCATTGGTTGATTGTTGATTGTTGACTGTCAGAAAGTTCCTCCTTATTTCTAGATTGAATCTCTTCTTGATCAGTTTCCATCCATTATTCCGTGTCTGGCCTTCAGGTGCCTTGGAAAATAGGTTGACCCCCCCATCTCTGTGGCAGCCCCTCAAATATTGGAACACTGCTATCATGTCTCCCCTAGTCCTTCTCTTCACTAGACTATCCATGCCCAGTTCCTGCAACTGTTCATCGTATGTTTTAGTCTCCAGTCCCCTAATCATCCTGATTGCTCTTCTCTGCACTTTTTCTAGAGTCTCAATATCTTTTTTATAGTGTGGTGACCAAAACTGGATGCAATACTCCAGGTGCGGGCTAACTAAGGCTTTAGAGAGTGGTGTGTGTGTGTGTGTGTGTGTGTGTGTGTGTGCGTGTGTGTGAGAGAGAGAGAGAGAGATAGAGAGATTTAAAATTGTTTAAATGATTTTTATAGGACTGATCACATTTTTTGCTGCTCCTCTTTTTTTATGGCCTATTGGCCATGTTGTTTGATGTATTTGTTGGATCAGTCTGGCCTTTCAAAGTTGCCCACCCATTCTTGGTTATGTGGTCATTGTTAACATTATAGCTGGAAAAAAAGCACTGTGTTTCTTCTGTCTTTCCTTATTTGAGTATATGAAACATCTCTTAGGGATCAAAGAAGATTCTGAAGTCCAGTCAGGAGAGAATTGCCTTGAATTTAGAATGCTCTTTTAAAAAGTTGAACCATGTTCTGATGTTCTTAATTTAGCTTATCTCCAAATTAACCCACATTGCTCCACCAGGGGTTGGCTCACCTCAACTGCCAAAAAAGCCAATGCAATCTTAGGCTGCATCAACAAAGGAATAGTATAAAGATCTATATACTGCCTTGGGTGAGACCACGCTTGGAATTCTGCATCCAATACAAAAAAAAAAGAAAAAAAGATGTTGAGACTCTAGAAAGCAGAGTGCAGAGAAAGAAGTGCAGAGAAGAGCAGCAAAGATGATTACAGGGCTAGAGGCTAAAACATATGATGAATTGTTGAAGGAATTGGATATGTCTAGTCTAAAAAAGGACTGGGGTGACATGATAGCAGTCTATCTAGATATTTGAGAGGCTATCACGAAGAAGAGAGGGACAAGCTATCCTCTAAAGCAGTGTTGGCGAACCCTTTCAGCACCGAGTGCCGAAACGGGAGTGTGCACGCGGGGGAGCACAGAAACCGGAAGAGCAGCTTCCCGGGGCGCATGCGGTGGAGCGCCGGAAACTGGAAGAGCAGTTCACCTGCACACATGAGCACGCCGGGAAGCTGAGCTTCCGGTTTCTAGCATGCGCATGCGCACCAGTCACCTAGTCTTCCAGTTTCTGGTGCGCATGCAGGTGCAAAGACCAGCTGGCCAGTGCGCATGTGTGCGCCAGAAACCAGAAGCTCAGCTTCCCGGCGCACGCATGCGTGACAGGGAGCTGCTCTTCCGGTTTCCGGCGCTCCCACGCGCGCGAAGACCAGCTGGGTGGCACGCATGTGCGCACCGGAAAAGCAACAGGCGACGGCTGGCGTGCCCAGAGAGATGGCTCTGGTTGCCACTTCCAGCATGCGTGCCATAGGTTTGCCATCACGACTCTAAAGCAACTGTGGGCAAGTAAAGGATGGAAACATATCAAACAAAGATCCAGCCTAGAACTAAGGAGAAATTTCCTGCCAGTAAGAACAATCAGTGGAACAGCTTGCCTTCAGAGGTTTTGGGTGCTCCAACACTGGAGATTTTTAAGAAGGCATTGGACAGCCATTTGTTCAAAATGGTGTAGGGTTGGATTAAAAAACCTCCAAGGCCCCTTCCAACTCTGTTACTCTGTATTCTGTAAGAAATATTTGTGAAGGTCCAATTGAATATGAAGCACTAATTCTTTTCCGTTGCATAGATTACCAATGGAAGAAAATCCTTGCTATCTGGTTGAACCCTGGTGAATAGATTGATTTGCCCAACGTGCGTGCGTGCGTGCGTGTGTGCGTGCATGCATACACACACACACACACACACAGAGAGAGAGAGAGAGAGAGAGAGAGAGAGAGAGAGAGAGAGAGAGAGAGAGAGAGAGAGATAGAGACAAAGAAAAAGAATAGAGGAGGGGGAGAAACAAAGAGAGAGAGAGAGAGAGAGAGAGAGAGAGAGAGAGAGAGAGAGAGAGAGAGAAATAGACTTTAAAATATTAAACTTAATTGTATTAACCAAGAAAGGTTTTTTCTATCTTGCTACATTTGTGTATTTGGTAGAAAGTTTTCTTCATGTTATTGAGAATTGAAACAACTGGTCTGGTTATTTTATGCCTTCTAAGTATCCTAGCATGTTTTGAAATGCTTCTGTATTAGACTAGATAAGGAGTCTTTAAATAGTGAGCACTTTCTGTTTATTCTATTGTGTCAGCCAATCCTTAGCTGTGTATTTTCCCCCAACTACTGGACAGTGCATTAGGCTATATTTTGACATGTTATTTGTATCAACAAGGGAATAGTTGAGAGGGCAGTGCAGTGCAAACCAGGAAGTGGCTTAATATTAGACATCTAGGCTTTGATCATGTCCCCTAGCTTAGCTGGAGTATTGTTTTATTTTGTATTGTTCATGTGTGGCTTGAAGAACAGTGGGAATATGCCTACTAGAGTTTGTTCTTAGAATTCAGACTTTCTTCAGAAAGAAAGCAAGGAACACTAAAGTCAGCAAGGTGAGCTTGCACTACTCTGGTGGTACTGTAGATATGCAGCATTGGTCTTCAAGCCTCAGGAATCACCTTCCATACATTCCATCCCCGTTTCCATTATGTGTGCTGATTGACATTGGATTGAAAGCTAATCATCTTTTCTGAGGATACATTCAGCTGTGGTGGCGCAGTGGGTTAGAATGCCAGTCTTGCAGGCTAACTCTGCATTCCACTGCCAGGAGTTCGATCCTGACCAGCTCAAGGTTGACTCAGCCTCCCATCCCTTCCATGGTCGGTAAAATGAGGACCCAGATTAGGGAAATATGCTGATGTTGTAAATTTTGATGTTGTACCAGAGAGTGCTATAAAGCATTTTTGGGGCAGTTATATAAGTCTAAGGGCTATTGCTATGGCTACATAGCCATGTGCTATGCTAGTTTGGCCCTAATATATTCAGTTGGTTTCAGAGGCTTAAAGAACAATCCTAAACATATTATATAGAAGTGGTTCCTGTTGAATTCAATGGGGTATGTCCCCTACCAAGGCTTTCACCAGCTTTACTTCTGACTAAGGTCAGCTGCATTGCAATCAGTGCATTCACATGACATTGCATTGCATCCAGATAAAAATATGCTCTTTTATCAATTTCCCCTTCATTGCCATAGCTTTAATTTCTCTTCTCTTTGTAGGCATACAGTCTGCAGTTTGCAACTTGTTTTATTTAAGAATTGCTTTGAAAATTGATTTCTCATCCAGCTGCTGTTGCCATGGAAACGGTAATCCACAATGGTTGGAATACACACACACAGGCAATGTTCTTGGGAAAATGGCCCACCTCCACATTGGTATTGTTGTTTTAAATTAATGGTATTTAAGAATAGATGGTCTTGTTCCATTCTCAAAAAGCTACAGTGAATTAGGCTGGGGTTGTGAAGGGTTTTCTCCTCTGATTTTTAAATATTCAAAATAATGTCAAAGTACATCTATATTCAAAATAGTTTCCATGAACATCTACATAATGGAAATCAGTTACTGTTACATACAATTCACATATATCTGTGAATTGTATTTAACAGTACTTCTAGAAGAAGCTTTCACAGTTTGCCACCTATAATCCAAGTATGGCATTCCAACAGGAACTTGAAAAACCTCTTGACTTTCACTTTATTTGAAATAAAACAACAATGTGGTGTGATATGTTGCTGGCAAGGTACATTAAACTTGGTAGGTCACAAGCAGTGAAGTGTTATTGTCAGAAGTGGCTTCCAATAATACCTTGTTTTATTATATTCTATTTATAGAATATAATAGAGTTTTATATTGCTCTACTTATTTAGGTTCATTTATCTCAGTGATTCCCAAAAGTTTCCTTCATGCAAATCATTAGATTGTCATCTGTTTATCCATCAAATATTGTGATATTTAGATAGGCATTTTCCAATTATTGGTGTTCTAACCTGGAGTATTGCCATAGTATATATGTAGGAAGTTCCAAGTAAGATAGTTTTTGAAAGTCAAATCCATTTAAAGTCCATGCACTTTCAATATTTGGTATAACACTTTGGTATCATTCCAAAGCCTGCAATTACTCTTAGTATTATAGCTGACTTTTTTCTTCCAAATTTTTTCAACTTTTACAAATCTTGATATTTTATTACCTTTTCCATTTGTTTTCTATTAATATTCTTATTATTTATAGCCAACGACTACATGAAAAAAATATACATACAGAGATAAAATTATATTTTATAAATATATTCAAGCAGTGATTGGGTATTAATGCCATCAAAGGCTTTTGACATTATCGCTGGTGGCGCAGTGGTTAGAATGTAGTGCTGCAGGCTACTTCTGCTGACTGCTGGCTGCCAGTAGTTTGGCAGTTCGAATCTCACCAGGCTCAAGCTTGACTCAGCCTTCCATCTTTCCGAGGTCGGTAAAATGAGGACCCAGATTGTTGGGGGCAATAGGCTGACTCTGTAAACCACTTAGAGAGGGCTGTAAAAATGGTGAAGCTGTATACAAATCTAAATGCTATTGTTATTGCTATCCATTCAAATTCTTACAAGATTTTTAGCAAGAATGTTAAAATATAACCAGATTTCAAGAAGAAACTCCATCTTGCAAGATTTGTCAATTGAGTCCATTTTTGAAGGCATTTTTGTTGTTGTGGCACCTGCACTAAAAACTGCATTACTGTCACAAGAACCAATTATCCCTGTATCACTTCTTGGAAACAATTCTATAGAATTCTATACAATTTTGTTAAAAAAATATCTATCAAAAGTTTTCTGAAAACTTATTCTCTCCATAAATAAAAAAGGTAAAGGTTCCCCTCGCACATATGTGCTAGTCGTTCCCGACTCTAGGGGGCGGTGCTCATCTCCATTTCAAAGCCAAAGAGCCAGTGCTGTCCGAAGACGTCTCCGTGGTCATGTGGCCGGCATGACTACATGCCAAAGGCGCACGGAACGCTGTTACCTTGCCACCAAAGGTGGTCCCTATTTTTCTACTTGCATTCTTTACGTGCTTTCGAACTGCTAGGTTGGCAGAAGCTGGGACAAGTAACAGGAGCTCACTCCGTTACGCGGCGCTAGGGATTTGAACCACCGAACTGCCGACCTTTCTGATCGACAAGCTCAGCGTCTTAGCCACTGAGCCACCATAAATATGAGTCTCCATAAATATCTTCATATAAATTTTAAAAAAAATTCTTGGTTGCCACTGTGAGACTACGTGCAAAGTGAAGCGGTTGTGCTTGTACACACAGATAGAAACAGACTGATTCAGCTTTGAAAGCAACATTCACATTTCAAATTGTTAAAATCTCCATTCATGCTTATATGTTTTGCAAGGATGCTTTGTACAGTCTTAAAATGGGCAATTTCAAATATCAGATGCTGCAGGAAATAATAGCAAAGCATAGAATCCATTCTGATGAAGCACTGACTTTTCAAAAGCTGTTGCAGCTGACTCTCTCATATTCATGTCTAGGTCAACTAGACATTCATCAATACAGAGGAAAAAAATCCATCAGGTATTCCTAGAAAATGGATTATTCTTTAAGCAAATTTATGATGTATTTTATAAATCAACTCAAGCTTTTTTTTTTATTGCCTGCATCTGATCTGAAAGCCCTTTATTATTAATGTATAAAAAGGTATTTAAAATGAAAGAGTCAGTACTTTTTAAGATTAAGCAAGTTCATTTTACGTACATTAGTGAGAAGAGGATTGCATACATGGGTTCAATGCCTACATTATGGGAAATAGAACAACCCGTACCTCAAATGAACTATAGGATTTCTTCACAACCTCTTGGCTAAGTATTTTAGCATGGGGGAAAAGAAACTCTCTCTGTTAGTATGAAACTCAGCTCCATAGAGGCATGGCTGGCAGTTTTATATCGGCCTCTTTCGTTTCAGTGGTAGCACATGTCAAAAAGCTTTCCACATTTTTTTCCATTCTGTAAAATTAGAAATCTGCTATGGTCTATTTTTTAATGTAGGCCTTTCCATTCTCATTGTGCTAATTTGCAAGATCATCCATTCCCAGTCAGTTAGTCTCTAGAATGCATTGGGCTTCAATCCCCATGTTGGTTTGGGGATCACAGAAACTGAAATTTGATACATCTGGAAAGCACATTGTTGGGAAAGGCTGTGCAAAATCAATAATTATCAATAGGTGATTTTTAAGTGCATTACCATACATTTAAATGGTGGACTTGATCAAGCACAACGAATCAGCCAGTTGGATTCTTAGGGCAGAGCCAGAGAGAAGGTAACAAACAATACATGTCAGTCATATATTTCAGTAGCCCCTTTTTTGCACAGAGACTTGATCCCCACTTTGGAAATAGGCTTTTGAGGGGGAAAGATCTTAGAGGAGAATTGTCCTAGTTCGTAGACCATTACCCAAAGTGAAGCAGTTACTCCACCACTAAATAGAGACACATATTCAGGAGCTTTCTTCACCAACTTTTGGTGCTTGCTTGCTTGTTGTACCAGCTGGAACCCAATAGTATATTCTGTTCTGCTCGTAATCCTTTTCAGGGGCTCACGCATGTAGGCCAAACAGTTATCCTCCAAAATAGAATAAATGAAAATAGATGAGATACTAATACATCGCATAACTCAGGCCAGCAAAATGCAGAGATTATAGGAAGATGTATATATTGGCTCCATGTTTTCCTAATTAAAATTACTCCCTCATTTTCAGAGATTTCAATACTTCAAGAGGTTTGGATGTGATTTTACTTGAGAAACTCTTAAATCCCTTGCCTGTTGTCATAGTCCTAAGCCAATCTGTTGCTCCAGTACATCTGTCTTTAATAAATCATGTCACATTTGGCCCTCAGAATTTTTTGGCAAATGACAGTAAATACTTAAAGCTTTGTTCTTTTATTATCCTGAATGTGTGAAGGATAAAACCAAGGACACATATGTCCTGTTTCATTTTTGCTTCCTATCTTATTGTGTATAATATTCCTACCTCTTGAGTTCTCCAACTATGTCACAGTCATCTGCAAGAGAGTTCTATTGACACCTGATTCCCAACTGATGGAGAAATCTACTCATGCCCTACAAATGGAGTTAGAATTCTACTCCCTTATTTGATCTCTCTTGCAGTTGAAAGAACACAGAGCAGGGATTACCTCAGTTGTCTCACCTGGTGAATTACTGAAGACAGCAAACCTCTCAGTAAAATACCTTGCTGCACTAGGTTGACTTTTTCTACCCAAGCAAGACTTTTGGGAATCTGTAGGACTGCAGAGCCCCACTACTATTACTGTAGACAACTGTTCCCAATTACTACTTAGAACAGATGCTTCATTGTACTCAAGGCATGCTGCTTTCCATAATCGGCTATTAGTGAGAGATTTGTGGGACAGCAGCCAAAGGGTGAGTGGTAGGGCTGCTCCCATTGGAGAAATAATGCAGTGTGGAAACACCAGTAGAACAATAGACATTAAATTCTATTTAAATACACTAAATTCGACATTATATTTGTCTGCGAAACATGGCTGAACGCATCCCTCCCTGACTCCATTATCAAAGTAAGAGACTATCATGTTTACCGGTCCGATCGCGAAACCCGCAGAGGAGGTGGAGTTGCCATCTTCTATAAAAAATCACTAAACCTAAAAAATATTCAAGTTAAACATGATCTCGCTCTACCAGAAACCATAGTCTGCGAACTGTCCTTAAATACCACACTTCGCTTTCTACTATGTTACAGAGCCCCCGATTACGACATCACACCTGCGAACAAGTTAACCTCACTACTAACGTGAGCAGCCTCCTCCCCCCACCCTCTTATTTTTCTTGGTGATCTCCACCTCCCTCATATTTACTGGACACTAAATGAATGTACAACTGAACCCATACATTCAACCCTATACAATGCGATTACGACATCGAACAAGTTAACCTCACTACTAACGTGGGCAGCCTCCTACCCACACCCTCTTATTTTTCTTGGTGATCTCAACCTACCTCATATTAACTGGACACTAAATGAATGTACAACTGAACCCATGAACCCATAC